>QEPC01006820.1:1252389-1270024 GCA_003113815.1 Sphenodon punctatus
TATGCTAGCTAATGATAACCTTTTAAACTTGGCACTGACGTGGATGTGCCCTCCAGCATCAGTGCCGTTCTAAACGGTTCCCCCTTTCGACAACACAAAGGCTCTGGCTGAATAACTGGGGGAACAAGCCCAACCCTGGGCACGAGCCAGCAGGTAAATGGCTTTCGGGCCGGTGGACAGCGCATGACCTTTCCGACCTTCCAAAGACCACTCCTCCCAGGGTCGTGACCCCAGCGTGTGCTGCGCCCCGCATCACGCTGGGTATCACCTCCCCATCTCTTAAGGAGATGTCTCATCCTATCCTACTTATTCCTATTTACCTACAATTGCATACTGGACCCCTGCCACGAAGGGGGAGGCATCACTGCCGTACCCCGCCTCCCCACTGCCTCTCAAACCTCTGACCCCAGATGTTGTACTAAAGCTCTGATGTATATCTCATTACCTGCCTCTGAGAGATGAACTCCATCATCCCTAAATAAATCTGTCCTGCACCGAACTAATCCGGGGTGCCTAATCACTGTACCACCCATACTACAAACCCACTTTGCCAACTCCCTACTGATATTACGTCTATTTCTGTCCACCCTACCTGGTTTGACTGCCTTATCCCAATGTCTCCTAGGAACTCAACTTGTCCAAACTATGTGTAACTTTGAAAACCAACTTTTTACTAGTGCTAAGTCTTCCTTAACTTGTATAATTAAATCAAGTCCCTTATGATGGGCAATGTCATTTTCCCCTAAGTGAATGACTAATACTTGTGGTGCTGGGGCCCCTCTCAAGGCTTGCAACGTAGGTAATAGCTGGTTCCACCTCATCCCGCTCTTGCCGAGCCACCTTATTATAAATTTGTCGTGCATCCCTAACTGAGGATCCAACTGGCTCATTCGTGCGGCCTTCTCAGCCCAACGCACCAGACTGTGTCCTATGATCCAAACCACCCTTCTTGGGTATCTGTTAGTGTAGGACCCTATAGGAGAAGGAAAAAAGAAGGTGGGGGGGAGGTTACTGGCTGTGATATGGGCGAACGTATTTTTTGTATGCTGTTGATCTCCATCTCCCAACTGCCTTAATTGTCTCAACCGGCAGTCCAGCGGCAGCAGCTGTGGTGGCCGCTCCGATTCAAAATGAATGGGACCTAAATGCCCTCGGGTCAAGTCCTCCTTTTTGCAAAGCAGCTCTCATCACTGCATTAAATTGGTAACATGTCAGGGGCTTTCCGTCATGATGTATAAATAATGTACCGGGGAATGGTGGGCGAAGTTTCCAATACTTCTGCATCTGCTCTACTGGACATACCTCCTTATTATTACATTGGTGTAAATTCACCTTTTGGCCCTTTTTCCGTTGGTCAGTTTTTGAGTATCTAAGGTGTAATTCAACCCCCCGATCATTCCATCTAACGTCTTGTATCCCAAAAGCCCGACCCGAGGTATCCTTCCCGGAAGACGGGACCACCTCACTAATTCGGAAGCTCCCCAAAAATGTTACCACGTACACTGTGGTAAACAGCTGCCTCTCAAACTCATCCCAACAACTAACCGGGAGAGACCCTATCAATTGAGCCAATACTGGTGGTGTTATTGGAGACCTGTTAACTGTGACCACTACTGATGTCCTCGCCCAGCTCTCAAACATCCTTTTAAGAAAGAAACCTTTATCTGGTGATGGGAATCCATTAAGTCTGTTAAAAAAACTTAATGCAGCTACCTTACCACTAACAGTTCCAACAGCCAGGCCTTTCTCATGTAGTTCCATTGCAAATTGAATTACCTGCTCTTCTTTTATAGGGAAATCCATCCCCATACCCTTCCTGACTCTAAATTGCTGGAACTCCTTAAATGCCCTGTGGTAGGCCACTTGAGTTCTGGGGGCCAATGATCCCTTTATGATGGTATGCATCCTTATTTCCCAAGGTTCCATACACTTGGTGGTAGTGGATCCGCCCTTTCCCTGGCCGCCGGCGCCAGTTCCCGGAACCGTTTCATCTGAAACCAAGAAAGGGCGTCGGCTATGCTATTGTCGATGCCGGGCACATGCCGGGCAGAGAACAAGATATTTCTCCTCAAGCACTGACCTACAAATGTCTGTACCAGGGCCATAACCCTCGCAGAGCGGGATGACAGGGTGTTAACAACATGTACCACTGCCATGTTGTCACACCAGAACAAAACTGTTCTGTTGTCAAATTGATCTGCCCATAGTAAAACTGCGACCACAATCGGGAAAAACTCTAAGAAGGTGAGGTCCCTGATAACTCCTGTATCTTGCCATTCTTTTGGCCATGGGGCTGCACACCAGTGGCCCCGAAAATACACCCCGAAACCAGCACCACCTGCTGAATCGGAGTGTACCTGCAGGTCGGCCTGAAGCCGCAGTTCCTCTCTCCAGAAGCTAACCCCGTTATATTCCTGGAGAAATTTCAGCCAGGTGTGCAAATCATCCTTCATGTCCTTTGTTACCCTCACTCTATAATGGGGGAGCAATTCACCTCTTAGCTTACCATACAATCTGGAAAGAAATGTTCTACCTGGAGCAATCACTCGGCAGGTGAAATTAAGACTCCCAACCAGGGATTGCAAGGCTTTCACTGTTATTTTTTTCAATGCCATGCACTCCTGCACTTCGACTCGAAGACTATCCAATTTATCCATTGGGAGTCTGGACAATTTCAATTCAGTATCCAATTCGATCCCTAAATATGTGATGATTGTACTTGGTCCTTCCGTTTTTTCAGGAGCTAATGGTATCCCTAATTCTTTCGCCATCCTTTGAAATGCACTCAATGCGCGTGCACACTGTTGTCCTTTTGGCGGTCCAATTAGTAAAAAATCATCCAAATATTTAGTTATCTGTACTGTTTGTGTCCACTGCCTAAAAATCCACTCTACGAGTGAACTAAAGCGTTCAAATGCAGAGCAGGATATGGAACACCCCATAGGCATGGCCATATCATAATAATACTTTCCTTCAAAACAGAAACCCAAGAGGTGAAAACTATTGGGGTGAACTGGGAGCAGGCGAAATGCGGACTTAATGTCGCACTTCGCCATTATTGCGCCTTCCCCCATGGCCCTTGCCTTTTTTACTGCATCATCAAATGATGCATATTTAATGGTGGTTAATTCCTTCGCTTTAGCGTCATTTACTGATCCGCCCTTAGGGTGGGACAAATGGTGGATCATCCGGAATTCACCCGGTGTCTTTTTTGGCACTATACCGAGAAGGGAAACCACAAGGTCGGCCATGGGAGGGACCGCGAACGGGCCAGCCACCCTCCCTTCGTCAACTTCTTTCCTGATCTTATTACGGACCACCTCTTCCTTGCCTTCTATGGATTTTAAATTTCAAGTAACTCTAGTCTGCTGTACTGGGCCAGCTGGGATGATAAAACCATTTTTAAAACCCTGCACTACGTAATTAACCTCAGATCTTACCGGGTGCCCCTCTAATGCCTTTTCTAAATGCTCTATTAGGATTGGCGTTGGTCCCCTTCTGGGAACGGGATGTTGCAGGGGTACTCTGCCCCATTCTCTGATTTCCTCCTCCCTGTCCAAACCGAGCCCGTCCCCCACTCTGTCTAGGGCGAGGGCATGTGGTTGCCGGGTGACTCCCCCAACAGTTGGAGCACGAGTGTCGAAATTGCAGACAGGCCGTCCGTAGTGCCTGCCCTTGTTGTAGTCCCAACATGGCCCTGCAATGTTCTGCCCCCATCTCTGAGCCTCACCCCAAAATGGCTCATTCGCGGGTGCTACCCCCCCATGGACTAGTGGATGCCCACTGTCCGCACGTGGGGCACTTGTGGCATCTATCATACTCTCTAACCACAAGTCCGCTGCGTATTTATCCCACTGCAAACCCGGGGTGTTTGCCGCTCTATGGCGAAAGGCTTCGTCATAGCGAAGCCATGCTCCCAGGGGGCCTGTACCGTGTGCCCGCCGGACAATATCTGCATATTTATGAAGCTCCAGACCACGTCCAGGTTCCTTATGCATGATCACCCCCATGTAAATGGCATATGTAGACGTTCAGTTGTCCCAATTCCTGTCTGCCTTGGGATGCCTAAATTTTTCTTTATCCTTCCTTTCCAGCTGTTCAGAGTGGTCCAAAATTGGATCACTAAACAGTAATGCGAAAAGGTCGACATACTCCCTCCGCCAGATTTTATCCTTCATTGCCTGGGTCAAATGAGACCCAAATGGGGCTGAAACCTCAGGTATGGGGCCACCAGGTGGGTGTGCTGTGGCCTCCGGGGGCGGCTGTGCCGTTACATGGGGCTCAGGAGTTGGCTCCGCTCCCACCGGTGTAATGTTGTGGGAAGTGGTACTAGAAGCTCCTGCCTCTCCTGATTCCCCTTGGGTGGGATGTATTCTCCCCCCGATCCCAGGGGGTGCAGCAGGCACCACCCACATCCATTCCCCTTCCAGAATCTGCAATTGCGGACCGGGGTTATGTTGGAGGGATCCTCCCCCTGTCCCAGGGACCCCCTGGCTACCATTCCCGGACTCAGGGAGTGGAGGTCCCGTACTTGTCCTATTGTTTCCTTGCTCAATGGTCTCCCTGTTTTCTATGGCCACGTTAGCCGATCCCATGCATGTACTTGCCACTCTATTGTCTAATCCCATTAACCCACCTGAACTCGGCGTTCCTCCTTCTTGGTGAGTTGATCCGGCTCCTCGTGTGGGACTCTTCCGTTGTCGCTGCCACTCCTGCTCTAGAAACGCGATTCTTCTCCTCAAATCGCTGTCCCCTGCATACCCAGTCTCACACGGCCCTTCCCGCCTCTGCCGGGTTGCTGGCGACTCTCCATCTCCTTCTGTAAAACATTCTCTGGCGGGGCTTCCCTGCTCCAGTAGTGGGATGGACCACGCTTGGGGGAGGGGGCCCCTGATCCCCCCTGTACCCCTATCCATGTGCCAGTGGTACATGCCCCACCCCGGTATCCCTACTGGGTCTTGTGCACATGCCTGTGCAGGCAACCACCCTACTTCCCTGCTTGGGGGGTTATCTCCTCCGCCCCCCCTTTGTACTGGGCAACCCACTGGCCCGCTTGTGTTCCCCTGATTAATAGAGGGTTGGAGGGAGGCCATATCCTGCCTCCAGTCATTGTCTGCAGTGGGTGGTTGGCTCACCCTGGGACCATCCCTATAACCCTCCCATGTCATTGAGACCCTGTCCTCCTCCCCCTGCCTGGAAATTCCTTCCTCGGCTCCATATGACCCCGGGGGCCCAGGCCCAGTCTCAAACACTTCCCTATACCGGGCTGGAGGGTGGATTACCCTGTTTCCCCTCCTCGGGGGCTGCTGCACGTTGGAGTTCCCTCCCTGTGAAAGCTGAGTCTCCTCTGGGCCAGACCCCGAAGGGACATCACCTTGTGCCTCCCCCACTTCATTAGGGACCTCATCGTGGCTATCAGCCACATTTTCACCTGGCAGAGGTAGGCCCTGGGATCTCAAAAGGGCTTCGCAGGCTGTCAGCCTTTCGGTCAGCTCTGCTCGTGTCGGGGGCCGCCCGCTCCTCCTCTGCTGCCGTGCCCCCGCTTGTTCTGCCGCCTTGCCCGCACCTCCTTTGGGCGCCTTTCTTCTGTTGCGGCCCATCTCGCCGCTCAAAAAACCCACCGCCCTCTAACAATCAGCAGCAAGTGATTCTTGCTGCTGATTTTCTGAGATCCAGGAGCCGAATGCAGGCTCAGGGAGCTCCTCATGACCCTTCAACAAAGCAGGTTCCTCTGCTTTCAGTCTGCCCAGCAACAGGGCTTACACGCTGGTGAACATTCTAGCATGTTCGCCAGCAGCGGCTCCTCTNTGGGCGCCTTTCTTCTGTTGCGGCCCATCTCGCCGCTCAAAAAACCCACCGCCCTCTAACAATCAGCAGCAAGTGATTCTTGCTGCTGACTCTCCGAGTTCCAAGAGCCGAATGCAGGCTCGGGGAACTCCTCGTGACCATTCCCCGCCTAAAAGGGGAGGGGCCACGTTCAACAACGCAGATTCCTCTGCGTTCAATCTGCCCAGCAACAGGGCTTACACGCTGGTGAACATTCTAGCATGTTCGCCAGCAGCGGCTCCTCTATCCTTTACCCCGCCCTCCGTGCTCATCTCCTCCAGGGGGAGGGGGGCTCGACAATCGCCCCGTCCCTGCCATTTCGGCGGCAAAGGGGACTTTTCTCCACCCCCTCGATAAAAGTGCCCTCTGGGTCTTCTGTCCCCTCTACTAGTACCCCTGGTGGCTCCTCAAATAAGGGCTGGCTCTCCAGATCCATGTGGTACTCCATGAGAGTCACAGTGTATGTGTCCACATTGATGAACGCTGACTCCGTCGTGGGGACGAGCGTGGTGGGAGCCAGAGCAGTTGCAGCAGGAGCAGGTACAGTAGGGGAGCTGTATCCACTGGTGAAGGCAAAGCAGTAGAGGCAGGATGCAACTGTGGCTCCATCTATGCACAGGAACCGATCAAGGAGATCATAGTACAGCAAGCCATGGTCGGAGGTGGAGTTGTGTTGCCATGGATCTCCTTGTAGCACTGATTTATGTCTTAGGTGTATCCCTGCCATGTCATTTGGAGGAAGGTCTCCTGGAACACCACCATGTTCCTATAGCACTTGATATTGGAACTTCTGCTCCCCCTATAGAGCAATGAAGGCCTTTGCCTTGAAGGCAAAGATTGCCCCAGGGAATACATCTTTGGCAGGCACATTGGTAGGTGGAGAATGCCTGTGATAGAACACTAGGGGTAGCGTAGTGGGGCTGGTTGTTGCCTGGCTGTCATTCTGAGCCACAGTCACAGTGATGGAAAGGCTGTGGAAGTCACTCTGGAGAAGGCAATGGCTTTGAAACAAGCTCTACGGTGCTTTCGGACCTGTATGCATGCGAGGCCACACACAGCCTAATTGACGGGACATGGGTGCACATTAGCCTTCATTCACATATGGGCTCTACATGCTCCGAGACCTTTGTTGTGAGTGGGGGCTGCATGTCCGGTGGGTGATGGCCATGTGGCCAGTGGGGGGTTAAACACCTGGTGTGGGCTACCATCTTGTTTGTTAACACCCCGTGTGAAAGCCAGGTCGTGCCTGACGTGTCAGAAGCTTGCTGAAGAGTCCTTGCTCCGTTGCGGCTTTCTGACTATTTCTCTTCCTCCTCCTTTCTCTGAATGTCTTTGAATCTGAAATGCTCCAGTGCATTAATTTCAGACTGAATGTAAATAAGCCATTTGGATTCCCCCCAGTTGAGCAAACTTTCAAACCAGAGTTTCTCTCACTCCCTCTCTGGCTCTCTGCTCTGGCATAAGGAGGAAGAGGGGGATTTCAGCAATGTCTTTCCTGTGTCAAAAAACGGTTTAATCAAACTCTCAGGTATCCATTGGAGGATCAATAAATCATCCTGAGATGATGCAGGATGGACCAGGCGAATCAAGTGGGGAAAGCAAGGGGCTGCTCCCTCATTTCACATCCACACAGCTTGCGAGTAGAGCCATCATGAAATATTGTCTTAAAGTTGGAATCGGATGGATTTCACAAATGGACTATGTAAATCTGAATTGGTGGATATTTTTAAAAAAACAACGTTTGTGTGGGTTTTATTTTGATTTTGGCAATTTATTACTTGGTAATTTGTTATTTGGTGTTATGGAAGTAAGTAAAGTATTGATTTATACATGAACCCTTTACTGCAGACTGTGCAGAGTAGTTCACTGAGCAGTTATCTGATGCTCTTTAAAGTGTAAGTAGGGCATTGGAATGGATGTCCCTTGGGGTTCAATCTGTGAAATTGCTTATTTCAAGAAATAAGCAAAATATTGCATATTTTATAAAATAGGCAGTGTTGCCTAATTCATTAAATAGGCAACAGCACTGTGTAATTAATATCAGCAAATTCTCTGTCTTATTTCATGAATTAGGCAGTATTGCCTTTTTCATGAAGTACACAATATTTTGCTTATTTCATTAAATAAACAATTTCACAACTTTAGCATAACATATACACAAACAGCAGTAATTCATTTCATTCACAATGTTATAGGCTGCTCTTATCCACTAATAGGGCATCAATAGGATATATCTTTCACTGAAACAAATGAGTGGCATATGAATGAATGCCCACCTCCCTCCAGGGCAACTGTATACAATAGCTCCTCAGTTAACTTGGAGTGGGATTATAACTCCAACAGTTCTTCTGTGCCCTGAAAACTACTCCAGAGTAGAGTGTTTCTATGAACAGACAAAATCTTTGCTCTGTGCATATGTTATGCTAAAGTGGTTTGACTTGATTTATTCTGTTTTGATCTAATCTCTTCCTTACCATAAAGCAAGGTCTTGTCTATACCCACGCTTCACTCCATCATTTCACTTACTCCACAGTAAAGTTACTGGAGCAGCAGAGGGTGGGTGAGTAGTGGGCCTGTCAGGAAGCAAGCACCCCATCACTGCTGCTCCTCCTCCTCACGGGGCCTGCCACCAGCGCCATGAGGGGCAGCAGCAGCAGCAAGGGAATTACTTCCAGGCTCTCCAGGTCAGCTGCCCCATCTGGCCCACTCTGAGTCCATCCTTGCATTCTAGCTAATACAAAGGCTACAATCCTGGCTTGGCTACGATTGACTTTAATGAGCGAAGATCTCACCTTGTCTGTTTAAAAGTCACCCTTTAAAAATAAATAAATCCTGGTCATTATAAGGCTCCAGAGTCTGCCTACAGGCTGTGTAGCTCTCCAGGAGGTTCCTTACCCCAAAACCCAGCTGCCACCAGAACACGTCTTTCGAGTGAAGTGGTTGTGGCTTTTCTGTCTGCAACAGAAGCTATTTTTTCATGTCTTTCTCTGAAAGCCTGACAGAAAATCACAATGAACTGGGTGAAAGATCATTGCTGATGCATCCTATTATTGCGATGATTAAAAACTGCTGACTCATCTTTTGCATGCAGTTTGCATTCATTTTCCCTTCCCACATATGAATATAGCAAGTGCATTGGGAAGTGTTTTATTTAACATTTTATAACAGTTAAATATTAACTACATATTAACTAACAGTTAATATTTAATGTTTATAATGCAGAGTTACCTCAAGATCTTTACCAGTTTGGGACTCTCTTGAGCTAGGAGTTGTATTGTACAGACACACAAAAATTACAATCCATGCAGTGCACAACAACTCAGAGGATGTATCTGTAAAAGAGATCTGCCATCTATTAAATGAATTGCATGAAATAACTCTTCTGTTAAAGGCAGGGCTAGGGAACCTTTTCCCTCCCCAGGCCACTTTGAAAATGAGTACATGCACTGTGGTCTGGGGAGATGAGTACAGGACGGGGGTTATTAAGGGGTGTGCTCTGGATGGGGAGAGTCCAGATCGTGGACCTAAGCCATCAATCCCTCCCCTTTCCTCAGATTCATCCCCTCATCTCCACTCCATTCTACTAAGCTCACTCTTTCAGTGCTTAAGGAGGACAGGGACTGGATCCACAGGTCAGATTTAGGAATTGGAAAGGGGCCAAATAAAAACCAGATTTGGTTCCTAGTTTGGAGATTCCTCATCACTAGCTAAAGGGATGAATCTTCTCTCATTCAGTCAAGCCAACATGGCACTGACTCCCTCACTGACTCCAAACGTTGTATAAAGCTTTCCTGCTCGGTTTTCCCACTTGTAAAATGGAGAGAATACTCACACTATGGAGAAGACCGGTGACTGACTAAAGTTTGAATGGCAGATGAAGAGAAGTTGCTGGGGTGACCTAGCTGTACCCTGAGATGCTAGCTGGCTAGTGTGGAAGTTTGGGGGAATAGGAGTTTAAGACTTTGCTGTGCCAAATATTTCCTGTGTGACCTTGGGCTAGTCACTTAATCTCTCTGTGCTGGTAAAATGAGAATAAGAGCTCTTGGCCGCCAGTAATGGCGACCAGCGGGCCCCTTGTTGTGCTCTCCTGAGGAGAGACCAGGGCAGGGGAGGCTTACACTCCCCGCTGCAGCAAATTGGCTGCAGCAGGATGCGGAGCCAGAGTTTGCGCCGGCGGGAACGAGCAGCTGGGTCCAGTCAGGGTTGCCCGGGCAACGGGCTTCTGGCCAATCCAGGGACGCGGAGGGCCCTCCCCTGGAGGGGGAGGAGCTTCACCACCGGCCCGGGCAGCTCCTTCATCATTTGGCGAGGGAGCCTGGTGCCGCAAGCGGCATTTGGAGCAGCAGGAGCTGGAGCCCTTCCCCCGCACCTCACTAGAACCGAAGAGGGGACAGTGGGCCGCTGCCCCCCCCCAACAGTGCAGAGGCAAGCGCGGGGAGGCCAACTCCTGCAGAGGTTCCCCCCACCCACTCTCTTCTTAGTAGCGTGGGGTGGTCGCTGGGATACCTGGGGGGGGGGGAGTATAGGGCCAAGGTAGGCGGCATAGGAAAGGCAAAGAGGCCCTCAGCAGCAGCAGCTCCTGCTTTGGGGAGAGGGAGGGGGCGTGAAGGGACCCAGGCTCCTGTGAGTGAGGAGGGAGGGGGAAATCGTCCTCCTATCCCTCCAGGAGCGGCTGGCTGAATGTGAGGCCTTGATGGCCTGGATGGCACAGGCACCTACCGGGGGTGCAGTCAGTGGCAGTGACCTCACCGTCTGTGCAAGGCCTGGAGTGGATGGAGCAAGGGGAGACTGGCATCCACTCCCTCGATGCACTCTGAGCCCAGGGTATGCCCGGGCCTGCCTGGGGAGCCCCAGATCAGTTTACGACCCGCGCCTTACACGGGGCCGGTCGTTGAGGCCCCGGCCCCCCTGGAAGGTGAAACCCAGAGGGGGAGCAGGATGGTGGTACCTTTGCCCAGGTACTGGGATGGTGCCTTGCTCCCCCTGCACCACTATGCACATGGGGCATGAGTAGCCCTCTGAGGTCGGGGTTTTTGGGGTGGCTCAAGAGTTAGGGCCACCAGCAGAATCACTGCCAGCAGCTGGGCCTACCATGGTCCTGCACCAGGCACTCCCCCGCCGGAGAGCCGGGCAGAGGGGGAGCCCTGTCCCCTAGCAGGAACATCGCCACGGCGTCATAGGGAGCAGAAGATGAAGGTGAAGAGCGAAGGGAGCAGGAGGATCCGGATATGATCAGGAGGATTGAGGCTTTGGAGCATGGATTATGGGCCAGGGCAGAAGACTACCAGCCCGTGCCACCACCATCGGACCCATGTCCCGCAGTGTCGGCGTATGCCAGTGCAGCGAGATCTTGTGGCAGAAATCTGGTGTGGATCATTGGACACAGTCTTGTGTGATGGGCCGCGAAGGCTGCGGGCCAGACCCAGTGGGGAACCCAACTGGAATTCGTGAGCAGAGCAGAGATTCACTGGATGGGGTGGAGCGGAATGCGATGGCATCAACTGCTCCCCATGCTACAGGCGGTGGCAGCTACCAGTCCGCCAGACTTTGTGGTAGTCCACCTGGGAGAGAACGACATACCAAAGTTGAAAGGGGTGGCATTGGTTGTCAACATCAAGGCCGACCTATTAGCGGTGGAGCGACTTTTCCCTAGGGCCACACTAATTTGGATAGATCTGGTAGCGCAATTGAAGTGGGATAAAGCCTTGAACCCACGAAAAGTGGATAAGACCCGGCGTAACATAAAGAGGGAGGTGGGAAAATGGCTCCACTCTAGGGGAGGTATGAGGATCTCTCACAACGGGATTACACACAGGTCACCCGAGCTTTATCACCCGGATGGGGTGCACTTGTCGCCTGAGGGCAATGATGTGTATTTGGCTACCTTGAAGACAGCATTGGTTGAAATGTTAAGTTAGGTTAGGCTGGGTGGGGGTCGGGATCATCCAATGTAGAATCGGCAGTCCCTTAGTGGCAGGGGTCCAGCACTGTTAGGTGTTAAATAGTTAAGTAGATAGCAATTGGAGGCATCTCCCTAAGAGATGGGGATGTGATACCTGGCGCAAAAGCAGAGCATGGCAAGCGCGAGGGTCATATCCCGGGGAGAGGTGCCGGTCAGAAGGAAGGCAAGGACAAGCACGGTCGTCAGTCCTTCGACGCTGTATCCTTGCTCCAGTCCAGAAAGGAAATTGCCCCCTTCAATCATGGCCTGGGGACTGGTGAGCAAAGGGGAGATGTAGTTTTGGGCTGGCACTGGAGGACACATCCAGGCCATGTGACCTATTTAGTTATGGTGATAATGTTTATGAGAATTGGGAGTGCTGGACCTGAATTGCTTAGAGGCAATTACCCCACTTAGCCTAATTTATGATTTGATTAAAGAGTGCGGCCATTAAAACCCCAACTTAGTGTCCTTCTCTCATTCTGGATGCGCCAACAATAGCACTTCTTCTAGAACTGAAATGGGTTCCCGGTAAAATGGATAGATCCCATTGGATTTGCAGTAACTGAATAGCCTCCCAGTTACCACAGAGTGCCTGAACAGCAACCATTAAGCTTACCTGAGGCCATCAGAGGAAGGGGGGACAGAGGTGGCAGCAGCATTTCAGGCAGCAATAGCCTCCTGGGGCTCTAGGGAAGCCAGCCAAGAGACACAAGCAAGCCGAGATTGTCCAGGTACATGCATAGGTCTGGGCAGGCAGGCAGACGCTCAGCCAGCCTGCATATGCAATGCACCCACCCACCCAGCTGACTCGCAGAGACCTTCAAGAAGTCACTGACACTGCATGGAATACTATCACCTACACACACACCCTGCCGCCCCGGCCCAACATAAGGAGGATTGCATGCTCTCCCCTAAGGGCGTTTATAGACGAGACAAAAAAGGCGGCTGATCCTTTGATCAGCTGCCTTTCTTGCCGCTCATCTACTTGCTTGCCCTGCTTTTTAATCCGCGTCGGAGGGGGCAGGCGAGCCTGCCCCCTCCGACGCGGATTCCCGAAGTGCCGGCTTTACACCGCACTTCCTGGCTCTGCGGCGAGTGCGCATGCGCACTCGCACTCTGCGCCGTGTCTGAACATCAGACACGGCATGCAGAGGCTGCGCAGGGAGAGAAGCCGGCGTTTAGCGATCCCGCTTGTAAGCGGTATCGTTTATAAACGCCCTAAGTGAATGCTCAAAGGGGTGCCTGTATGCCTGAAGGTATACTGGTGGGTAGTAAATGAACTACCATTTCAGTTTTGCTTCTTTATTATTCGAGCTGTTTGCGGGAGGGGCGGGGTATAAATATATTAAATCAATCAATCAATATATATTATTATTAAATATTTATATAGTTAACGCAATGTACCTGTTGAAACAGCTTTACAACTGTTGAAAATAGACAGGGTCCCTGCCCCAGGGGGCTTATAATCTAAGGCACAGAGCTGTCTTAAAAGTAAACATATTGAAGATTGGGAGGCACAAAATGCTATATTAATGGGACTTATCAAAACCTCAAATGGACTCTCCCATTCTGGTGTTTCCCCGCATACAGAAATGAAATCATGCCGACCCTAGTCATCTGATGCTTTATTAATACCGAATGAAGCTAATAGTCAGCTGAGTTCACTGTATAAGAATTTTTCAGGTATTTCCAATCACAGAACCTACACATACCATATCAAATTACAGCTCAGGAACTGTAGATTGGCCTGAGTCATAAAAACTCAGTAAAAACAATACAATAAACAAAAGCTCTTAAGCAGTGACTTTCTAAAAGTACTGGCGCACTTCAGTCTCTCTGTCTGCAGTCTTCAAAGAGTGTGGCTCTATGCTTGCCAATTTCCCAGTTTTCAGTTGTTTATTACTTCACAAGCCAAAAGGTAGACATTAGACAAAGTTGGACTATATACTAAAAACGTTTTCAGAGAAGTGTAGTCCATTTTTAATACCTCCCTGCTCGTCACTTTCTGCTGCAAGCTCTGGATTCTGCTTCCTGAGCTCAGCAAATTGGCAAGCAAGATAACCCTTAAACCTAGAAGGTTTAGCCTGGCTCAGTCTTGTCTCTGACCCCTGTGCTCTGAGCAGCTTTTCAACGCATGAGTCAGGAGAAAGATCCAGAACGTCTGCAGGACAGAGTTGAAAAATAAGATTTCCCAACCATCCCATAACAGCCCTATTTTCCTGCTGCTGGTCCGGAAGAGGAAGAAGCTCTCCCTGGCCAGCAATGTGTACTGTTTGGAATGAGACGGAGAACTCAGTGTCAGGCGCCTCGCCCCGGGACGGGGTATCGGGCGCCTCAACCCGGCGCAGGGAGAGAGGCGCGGCCTGGGGAGGAGATTGGGGACACCCCCAGGAGACGGTCACAAGTCACGGGGCTTGGCTCCGCCCCTACCTATTCCCTCCACGCCGGCTAACCCAGCCCCGCTGCAGGGAATCACACCGCAGGTGGGGGGACAGGCCCCGCCCCGACGCAGCAAGCGCATCGCGGCGCAACGCACGTCGTAGGGGGCGGGGCTTAGGGCCACACCCATTCCCTGGCCTTTAAAAGTACCGGCGGGGCATGGGCTCCCCGCCGGTAATCGTGAGAGAAGCTGGCCCCCTTTACCTTAGACCCTGCCTGGAAGCTAAGTACCTTGTTGATTATTCTGAAGAAGTTATTGCCTGTGGATTGTGTGTGTTTCCCTTTTGTGCTCCTTCCAACCTGAAAAGTGTGGATTGTTGTATTGTACATACTCTGGTCACTGTGGTTACCTTCCCCGTTCCCCCCCCCTTTGCCAGTTAGAAGGATAGCCCCTAGCCTCAGCCTTTGGTGTTCCTACGAGCGGAGCTTACAGCCCTGCCCCTTTTGGGTTCCTGGGATAGCCCGCACTTCCATCCCTCCTCCTCCCTTAACCCTCTTCCCTTCCTCACCCATTGCCCTGAAGTTCCTATCCCCAGCACTGCCTCACAGAACTCCCACTCTGGTCCACTGGTGGGGGATTGATTTCCCCAGGGTTGATTCCTACTGGAGTGTGAAACGCCTGATTCCCTCCCATTGTTTGTCTTCCCTTTCCTTGGTTGGCACTACCTCTCTCCACCCCTATGATGATAAGGGTTGCCTTGTAAATAGCAAGGAAAGCCCACCTAATATCCTGAGGGGAATACTGGAAGCCTCGTTAGTACTAAAAGAGAGAGAGAGGGATTGCCAGCCGCCCCATATTCCCCCAACAAGCCTGATACTCAGACTGGGGTTACCACAACACCTACCTCCTCTGTCAGGCTTTCCTTAGCTCCCACCACCCCCATAGATTGCTCATTTACACGTCTCGTTATACTCTCTCATTCCTTCTTGGTTCTCCTCCTCCTCCCCTTCTAACTAAACTAAGCATATGCACCTGCAACTTCTCAACGCCTTGAATGTATCCCTGTCTGTCCCTGGGTTCCATTGGTCTCCTCTCCCTTGTCCATCCTAGATTGTAACCAGCACCACGCACAAGGATTTTTGTCACCCTACGTGGCCCTGGTTCCCCCATCTCCTTGATCCCACTGCGGAGCTTAACGGCGTCAGGGGCCACTGTACTTTTTGTCATCCACTTCAACTTGCCACCCTAGGCGAGCACCTGTGCTGCCTCTATGATCGTGCCAACCCTGATTGTAACCCACTTGGGGCGGGGACCTGTCTCTAATTGTGATTGTGCAATGTCAGATGTGTTGCTGGTGCTATATAAATAGTTGTTTATTATTATTAATAATAATAATAATAATAATACAAATCCAATTTTCACTTGGACAGTCTGGGAACAGGGGTGGGTGGGACTTTTTCTTGTTTCTAGGCTGACATGTGACCTAGATGCTGAATTTCTGGAAATTAGTCTTGAGAGGTCTATTTTGTAGAACTCTGTCTCTGTAGGCAGCCTATTCGCAGAGATCTGTGGTGTGTGTTTTTGGAAACAAGGGGTCTCATTAGCCCAACCTCAGTGTTTAGCAATGGGTAGTTTAAAATCTGCATAAATTTAAAGTGAATGCAAATTTATGCAAATGTTCTTCCCTGGGGTGTGCGGGAGTCCTAGACCAACTGCAATGTGGATAGGGGTATAGTTGATAAGTATATTGGGATTTTCAAAAAAGCTTTTCACAAAGTCCCTCACCAGAGACTGTTGAGCAAACATAAGTAATCATGGGATAAGAGGAAGAGTCCTGTCATGGACTGGTAGCTGGTTCAAAGATAGAAACAAAGGGTAGGAATAAATGGTCATTTTTCAAGTGGAGAGAGGTAGATAGTACGGTGCCTCAAGGACCAGTATTGTTTAATGTATACTATTCATTAATGATCTGAAAAATGGGGTAAAGAGTGAGGTGGCTAAATCTGCAGGTGACCAGGGCCAGTCCTACCATGGGGCAGCTCGGAGCAGCCGTCCTGGGTCCTGCTCCTGGGGGGGGGGGGACTCCAAGCGCGGGGACCCTGGCCAACTCCAATTAACAGGCAGCGGAGGGGGCCAGCAGGAGTGAAGGAGTTCTGCTCCTGCGACCACTGTAGAGGAGTGAAGCACATACAGAAATCAACCACCACCAGTTGCACCATTCTTCCCCAGCTGCCATTTTGGCTTCCACCTCCACACCACCAGCCCACCATCTCATCATGGTGCCTTCGCCCCATGCTCACCAGCCTGTGGGTCCATGGTACCTTCCCACCCACATCCCGTGCCTACCATTCCCATCCTCTGTAGCTGTTTCCCAGTGATTTTCCTGCTCCTCCTCTGCATTCTCCTGGCCACCTGGCAACACAGTAAAAAATAAAAAAAACCTACTCCATATCAATCTGTGTTGAACTGCAACAGGCGTGTTACAGTTCAGTTTGTTTTAAAATCTATAAATAAATAAAAATAACTGCGCATGTACAAAATGGCTGGGCAGTCATTTTGCACATGCACAGACTAGCTACCCTTTTCCAATTTTGGACACAGCCATGCATGCACAGAATACTCAGGTGGCCATTTTGTGCATGCACAGTTATTTTTTTTTAAATGTGTAATTTTATTATTTTTCTTTTTTAGTTGATTTAAATATGGTTCCGTAATACAGATCTGGAATTAAAAATCTGGATCTGTAATTCCCTCTGAATGCCCATCCCTAGTGTGTAATGAGGCTGGTTGTTAAGTGTTTTGAGCCCCTTTGCTGAAAAGTCACTGTATAAATGAAAATAAATGACCTTGTACTAAGCAGTGCACTCTTTGGGTAAGTCTGTGCAGGATCCCAACCCTGAATCAGTTCAAAGACATACTTCTTCCCCAAAGTGTCTTTATTCATGGTGTTCCAAGTCTTTCATCTCCCCAACTTACAGATATACACATTATCATTGTCCGTACATCCTCACCACTTCTCCCCTCTGGGAGATACGGCACCCAATACAGCAGTCCCCGAGGCCTGACATACTCTCTGCCAGCCAGTTCCTCTCTCCCCCTCAGTGCCTTCTGAGGTAAGCCCCCTGTCCTCCTCCTAGGATTCACTCCCTTGTGAGAACCGAGAACCTCTGGCCGGCCTTCCCTTGTCAGCTGGTTCCCAGGGTAGCTTTACATTCAGCAGGCCCTTTGAACAGACTCTGGGCCTCCCAGGCAAACCCATAACCTCCACAAGCAACTTTTTCCCTGGTATGCATTTATTTTATTTTATTTTACAAAACTTGTGTCTCACCCCCCCATACACACAAATCCACTTTCTTTATTATTATTATTATTATTATTATTATTATTAACAGCAAACATTTATATAGCGCAAGCAACGTACCTGGTGCTTTACAAAGTAATTGAATAGACGCGGTCCCTGCCCTAGGGCTTATAAACTGTGAGAC
>QEPC01006820.1:1324674-1350854 GCA_003113815.1 Sphenodon punctatus
AAGCCAATCTTGGGATTTTGAAGGGCCCGGTTCATGATTTCTTTTTGGAATGTTTGAGGTTGGAAATTGCCTGATGCACAAATAAACCAGTTAGCTTACATGACCCTCCCAACCTGTAAGGGAGCAAGAATTGTGTCCATTTCCTCCAGCCAGCATCCTGGCTTTTTCTCCCATCCAGAAAAGGGCCACTGGGCCTCCTTTCCCTCTGCATGCTCAGCCAGAGAACAGAGCAACTCAGTGGCCTAACTTCCCCTCCCCATTCTGCCTTTCACAGTAACTCCCATCCCTTCAGACCATAAGACCAGTCCTGTGCAAACCTCACCCCCGCTAGAAAAACAAGCCACTGCTTTCTCACCTTCCTCTCTCCCTCTGCGAGTGGCCTGGCTCCCCACAGTCCAGGAGACAGGAGCACCTTGTGCTTGGAGGTCTTGCTTGATGCTTTCTGTATGACTCAGTCCTGGCCCTTCTCATCCCAGGAGTCCAGGCTCCCTGTCCTGCTGGCGCCCAAAGAGAATGCAGCTACTGTTCCCCGGCTTGGCTTTGGGTGCCTTTTGCCCTCAAGCCTTTCTGCTGAATCATTGCTTGTTTACTGACCGGAGAAAGAAAAAAATGTAACATTTGGCAAGGAGAAGCACCAGGCAGATCTATTTTATTTGGGCGCGGAGATTGATGAATTAACCCCTTCCCAACCTGCTTCCCAAACCCAGTTGTAGGCAAAAGCCCGAGTAGCAGGCAGCTTGCAATACCATGGCCCGTTTCACACAGACACTCTAACACTGATAAAATGGGTGTTACATTTTATTATACAACAACCATTTAGTGTTAGAGTGTCTGTGTGAAAAGGGCCCATGAGGGGTGCAGGTTTAAATTGCTCATCAGGTTCCCCCAAGCGTCTTGTCTAGCCAAAGTGAGCTAGAAACAGGCTGTGAGAGTTGCTCACCCAAACAAGGAAGATTCCCAGGGTTCTGGGAAGTGAGCCTGTCTTCTTTCTGTAGGATAAGAGTTAGGGTGTTTTCAGACAACACTCTAATGGCAACATTATTTATAAAACTGGCATTACAGTCATAGTTTTAATCAGGATTAAGTGTTCAGACGATCACACCGATATAAATCATTAAACCAGTATGCCCGTCTGAATGCTTATGCTGGTATAGGGGTCACAAGCAGGACTCAGTTCACTGCAGCTGAATTTCAGTTCCCTTTTTGCAGCTCCCATTCCAGAGGTGGGCAGGGCTCTGCCTCTCCCATTGCAGAAGGAGATCCAAGAGAGGTCAGAGGCTTGTGGCTGTTTATAAGCAGCTTATGGGTGCCACTGCTTGAAACGCGGCAGCAGGGAGCTGGTGCGGATCGCCCAAGTCCCTTCGGGAGGAGGAAAGTGCCAGTTCTGGTTTCCAAGCCTGGCCAGGAGAGGAGACCCTCAGCTAGCACGGGCGCTGCTCAATCCATTCCCAAGACTCCGTGAGTGGGGGAGGGAGAGCACGTCTTGCAGGGCTCCTGCCTTGCCGAGTCTCAGAGAGTGGGGAGGAGGCAGAGCCCATGAAGTAGACAGCTGCCCAGATGCAGCCCACTCAGTTTAAAAAAAAAGATAAAGAAATGAGGAAAAAAGCCATTTAATAAATCTAAAATAAGAGGAAAAGAAATCGGGGAACAGAGTCCCTGCATCTCTGGTCCGCTCCCTGTCTGTGTGCCTCTCCTGGCTGCTGTGTGGGCAGCTGTGAACCCCTCTCCTCGCATCACAACATCCTCGCTGCCTGTCACTGTCCTGGGTCCCTGGAGCAGATGGGTAGAGGGGGCATAAACTCTACCTACAAATCTCTACGGTCTAGGGGCTTAATATCGGTTTAGGCGTTCACACAATTGTTATGCCGACATTATTTGAAACAGGTAGATAAGACCTTTAAATCCATGTGGAACTATACTGGTATTTAACCAGGATTCAACCCGGAAGTAGAACTGTATTTATACTGGTATGCAGGGCCGGCCTTACAATATGCGGGGCCCAGGGCAGGGGACAAAGGCAGGGCCCTATTCTTCCACCGGCGGGCCTAGGGGCACTCCCCGGCTCAGGGGAGCACTCCCCAGTTCGGTCTGAGGGTGGCGCGCTACCCGGGCCTGGGCTTGGGGACAGGCGGAGGGGCACTCCCCTCCACCCATCCCCAAGCCCAGCCATTTTGGGATCACTTACCTGATCCGCCACCGCTGCCAGCCTGGACCCTGCACCGGGCTCAGAGTCCCAGGCGGGGTGGGCACCGCAGCAGCAGATTAAATCTGCCGTCGCGCTGCCTGCCACCACCAGAAGTTGCTAGGGAGTGTGGGAAAGGTGGGGCCTCTGCCTCGCCCTCACTTTCGCTGGCCCCCTCTGCTGCCTGACTGAAATCTGGTTGCGCTGCACTATGGGATTTTGCAGTCTTCCTTTGACTCCTAATCCAGATTAACCTGTTCACACTGCAAATCAGGATTTCCTTATTCCTGTTTAAAGATGATCATGTAAACAGTTACTCCTGAATAATAACCCCGAATTATAGTGGACATGGAGTAAAAACGAATGTAGATTATCTGTGATCATGTAAAAACGGCCTAAGATAAGCAAGTGCACCTGCAACTTCTAAACTTCATGAATGCATCCCTGTCTCCCTTTGTTCCCTTCTCCTTTGTCTCCTCTCCCATGTCCATCCTAGATTGGAAGCCCCTCAGGGGAGGGACCTGTCGCTAATTACAACTGTTCAGTGCCAGGCATGTTGCTGGTGCTAAATAAATATAAATATTTATTCTTCCAGAGTAACTGCTACCTTTTACCTCTCTTCTCATGAACAAGGAGGACCAAGAGTTAAATAGCCTCTCCCCTTCCTGATTTCCATCCTTTAGAATTTCCGGGGGGGGAGATAGCCAGGAGTCAATGGGTGTTTTGAAACAAGCCAGCTGATTGTGTGTGTGGTCTGTCGCTGCCGCATGGCTCTGCTACGGAGCACCCATCCAGGTGGAGCATGTGGGGAACGATTCAAACAGGCGACTGAGTGTGGCTACCCCAGCCACCGTACATTTGGCCGGCCCCGTGCAGAGCACTCTGGATTTCCCGGCATGGCTCTGTGGCTCACGAGAGCTTGCATCCGGTCACTCCGCCTTCAGATGGGTAGTCGGATCCGTGGCTCCTGGGTGGCTATGCGGGGTAGCATCTCATCTGAAAACACCCAATGATGCTGTGTGAGAGATACACAAGGGTGGAAGTGATGAAGGTTGTTAGAATAGCGGAGGATTGCACAAAAAATGTAAACAAGGTCAATTCCCCTCAACGGTACCTAAGAGTATGCTTATTGCTTACCCTCCATTGCCAATCCCTGGAGTGGGAGCCTCCCCCTTCAGTTGAACCTTTCTTGTTTGCAGAGGTAATTTCCCACCTTTCTCCTGTGTTTGTGCAAATCCACATGTGGTTAAAGTGAGTTAGGATTAGGAGGTAGCCACACCCAGGCTTTTAAACTCAGATGCATAATCTCTTCTCTGTATTCATGGCAGAGCTGCCCATCTGGGTTCTTTCGAAGCTCCCCGGCATTGAAGTGCTAATGCAGATGGGGCTCACCATTAACTACCTAGTCTGTCCTCAAAACGTGCTCTCTAATCCACACTGTGATCTGAATGGCGATAGCAGCCTGAGACCCACTTTGGGTGCTTCCTGCAGCCCCACAGGGTACCAGAACCAGGCCTAGCAGCAATGGGAGATTTTTGACACTGGTCTCCGCTGCAGCCAAAACCTGCCTGTGTTGGGAGCTAAAGAAGCGGCTCTGGACCTGGTAGCATCAGTAGGCTGTTATCCTTTGGAATCTAGTGGGCAGACTGTTTAGCAGAGTTTAGTAAGGTAAGTGTGTTGAGGAGCACCTATGAA
The DNA here is from genome assembly GCA_003113815.1 of Sphenodon punctatus. Classification (NCBI taxonomy): domain Eukaryota; kingdom Metazoa; phylum Chordata; class Lepidosauria; order Sphenodontia; family Sphenodontidae; genus Sphenodon; species Sphenodon punctatus. The sequence goes on from QEPC01006820.1 coordinate 1,328,552, forward strand.
ATCCTGCCTGGGATTCCTCTCCCCCTCACTGGTGTTGGCATAAGTAAGGTTTTGCAACGCTCTTTTCACTCCTTCTGACTTCGCCATTCCTACTGCTTCCTCCAGTCTCCTCTTCCTCTGAATTTCCCTCTCGCTTCCCTGGGCCTTTATGTCTCCCTTCACACACGGCTGGCCAGATCCTCAGCTGGTACCAATCAGCACCATTGCGCTGAGGCAAGTGGAACTAGGCTGATTTATAGGATCCGGGGATCTGCTCTCCTTTGTTCTTGCATGGTTGGGGTTGGGGATATGGGGGATGGGGCAGAGAACACACAAGCCTTGCAACGGAGGCTTGTCTGGGTGTGCTCAGAGGGGAATGCAGGGCCTCATAAAGTGCAGGCAGCCTCTTCCCAGGGACTTCCACAAGGCCCGTCAGCCCACGAGACATAGGCCCTGCTACCTCCCAGCACGAATGAGAAACAGCTTTGTGAAACTCCAGTGTTGGCATTGTTCAACTAAATTTTTTCCCAGATGGCTCCATTGGCCAATGCGGTTTCATTTTCTCTTTATAGAAATTCCCATTGGTTTTGGAGAGTCTTGACAAGACAGTTGGATTGCACTACCCAGTCGAACCCATCTTTGCAATAGAGATGTACAAAGAAACCTCCAGTGGCTTCATTAAACCAGTGCAAACCCCATACAAACATGCCTACTTGGGTTTAAACCAGGGTCCATTGGGTTCGATTTAAGGCAAACTTGTCCACATTGGGTGAAAAGAAGCAGACATGGCACCTTAACTCCACTTTTAACATTTCTCATGCATGTTGCAGGGCTGCATAGGGTGCCAATACAGCACTACAGCATGCATAAGAAATGTTAAAACAGAGTTACTTGCATGTCTGTTTTCACCCAGTGACTTTAATGGGTGAGATTATGACCACCACTATGGGAGCTGAGCCACAGACTATAATGAGGGCAGGATTGCCAAATAAGGTTGCCAAATAAGTTATAACCAAAATGGAATACCCCCCAAAATGGATAAGCAAATACGCATTTCGGTCATAGGTATTGGTCAGGAGTTGAAGGGCTACTCAAACAATACCCACAAATAAGTGCATTGAACTCAATTTACCGTTTGCCGCCTTATAGTTCAGTGCTGTTTTAGGTGCTGCACACATACAAAATGAAAAATGGTTTTCAAGAGAACTTACTATGCAAGAAATTAACTCACGCCTTGTTAGAACTGTATGGGCACAACTGCAGCTTTGACTTGTGCTGTCATGGAGGGCACTGCATATGAGGCCACAACCAGGATAAACATAAAAGAAGGGCAGTCATTAACTCCCCCCCCGCCCCCCATTGGTCTTGCCCCTGGATCTGCTACCACAGACTCCTGACACTTGTATCCATTCCCTCAAGATGCGTGTTTTGTTTTGTTTCTCTAAGGGAACCATGTGTGCCACAGGAGAAGGGACAGGGAATGTTAGGCTCAAGCAGGAGATAGTGCTATGGGGGCAGATGGGCTTATGGGCTGGGTGCAGTGGAATGGGAGTGCAGGGTAGATGGGGCAGGAGTATAGAGGGTGTAAGATAGGTGGGGGTAGGGGCTGTTGCAGGAATCTGGGAGTGTAGGATAGATGGGGTTGGCAGGGGATGGGTGCAGTGGATTGGGAGAGCCGTATGGTTTACATGAACAGTCAGGGGCGTAGCTACCATAGAGAGAGAGGGCTCAGCTGGGCCCAGGCCCTGGTCTGTAGGGGGGCCCTTTGCAAGCAGCATGAGCATTGCTAGGAAATTTTCAGAGTGGATGGGACTGGGGCTAACAACTCTGCCCCCTTCCACTCTGAAAATTTCTACTAGCACTCAGGCTACTTGCAAAGGGCCTTACCATGAAGGAAACTTTCAGAGTGGGTGGGAGTGCCACCTCAGTGGCCTCGCTGGGAGCCAGGGCAGCAGCGCAATCTTTGCAGGGGGTGGGGGAGACTGGCCAAGAGCTGCAGGAGAGCTGATGTTTAGGAAGCTGTTGCACTTAGGGGGGGCCCATACTTGGGACATGAGCCCGGGCCCACCATAGCCTTACTACGCCAATGTGAAGAGTGTATCTCAAACTATTAGCTCTGCTCCCAACACTCAAAGCATTGTTTAGCCAATAATACCTACTAACTATTTCCATTCGGTCAGGCATCCATTTCAGTTTTCAGTTAGTTTAGTTTTTTGGTCCTTTCAGGAACATCATTTTGGCAACATTGGCCCTACAATGCATGTGCAATTGCCAAAAATGCATACCCCAGAACCTAAAATAACCAAAATAGAATAACAAAAACAATGGATAAGCGAATACACATTTTGATCACAGGTATTATTCAGGTGTTCAAGGGCTACTCAAAAATGTGAAATACTCACAGATTAAAGCTCTACCACCTGTTTCAGCTCTATTTCTGATTTAAGCTTTGAACCAGGGTGTTGGATTCAAGACACAATCCAAAATCTCCCTCTGCTGTTCACATGGAGGACTGCAGTGTCCCTTTCATGACTGGCAGGGCCCCACAAGACTTCTTAAATTGACACTAGCCTAGACAGATTGGGCTAGAAAGCAAAGAGCCAGAGACACTCAAAAGGTCCTTCTCTCCCATGACTGCGCGTTGGTGCTGCCTCTTCTTAGGGCCAGATCCAGGTAGGTTCGCCACTCTGCCAGCTTAGAGGGGGAGGGACAAAAAGGCTGTCACGCCCCTTTTTGAGATAACCCCATGCCATATAGAGCATCATGACATCCCAGCACTCCCCAGAGGTTGAAGCCATATTGGAAAGAAAGAAAGTCTGTATGACCCTCTCCCTTTTCGATAAGGTCACCCCCAGAATCCCCAGTTTTCCAGGTTAGCCATGGTCATTTTGGGCTGATTGGGAGAAATTAGGGCTTCCTCCCCGAAGACTCTGGGTCAAAATCCAGAGAGGGGACAACCAGGAACCAGTCAGGGAAGTGCAGATTGTGTGGCTGCACAGGGCCTCCTGTGTTGCAGGGATCCCGTCGGGACACCCGGTACGTGAATAAACTTGAAATGACAACGTGAGGGCGAGAAGCGCTGGTCTAAAATATGGGCCCATCAAGACTAAAACGCCAATCTCTGAAGGGCCTGTGGCGATTTAGGAAGGGGGCCCACTCCGAACACATGGGGCCTATGAGTAAGCTAAGATAACAACGTATGTGTAACACGTCGGCCTGCAATGCAGGAAGCCCCTGTCCCTGAAGGGGCTGAACAACAAAAACTTTTACAGTAACATTTTCCTGTTTCTAACGGGCAAGTCAGTGTGCGTCTGCCAAACACGTCTGTGCTAGGAAGGGGCCCACACCACCGTTTTACACTGGGTCCCCACCTCCCTTGATCTAACCAAGCCAAGTACGTGCACTTGAGACCTCGCATCTTCATGAATGTTAGACCCCTTGTCTCTCCCTCTGTTCCCCTTCCTAAGTCTCTCCCCCAGCTCCTGTCTCTCAGATTGTAAGCCCTAGGGGCAGGGACCGTGTCTATTTTATTACTTTGTAAAGTGCCAGGTACACTGCTGGCGCTATATAAATGTTTGCTAATAATAATAACCGTTCCCTCTCTTCACAGGCCAGCCCCAGGGGCGAGCGGCTGTGCAGGGCCACCAGACTACAGACTACACCCCTCTGCTGCAGAATGGTGCTGGACGGGTCCCAGACCCAGGCAGGGCAAATGGGGAAGCAGGGAATGGCGTCCTGTTCTCTGATCTCACCTCTCTCTCAAGCTCCCAGAAGCCTCACCGGAAGCTGCAGTCACATCACTCCATCAACAGCCAGAGCAGCAAGAAGAGCAGCTCCAAATCCGCCTCCTCTCAGATCCCCACCGAGGCCCAGGAAGGTAGCTCTCCTCAGACTAATGGTGACTTTGCTTTGCCTCACCCAGTGACCATCTAGCAATTAACACGGCGAGGTGGGGGGAGAATATAATCAATATTCAGGATTGTGCAGGTTTACTCACTCTGAAAAGGTCTTTATAGACAGAGCAGCCACAGGGGAGTGGAACCCATATTGATTTATCCATAGTAAACTCACAGCCTTTGTTAATCCCTAATAAAATGAGTCCTAGAGAAAGGGCGAGATATACATTTACATAAATAAATAAATACATTAAATAAAATTAAATAATCTTGATTAAATGAACTCCCTTCTCTGCGGCAAATCCACACCCTTAGTTAATTCAGAATAGCTTTCCGAAGGAGACGAGGCCTATTCCTCACACCTGCCCTAGAAATTCTGGGACACTGGGAGCTTTCCCATGATACTTACTGTGCATGATTTGGCTCCGAGAAAGAATCTGGGAGGCAAAACGTGCACGGGGTTTGTAACGTGGGACTGCCCCCTGTGCATTTTTTCTGGTAATTCTGCGGGGGATTGCAGCGCTCCCTATTCTGCAATCCTCCGCAGGATCACCGACACAAATGCACAGTGGAGGTGATCCCACGTTACAAACCCCGCACATGTTTTGCTTCCTGGATTCTTTCCCAGAGGCAAATTGTGTGTGGTAAGTATCATGGGAAAGCGGCCAACTTCTCCCCACCCCACTAACCCCACTGTTTCTCTGATTCCAATGGGTCAGACCCTTCTCCTATAGCTTCATCTCTTCCCAGCATGGCTGAAGCAGAGATGCTATAGCAAGCTTGACCCCTGTGTCTGCAGAAGAGAGAAACCAGAGATATAGTTGCTGTGCTGATCCCAGTTGCCTTGAGCTGTTGGTCTTCCTTGCAGTAGCTTTATTTCTTGAGACTGATAGCTACAAGATAAGCCTCCCATACCTCCAAAATGGTACCCAGAATCCAGCTCCAGAATCCATGAGTTACCTTGTCATCTGTTTTTCTTCTCTCTCTTTTCCAACTTTCCTTTGTCCCAATCCCTTCCCTTCCTTGTGCCCTATTCCAACCCCTCTTCCCCCTCCATTCTCTCCCATACCTATTATCTGACCACCTCTGTGATGATGCCTCTTTCTGCCTCCCCCTCTCAGATTGCTGTGTCCACTGCATCCTCTCCTGCCTCTTCTGTGAGTTCCTGACCCTCTGCAACATCATGTTGGACTGCGCTACCTGTGGCTCCTGCAGCTCAGAGGATTCCTGCATCTGCTGCTGCTGCAGCTCCGGGGAGTGCACTGATTGTGACCTGCCCTGCGACATGGACTGTGGCATCATTGACGCCTGCTGCGAGTCAGCCGATTGCCTGGAGATCTGCATGGAGTGCTGCGGCCTGTGCTTCTCCTCCTGAAACCTGCAGCTAGAGACACAGCCCAAGTGTGAATTCCGAGGGGACACAGGGGACCTCACTGGTCCCCTTCTGGCTGCCACTCAGCATTAAAGGGAGTCAGCATTTGGGACAACGAGAGGACTCCAGAGTGAGGGACAACAAAGACTCCAACAGAGCAACCTGGGGATGGGTGAATCCTTTCCACTCAGCCATGGGGCGTCAAGACTCCCTGCCTTCCTTTAGGACCAAGGACAATGATGCAGACAGTTGCTCCCTCTCCCAGCCTCCATCCAATGGGGCTAGGGGAACTAAGACCCCAGGCTGGGTGTTTTCTGCTGCCTGAGCCGAGAGCCTAAGAGCTACGTAGGGACCTACGAGTGCCATGCTGGGTCAAAGATCATACAGTGCCCAGAGCTACCGCAGCATGGTATGCCAGCAAATGGTGCCAACAGCAGCCCCATCGCCCTGCTAGCTGGAAGCCCATGCTGACAGCTGTAGTGTCCCAGCTCCACTGGGGCACATTGGTGGGCCAAAGTATTAGTGCCAGCTGGTTGGCAGAGCTGCTAGCACCCAACCATGGCAAGGTGGCATGGAGCCCAATCCCTGGTAAAATAAGAACCCCCCAAAACTAGATAAACCTGGCAAATCTACCTGAACCAGACCAAAAATGGTGCTTCGAGTGATACCTGATGTCCGTTTATGCTCCATCACGTCTATGGTTTAGTTATTTCAGGTTGGGGTTGTTGTTGAGGGGGGTTGGTTCTGTTATTTCAGTATTTTGGCTAAGTCATTATTATTGTTGTTATTATTATTAATTATTATTATTATTATTTTAGATTCTTATTTCAACCCTTTTCCCCAAAGGACTCAGGATGGCTTACAGAAAAAAGACAACATGAAATTCCTCAACCCCACATTACCACAATGTTTTACATTTAAAATTAGAAATTAAAAACAGATTAAAACTTACAGTCTTGCAACCTTGCATGCCCATTCCCCTCCCTCTCATGGGAGGGCAACTTGACATAACTCACACCTTTCCCCTCATGCCCATACCATCCCTGCTTGGCATTAGTCCCACTCTTCCCCTCATGCCGCTACCACCCCCACACAGGGGAGTCATGGCACTCCCATCCAACCAGCCCTCAAACACTCAGCAACCTGTGCCCTAAACTCCCATCATTCCCCAACAACAACAACCACCACCTTAACATTATGCAAGCACAGACTCCATAACAAAAAGAAAGGGAAGATTTCAGTGGCTTCAAAAGCCAGATTTCAGAAGTACTGCTGCACATGCGCATTTGCTGAAAATGACATAACCAGAATGCCAAAACAACAACAAAGCACCCCAAATAAATTAAACCAGAATACCAGAAAAGCAACCAAAATGGAATACTTGAAAAAAGCAGCTCTGCGAGTAAGTATCCCTTTTGGTTGTGGATATTATTCAGGTACTGAAAATGCGAATACTACCAACAGATGAGAAACCCACTCCCCATTCCAGCTCTCGTTACAACTGTCAGGAGTGTCCTAGCATCCCTGTGCTAGCAGCTAAGCATGCAGGCGTTCCCAGGGCTGGCCACTGGCCTGATGCAAACTCCTGTAGGTGCACCCCTGAAGCTTTAGGCTGTGGTGGACTCTTTAATATCTTGCCCATGAGACACGAGCACCTCCAAGCAACTTTTGATCCAGCAAGAAATGGCCATGTGGGTCTCTCCTCTCCACATGCAGCTGCAGGAATCAGCATGGGCACTGGAGCACTGTGAAATTCAAAAGGATCAAGCTTCTTCCCAGCACCCCTTTGCTGATGGCTCCCTGCCCTGCTGGTGCCTAGACTGGCAGCTAAATGCAGCTGAGATTGCCAGCTGCCCATGCAGCCCTGCTGCCCCCTGTTGGCTGAGACAGAATGCCTTCTGTACAGGGGTAGGAGAGGGACCAATAACCCCAAACCCCAGGCTTCCTGTTACAGGTAAGGAACAGACCTGTCTGGGCCAAACTCAAAGGCACAAGCCACTCAGCACTGGCTACTAGACACTGCCCTTGCCTGGGGCCTCCCAAGTGCTAACAGAACACCAGGGCAGGGGAGAGAGACCACCTCCCCCAAGATGTGAGTGGCCCCTGGAGAGCAAGTGGGATATAGAGCCATGGGGTGGCTCCCCTGAAGGGCTGGGCGGTGGCGGTGGGGGTGGATGGATGGGGGTCGAGCTGTTTTGTCTGTTTTATTTGTTAGTGTAAATAAAGAACCCTCTTCATTTCCCATCCCAAAGCCTCCTACGTGGTGTGTGCCCTGGAGTCTCTGGCCCCTTGTAAGGAAGCCAGGAACCTGGATGCTCTCCTCCTGCTAATGCCATTGGCTGTTTTTAAATGAGCAAGGCTTGGGAGGGAGGTGTCCGTGGCCGCTGAGTGGCCCAGCTGCAGAGTAATCACTCAGGCGGAGTGTGTGAGGAGGCAGCTCCCAGCGTGGCTACCTCGGCAGCTGCCTCGCACTCCCCCTGGGGGAGGGGGATGCGCGCAAGGCTGGCCTCTGAAAGTGACATGTCCCGGCATGAGCACTGGGGAACTCAACACTCGTGGCCAGTTTCTGTGGCTTGCAAAGGCCATGTCCCATGCCCACAGTGCCTGTGAGTGGCAGCCCAGTTTGCTGGCGTGGCTGGCCACCCCAATTTATACAGGCAGGGGATGCATGGGTGCCCATTGCCACAGACCTTTTTAGCTTGCCCCGCACAGCTTTCAGCAGTGATCTGTGCGTGGCCATGAGTGGATGCTACGTGGGTCACAGGAGCACGTATTCTCCTGCCCCACCTTTAGACCGGCAGTCAGAGGAGTGGCTCCTGGGTGGCCATGCTTGGTAGCATCTCATTTAAAAACACCCATTGACCCAGCACCTCAGCATACCACTCAGTCCCTCAATTCTGAAATGTGAGACATCACACTTTGAAAGAAGGGGCATCGTTTGCATAAATTTGCATGTGTTGATTTGTGTAATTCTGTGCAAATTTACAATATTTTGTCCCCCAACTTTGAAGCGAGGTTAATAATAATAAAAAGAAAAAATAATAAATAAACGGAATCAGATCTACGTAGATTAACCTCTCACATGAGACAGACTGCCCTCCCATCCTTTTTCAAAACTCTAACACAGTATTTCCTCAATTGCTTTGTTCCATGTCCCCCTCCCAAGTGAGCCCTACACAGCCCGCCCTCTGACAGTAAAGCTTTACTCACACTCCAGGTATCTCTCCTGTGTGGATTCTCTGATAGATGAGATTCTGTGTGCAGTCTCGCATAGCCCATTGCCTGACAATGAGGCAGGACTGAATATCTGAGGATGTTGTTTCAAAAAGAAAACTTAAAAAATAAGTTTTGTTCCTCTAGCATAAACCATATTTGACCTATCAGCTTTTCAAGGTTCTGCCACTAAAGCCACAGGAGAGAGTGGTGGATGCACCTTTTAATTCAAGCTCTAGAGAAGGGCTCTACATATTGCTTGATAGGTCAAGTAGCTGGGTAGGTAAGTTTTGCAGTTTACCTACGGAGATTCCTTTGTGCTGCCTTTCTGTTAGTTTCTTTAAAAATGAAGGAGCAGCTCCTTTTTCCTCACCTGAGAGTTTAGGGTATCAGTTAAAAAGGGAAATGGCAAGAGGCACTGGGAAGTGAGATTCTGGGTGTAAATAAACATAATGCAAGCTACTCATTTAGGTCACAAACATGTAGCTTGTTGTTATGTCTATTAATGACTGGCTGTGTGTCTGCTCAGATACGTACTTGCTCCTAAAAACAAGAAACGGATTGTTGCATTTAGCCACTGTTACATCTGGTGTGGCGGTAGCTCTCGTATCAGGAAAGAAAGGCAAAGGGGTGGGGAGGGCTCCTGGTTCTAATGCCCACAGTGGAGATGATGATAAGTGATGGCACTATCACTATCAGGTTGGTGCGCTGGAGGGGCTGGGCTGAGGACACTGCCTTTTCTGGTTCCTACAGTGGCCATTGGGAGCAATGCAGGGGGAGCACATAGCCTGTAGAGAGTCCCTCTGCCTGGCACACAGTCCCCAAAGAATCCAAGTTCCCCACTCTGTCTGCTGCTTCCAGCTCCTTCACTGCACGGCAATCCCACTCCCCCCCACCTATAGGGGGATGATGACAATACAGGCAATTGCAAAGTGGGAGGACATCCCATCCCTGGCTCTTCTCCAAGCAGCAATCGCTAACCTGGCACCCAACAAGCAGCACCCAACAAGCAACGAATACAGCCATCCTCACAATTACCATGCTTCTCACCTCCTATCCCTGAGCTAACATGCCATAGCAATTCCAACACGTGTTGAATCCGCTGGATCATAAGAATCTGTTGATAGGAGTGTAACTAGGTTGGAATCGGCCCCACTGCTGCCTCTTCCAGCCACAGAAGATGTAGCTGCCCCAGTGAATGTGAACCTTCCAGGCTTGTGGGCCCCAATTACAGCTATGCCCTTGTCTGTTGATCCCTACTATGTGTTGGATTCAAGACAGGGGGGAATAATGTTGTGTCTGCTGCCAACCTCTGACTCGCAGCTTTCTGTGCTGCTCCTTGGGGCACATTCCCCAAAGCTCTGAGTGACACTTGGAGACACTCTCACTGGTCAGCCCAATGCAGGAGTTGGCATTAGTTGTTCAGGATTGCAGAATCTGGGCCCTCCTGCACAATGCAGGACATTTGAGAGCTATGGACAAAAATAGCTGCCAGGGGAATTCTGGGAGGCAGAAGACAATTAGTCTGATTCAATAAAATTTGTAATTAGGCCAGGGTGCTGCAGTTAACACTTGCAGCTCCCTGCTTTTCTGCCCTCATTTACTGCTATGCGTCCCCCTCTAGAACTTCACTCCTCCTTTGGCGCCATGCTCACCCACTCCAGAGTCTCCTGGCTGCTTCCTAAATCATCTTTGCCCTTTCCCCTGTGCTTGGAACACCCTTGCCAAATATATATGCTCTGCCCCACCCTCTCAACCTTCAAATCTGTCTCAAAAACAACACCTCTTTTATCAGTCTTCCCCTCGCTCCTCACATCCCCAGGCTGCTCATTAATTGTCATACCACCGAGGCCCTCACTTCTCCCCTGTAACTAAACTAAGTATAATCTCTCCCTCTCTTCCCCCTTCTCCATCCAAGATTGTGACACCCCCCTCCCCCCGGGCAGGCACCTGTCCCTAATTAATGATTGTTCAGTGCCAAGCACATTGCTGGCATAGTAATAATTAATGATGGTACTTTGGAAAGGAAACCAACATAAGTATCACAAATGCGTTGAAAGAGGGCCCATGTTCACTGCATAAGCAAGGGCCCATGTTCACTGCATTTTCCCCATTGGAAGCAATGGGGAAAATGCAGTGAACATGGGTTCCTGCTCATAGGAGACAGCACCCTCTACTGAATCACACAAACAACTACCCAGAGTGCAGTACTCCCTAGCACCTAGGGAATCTGTCCTGGGAGGTGGGGGAGAGAGCCTCCTACTGAATCAGCCCTGCCATGCCTTGTCCAGCCTGGGTCTTTCTGTCTGGTCTGGTCTCCCATTCCTGTTCTCAGCTAGTTTGCATGTTGCATCCTGGACCATGTGGTTCAGTAGGCAACAGTTGGGGGAGAATCTTGTTGATTTCCATGAGGTTTGTAGCTGCAAAGCCTATTGAATTATTCGCCAGGATCCCTGGCTGCAGGAAGGAGTAGTGTCTGGGACAGAGACCCCACCGTAGTTGCGTGCCATGGTGTTGGGGGCCCTAGATGAATAGAGGTGGGACTGGAGAGTGGAAGGCAAGTCTGGCTAAATCAGGGCCTGATCCAAAGCCCTCTAGAGCATATGGGGGCTTCTACCAGGCTCTCTGGCTCAGGCCCTCAGCCCAGAAAGTCTGCATTCTTGGCAGGGGCATCAGCCCCCAGTGGCTGGCCTCACTTGTGGTGCTAATTAGTTACTGCTGGCAGCTGGCAGCTCCCAGCCGCTCCTCCCGTGCCAGCTGTGGCAGCGCACTCAGCCAGAGACCCTAATGGAGACCAGATTCCTCCAGCGCCGTAAAAAAGCACAGTGCAGGCTTTTGTCTGGCAGAGGAAGGGGGAGCGGACCTACATGCATACCATGCTTCAGCCCCACTCCCCTCCCCTTGCTAGCTCCACACATCTGCACAGCACACTTCCCTCTGCTGCTGTGTGCATTCACAAGTGGAGCTAACAGATCAGAGGAGCAGCTCTGCCCTACCCTCCGAGGGGTCAGGATTTTGTGGGCAGTGGATAAAACTCCCGATCCTGCATTTACAGACCCAGTGCCCAGTCCAGACTCCTGGAAGTAGGTTAATGAGGGGCACCAAGGGAGAGGAAGCCTGCAGCAGCAGCAGTGGATTAATGCACGGGTCAATCCCCAGTCTGCAGCAAAACTCAGCTGAGGCAAAACTTGAACCCATGTCTCCAGAAACACAAACTTGTAGCCTAGTCACTGCTAGACCATCTTTTGTCAAGCAATAGCATCACAGGACCGGGGGGAGGGGGGAGGTGTGTAGGGCACCCCAATATTCTTCATGGTCATGGTTCCAAGAAGTGCTAATCTGCCTCTGTTTAGAATACTAGACCTTGGGTGACCTGGCTTGCTCTGCCACTGTCTCCCTAAGTGACTGAGCAAATCACTCAATCTCTCTGGGTCTCAGCTCCCCAACTGTATGATGGAGGGGAGTCAAACACTAGTGCCTTACTTCCTAGGGTGGCACGAATACATTAAAGGCTGCAGTGCAGGGGCATAGCTAATAGATGCGGCCACACCCCACGGGGCCCACATGCCAGAGGGGTCACATGCACGTAGAATGCATATGCACTCTAGTGTGGAGTGCCCCAGCAGGGGGTCCATTCCCACCAAGCTACACCCCTGCTGTGATACACTCTCCCACCTTAGCACAGGGGAGCTGAACCTTTCCCCTCCTGTGGGACATGAGTTCCACAGGCCAGTTAGGAGATGGGGACATGGAGGCTTAAACAGTGTGCTCATGATGGGGGAAGGACAGAGATGATCCAGATCATGGATCTATGCCATGAATCCATCCCCGCTCCTTGAGTGTGTGCCCCCATCTCCCCTCCCATCCCCTGGGCTCACCATCTCAGTGCTTGAGGGCAAGAACTGGATTCATGGGCCAGATTCAGGAAAAGGGCCAAATAAAAAACAGCTGCAGGCTGGAGGTTTTCAACCCTGATCTAGACTATGCTCGGGGAGTAACCCCACAGTTAGCAAGATGGGTAGGAATGGGTTCATCTTTCTCCCCTGCATAGGAGAGATCCAGGATGAACAAATTACTAGTGCAAATAGTAGGTACCTCAGCAAGTGCCCAAATTGCAGGGTGGAATCCAAAGCATGTGGAATCCAAGCCTTCCATCCTGCCCCATGATTATGCGCTTACCCTGTGTCAGCCGCTGTCCATACTAACAGCTTACTCTGGACAGTGTGAAATGGTGGAAAAGGAGAGGGGCCCCTCCTCACTAAATGCTAAGAGATACTAGTATGGATGAGCCCCTAGTCTCATTCCAGGGGCTAGTCCGAAGTAGATTTGCGCCTCACACCAGGAGCTTGTTCTCATAAATACTTTGGGAGGTAAGTACCTTACAACTCACTTTAACGTCCCCTGCATTCGCACGAGCAGGGATGATAAAGTAAGGATAAAAGGGAAGTTTTATTTTTCTTAAGAAGTGGAGGATGGAGGTTCCTATTCTAGGGTATTGACCATCTGTACTTTGAAGGGAGGTAACTAATTCCACTACCGCCTCCACCACCAGTCGTTGGAAATATCAGCACTCCCATTTGCATTTCCTTCACATCTGCCTCACTGTCTGCTTGCTATTCCAGCTCCCCCTGTTGGCAGCTCCCTGTAAGTTCCCAAGCAGAAAGATGGTAAGAGTAGAGTTATTTAAACCTTGGTTCATTTGTTTATAGGAACAGAAGTGAAGGGAGGTAGCTACTCTAGAGTAAGTACCCCTGTTCATGAGAAGAAAGCTAGTTACACACGTCGGAACATGTTCTCACAACACAGTTACCCCAAGGTACCTCCCTTTCTACTAGATCTAAACCTAATGATTGATTTGAATTGAATATTCCACAAAGTTTGCAAAGCAGCAATAACGCATGTTCATATTCTAAATTTGCCTCCCACTAGCACACTTCAGAAACCAAGTTTGCAAGGGACTGGTTCAGTTTTTACTAGAATATTGGATTTATTCAAAAATTTGCATTTGCTAAATTCGTTGCTCTGCTGTTGAAACCTTTAATAAGTTGGCCTGTTTTATGAGCTAAATGAGCCAGAGATTTGGTCTTGTTAAGAATCAAACTAGTTGGGCCAAAGCCTGTGCAAAAATTCAAAATAGATTCAATCCAGTGTGAAGATTCATGAATGAAACAATCTTTGAATTCTGGAATGTCCCTGGTTACAAGTCATTCTGCAAAACCGTCTCCACCAATTTCCCTAATAACTCAACTGAAAACAGACACCTGCTTGGGCCAGGCTGACACTTGGATCACGAGAGGCAGAAGAGGAAGCCAGGCTCATGAGTAGGATATGGAGTGCTTTGGAGGCTGCAGTCTTGCCTCGAGCATCAGATCACCAGCAGGGTTCTGGGGAGGCTCTGCTCCCCTTCCACCCCTTCTCTTCCAATAGGTGCCAGAAACCAGCAGGTTTGAGAGTGGAACTGGGGCAAGTACTTCCTCCGCAGCTTGCTAGGTTCTCTGAGAAGACAAGGCTGTTCTGTTTCCATCAAAACAGATAATGACCATTATTTGCATGCATCTTTGCTGGACAGCCGTTTCAGGGTTTCAGTTAATTTTTACAACTTTTCACTAAATTGGCTGTCCAGATATTCGATTATTCAGCTACTTGTGTTTGCCTGTTTGCACATGCACAGGAGCCAGAAATGAAGTAACTGAACAAACAACCAAATATGCAAATATCCCAACAACCAAATAACCAGAAAACTGAACAAACAGATGAACATTTTGGATGTGGCTAACATCTGGATATTCTGAGAGCTATCCCAAAATGTGAATAATATCTGCAAATACAAGATTTATTTTGATTTATTTCTGTGCTAGGTAAAGAGAAAAAGATCCTTCCTCGTTGCTCTTCTCTCTGCCTCGTTCTTCCTCACCCCTTGTGTTTGCATTTCCCTAAAAGGAGCCACTATGTGCTGGAACAGCCCTTCATCCCCAGAAAGCAAAGTGAGGCAGCAGTCTCTGAGACCAACTGGAAGAGGGAGAGTTAACCCTGCTGCTGGGGAATTAATTAACAACAGATGTGCTCAGTTTCAATTAATTAATCTCCTGCCACCACTTTTTTTTTTTTTTTTTTTTACAGTTCCCTCGGAAACCTCTCCAAGTCAAGGAGCTGTCCAGATGCCAAAGCAACCTCCATGCCTACGGTCCTGGCAGGTCATGTGACGGCCGGGCTGCTTGCATGGGCAGCAGTGGTGGTGAGTCAATAGGGCTGTTATTGTCCCATTTGCCACAGCTCCAGATGTCCAGGGAGAGTTCACAGCCTCTGATGCTGGCAGCAGGGACAGGTAAGGCTGCTTGGATGATTTCCTGAGGGATTGTAGGTCATCGTCTAGCAATGACTACTAGGGATGGGACTATCGGTATCTGATTAATCCGATAATGCCGATAATTGGCAATATCAGATTAATCCAATAATACTGGATTTATCGGTTTTTTAACATAGTCACTTTTTTGGATCTTTAACATTGCGGCCATTTTAAAAATGGCCGCAATGTTAAAGATCCAAAATATCGGCAATGGTAAAAACCCAATAAAATGGTTAAAAAAAACAATAAAACCAATATCGGATAATCCTATACCGATAAAACCAGTAACTGATAATTTGCCGATAGTCCCATCCCTAATGACTACCAGTGGATGGTGTAGAGACACTGAGACATGAGCCACAAATGACTTACTCTGGAGCAGTCCCATTGAAGCCTATAGAATCTCAATGGGACTACTCTGGAGTAAGTTGTTTGTGACTCATGACCCAATGTACTTTACTCTTCTCTGGGGGGGGAATCAATCTGGATTAGGTATCAATGCTATTCGCTTAAAGGATCGTGCTGCCAATGTTATGAATTCTGGTTTAGTTTAGCTTGTTTACATGTGCCCATGATGCATAGCATCTCAGTTTGGACATACTGATCCACAACAAATTATCACTTGCTGTGGAGCAAATTGTTGTGGAACAACTGTTCATGTGTACAGGTTGTTCCAGACCAAGTGGTAATTTGTTTGGGAGCAATGCATCCACCCAGAGCTAAACATAGCTCCTCCAGAGCATGGTCTGGTTGCTCTAGAAGACACACAGATGGGGAAATAGATGATTTGCCTCAGAGCAATTTCAACCAAACCAAATTTTGTTCTACAATGGAGGTTTCTTATTGATACAACCCTTGAGTAGGAAGATGGCTGAGAACTTGAGATAAATTAGTATAAAGCACCTTTGTCTGAATTAAGAAGGTCTTAATCCAGTTTACTAAACTGCGTAACTCTCCATGTGGACAAGACCAGCATCTGCCTCTCTCTGCCAGGCAGAGTTAAGTGGTTTTCAGCAGCATAATTTGTATCAGATGCCAGGGGTCTAGAACCCAGGCCCTTAGAGAAGACTTAGTTGCCATCACCCTACTACTTGAGCCACAACAACCAAGGCTTAATTAGGGAACTACATCCCATGGGGTTCAGTCCAATCTGAACCTACTACAGTCTGGTGAGCAAGGGGCTGCTTCTCATTTGCTCTCATCTATTTATTTCCTCTTCCTGCCACACCTTCCTTGGCTGAGCAATTTGTCATCAAGACAGTTACGGCCAACCCAGCTGTATTTGTCCTAGCCCCTCTTTGAGCCCAGCTAGCTTCCCCACCAGCCCAACCTCCTTCTACGTCTCAACTCACAGTCACAACCTCATCTGGAACCGCCACCTCCACAGGACTGACGCCTCAGTTTTGACCCATTGGCCTGGACAACAAGCTTGAGCCTCGCTCACCCCCTTGGATTTGCTGCCTAGCTGGCCCTAATCCTGCAAACACTTGGGTGCTGATCCTTCAAATGTACCACATTGGTTAGGCAAGTGGAGAGCTGAGGTCTTCCATTTCTCTGCTAAACTCTATTCTTTGTCCTCCCTGTTATAGTTCTCTAGGCCAGGGTAGAGTCCCTCTTTGCTGCTTTCCTATAGAATGTCCTGCATAAGGGAACCCTGTTCTTTGGGGCTTGTTCATATCTGGGTTTCAGTGCAGATGATGACTCAAAGTAGGGATCTGCTTTTTAATAGACATTTCCCACTAGTAAATTGCCCTTCCATAATTTTAACAAAGACAATGGTGATTCACTGATTTCTCTCCCTTTCCCATGTCTCTGCTCATAGACAAGACAACAACCTGATACAGAAATTTCTTCCCAGTGGGATTTTGTGAGGAAATCCTTTCGAATGACTGGATATTTTTAGATGCGTCTAATTGCTGAATTTCTTTAAAACCAGACACATGCCATATTAAACCAGCAGAGAAATACTGCTGAAATGCATTCATTTACAGAAATCTGTTTTGATGTTGCTGGAAGTGTCCCTTTGAGTTCAGGCCCCCTCCCTGCCAGTGAAAATGCTCTGGATGTGACACTGGTGAAATATCCTTTCTGAGGCTCTTTATGGGTAGCATGCTTATCTCAAGTTCAGGCAAGGTCATAGAACGACAATTCTGGGATATAAAGCATGCCTTCTAGGATAGCCCAGGCTAAACAGTGAAATGGTTCTGCACTAAGTGATGTGTGGGGTGGACTGGCTGGGGACTGAATCTGTTTTCTGGAACCCTGGGCATACTTATTAAGTCATGGAAAGCAAAGGGGAGACGGGCCCATAAAATGCCCCTTCCAGCACGTCTCATCTGGAGAGGCCCTCTTTGACTGATTATATTTAGGACTTTAATTTCTATCCAGCTCACCGCTGGCGATTTATTATGGAAGAGATACAGGGCATATTAATAATGAAAGTTTATTGTCTAATTGCTAATTGACTGTGAGGGAACTCCATTCCCTGGGCTCTGACTTTGCCATGAAGCTTGGGAGGAGGCATTATGGCACAGTTCGTCTGGCCTTCCACCTTTCACGGAAATTGCTTTCTGAAACGTGCTTTTCTTTGTTAGAGGCTGTGCTCTGGCTGCAAGCCCACACGGGGAACCTGCCCAGCCAGATGGAGCTTCAGGCCACTGGCACGGGATACGCTGGGAGAGGGAATGTACTGGAGTAGCAGCACAGCAGAGTGTGTGCTAGCAAATTTTACCATTCTGGGTGCAAGAGTCTTGTCTTCTGAAGTTTCTGCCACCCAGGACATCCCCCCTCTCTCTCTGTGTCCAACTTAGCGGTTTCCCCTTTTCTTAGTTTCTCTTTCTCTCTCCCCTAGTACTTTCTTATTTAACGTTCCTAGGAAGCACTTGGATAGTCATGCACATGCACACACACATATCTGGTGGAGGGGAGTTGGCTCCAGCAGTGGCACTTCCATGGCCAGGGGGGACATACATTCTTTTCCAGCCGCAATCTGACCGGGTCGGCGATTGAGGTGTTCAGATCGCGGCCGGAAAAGAATGCATGTCCCCCTCCCGTGCGCGTCACTCGCAGCAGCGTCTCATCTAATCCCGTCTCATGGGATTTTGACAATGATGCGCGAGCGCACCGCACGCTCGTCTAAAAACGGCCTTAGACAAGTCACTATTTCTCAGCCTCAGTTCCCCATCTGTAAAATGGGAATAATAATGACCTGCCTCACAGAGTTGTGGTCAGGGTGAACTAGATAAGGATTGTAAAGCACTCTGAACACTGAAAGTGCTGTAGCAATAACAACCACCAGTGCCATAGCAAGGCTTTAGGGGGCCCTGGGCAAAACACCATATTGGGCCATCCTGTAAATGACAGGAAATTAAAACAAAATAAGGTCAGAGTTGGCCATAACCATTTTTAATATTAAACTTTTTATGTTTTAGGAGTTGGAATGCTTATTTGGTTACCAATGGCAAAATATACAAAAACAAAACACTGGTAATTGAACAACTTTTAAACATTACATGTGACCAGAACACAGAAGAGGCTGAAAGTAACATTTTCCTCAGTATTTAATTTTACCCATTTTAAGCATTGCGTTTATTTTTTATTTTTAAAATAAATTTCTTTATTTTAAAATAACTTTCCTGTCTTTTTTAAATGAAAAGTTCTCTATTACATTAATAACTTCTATGTTCCATGCCTGAGTGGTCAGCTGAAATAACTGTCAGTCTCAGGTAGTGCTTTATGAGAACCGTAGCACTGAAGGGTTGGAAAGCCCTTTAAGGGTCCTTTAGTCCAGCCTGGCAGTTCCATGGTAGGAGACCCTCTCCCTACAGTATCGCAGGCAAATGGTCATCCAGCTGGGTTCTGAAAACAACCAAGAAAGGAGAATCCACAACCGGTCGCTCTGGCACATAGCACTAAGGCCCCTGGTCATCGGGCACCGTAACATCACACCCAGTGTGACATGGCTGGATCCAGGAATGGCTGTACCATGTAGCCAGGAGGGGTTTGTACAGCCTCATATCTCTGGAATTCTTTCACGCACAAACGTTGGGGGGGGATTTTGGCCTTGTCTCGGAGAGACCTTTGAAATGAGGTATCACACGTCTAACTGGCTGATGTAGTTCCAGAGATGATACAGGGTCACAGATATAACAGGGGCACAGACAGACGCAACCTCCAATAAGGTGTTCCCTATTACGCTTTGCATAAAGAAGCCCTAAAAATGCGATCACGTCCCCCGCAGTCAGGGACCTGTGTCTGCTGCGTTCTCCCCACTGGCAGCAATAGAGAAAATGCAGAGAACATGGGTCCTGACTTTAGTCTTCTTTTCTGTATAAAACATACCCAAGTCTTTCAGCCATTACAAATATGGCTTGTCTTCCATTCCCTTTATCATTCTATGAGAATTAGATAAATTCTTAGGGGATAGGTCCATAAATGGCCATTAGTCAAGCATAGGGTTGCCCCCTTTGGTGGTTTTTTACCTGACACTCCCAAAGGCCAAAATGGAAGGGTCAGGTAAAAAATGACCAAAGTTGGCAACCCTAGTCAAGCTGGTCAAGGGGTGAGATCCCTGAGCGCTAGGGGCTAGGTGTGAACAGCAGCGAATGGATCACTCTGTTCTGACCTGTTGTGCCCTTCTTTAAAACAACTGAAGCTGCTACTATTGGAGACACAGGGTGCTGGGCTGGAGAGATCGGGTGAAAACAGACATGACGCTAACCACCCTTTAACCACCCTTGGTGGTCATTTATGCATGTTGCAGGGCTGCATAGGGCACCAATACAGCCCTGCAACATGTATAAATAACCACCAAGGGTGGTTAAAGGGTGGTTAGCGTCATGTCTGTTTTCACCCATCATTATTCTGACCCAGAACGGTGCTTCTTACATTCTTAAGCCAACAATGCAAACAGCTTTATCTCAGAAAAAGGAGCATGGGCTGGACATTAGTTATTAGAACATTGAATTCCTTATACGTATACTGTGTTGTGATATCACAGTAAAATATTTTAGAATGAAATCAATCTAAATCAATTGATTTAGAATGAAATCAGCTCCTCTCCCTCCCAGCAGGTGGGACCTTGGACCATTGCCCCATGCCTCACTACAGCCCTGACCACAACCAATTGCAGGCTATACATTAATGAAGTTAGACAGATCTTTGGCGAATTCTGCATGAAATGAAGAATTCACATCAGAATGTATGGTTTGCTGATCAGCCAAGTTTGTTTAATGCAAATTGTGCTTTGAATATTAAATTCCCTCTCGTTTACTCCCCTTTCTTTCTCTTCCTTTTCTTCTGCTCTCAACACAAAAAATACAGCAACAGCATAGCTACAAATCAATGCAGACAGGCAGTGCAGCTGCCCCAGGGCCTGTGAGTCTTGGAGGGCCCATACACCCTAGCACAACTGAATCCCCGACTGCTGGAAGCAGGACTGGGAGGAGAGTCAGTCCATCTGCTGCACTAAAGCCCATTCCAACCTAGTCAATGGGGCATGACTCTACCTTACAGGCATTACTACAACATACAGCACTGTGGCTATTCTTTGTTTCATGAGAAGCATCTGGCATGGGCCACGGCTGATGATAGGATACTGCATTAGATGGATCTCTGCTCTTATCCAGGCTGGCAATTCCTATCCACTTATGGCACTGATCGCTTTCAGCAGCATGTGCTATTTCTATCCACAATCCAGCTCCATAAAATGTAAGTGAAAGATTTCATTCTCCATGCTGTTTCCTGTCTGGCCACACCCCCAACTGGCACATGCTCCATGGTGCAGTCGATGGCTTCCAAAAACCAGTCACCTGACCTCTTTCTCACTTCGAAGTGCTATCATTGGCTGAGAGCACCACCTGCTCTGGCCTTCCCTTTTATTCCTAGCCCCTTGCAGGAATAACCTCCTCCCCTTTAATTCATTGCAATTTAAAAGTGGGGATTAAATGGCACCAAAGTAGTTCGAGCCAAAAGGAAAACAAACCTTTCGGAGATGAAGAGGGTTTGTTTAATCACTAGGTTCTGCTACGCTGCCTCTGCGAAAGGGAGCTGGGGAAGGGATGGGGACATGAGGAGCCTGCAGTCTATTCAACTTCCTTTGAGAGCCTGCCAGACTGACAACAGCTGGAAGAAATTAACATTTCAGGTCCGGCAGCTGACTTGCCATTTCCGCCCCCCTAAAAACAAATAGTTTGATGGCTGTGGTCTCGGCAGCCTCACCTTCCCCCGCTGACTGCCGACAATTGCTGGTTTCATTTCATTTGGTTTAAGGATGGAGGTGTGCGTGTGTGCACTTTTTATACTTGCAAGGAGAGTAGCATCAGGCTACAAAAGGGGTCTATGCTCAGGAAAGGGATGGTAAAGATTTCTTTCTTGGTGCGTCAGTCTGTCTTCTGAGTCATGTTTACAGTATTTACATGAGAACCCAAGGGTGAGTTTTTGTCCTGCCTCTCAGGCTGGAAAACTAAGAGGTACCTTACCTTTACATACTAAAAAAAGATGCAATAGGTTAGGTGTACCTGAAAGGCTGTTGGTTCATAACAGGAAATGGAGTTCAAGTTCCAGTCTCTTTTATAGGCCTGGCTCTCCGAATGGACTACATTTCCCATTAGACACCTGGTAGGAAAACATGACAAACCTCAACAAATTTGTTTAATTCTTTGGAGATTTCAAGTTTGGAGGGGCCGTCTGAACTTTGACATCATCTGGATTCAGTCCTGACAACAGACCTATCTTTAGGGGTTATATATGTGGAATTGCAACCTAAAGGTGGAGAGGAGATGGAGAGTCTAGTTACTACTGCATAGAGAGGCTACAACCAGCCAGCACTAGGGACACCCAAGAAAGTGTTAACCAGCTGTCTCTAAGTAAGCAGAGTAAGCATCTTGCGATTCCTGCTGCAGTAATAGGATGACACTTCACACCCTGAGAGCTGCTCCTTGAGGCTGCCTGCAGATGTCAGCAGGCAAGATTGCACAGCCTTATGTTGGGTTCATATTTTCACTGGAAACATGTTCCATTATTATTTATTTACATAGTGCCCGGAAATGTACCTGGCATTGTAAAATCATTAGTTAGAGACAGTTCCCTGACTCAAGGGGCTTACAAGGGAGGAAAGATGAGGTTGCTTATGATCTGCCCCCAAACTGCTTGCAACTAGGGCTGAAACGCGGTCTTGGTATTTTCTCATTTTTCAACATGAATCATGTTTTTTGGTTTGTTCTGGGAAATGAGAACGAACCAAGAAACGGACCGGATTCTCATTAAAAAACCCAAGAAAATTGAGAATAATTAAACAGTGCTTACTGCAGGACTGCCGGCCTCTGGTCCGGTGGTTGCTTGCTGCTCCCTGCCTCCCTTTATATTCTGCAGAGAGCTGAGCTTGCACTCTGCTGCCCCGGCCAGGCTGCACTCTGCAGAGCTTAGCTGGGACCCAACAGTAAATTATCTAGGAAGGGGAGCAGGAAAACCTCTTCCCAGCTGTGTGCAACACTCTAA
>QEPC01006820.1:1368389-1411511 GCA_003113815.1 Sphenodon punctatus
TTAAGAGGGGGGCCACAATGGAGAGGGCATTCTCGGTGGCCGCGCCGCGCCTTTGGAACTCCCTTCTGGAGGAAGCTTGCCTGGCCCCTAGCCTGTTGACATTTCGGCAAAGTTGTAAAACCTGGCCCAGGCCTTTGGGGAGGGGGGGAGGGGAGGGTGAGGGTTTTTTAGCTCCCCCACCTATCTATTATTATCTTATTTGTTATTTTAGCCCTGTTTTAATATTGTTACATTGTATGTTTTAAAGTGTTTTTATTATGCTTTTAGTGTTGTAAGCCGCCCCGGGCTGCTTTTGCAGGAGGGGTGGGGTATAAATCTTCAAAATAAATAAATAAATAAATAAATAAATTTTAGAATCCTTCCCCCTCTAATGGGGGACGCAGTGGGACACCCTAGTGTCCACACTATGATTAGGGTTATCACTCCTCTGGATTTGACTCAGCTCCTCTAGGTTTTAACCTGTTATCTCAGCACCTGGATAACCTGAGAAATAAAGGATTTCGAGGGTGGAGGAGGAAGGGCAAAGAAGTTCTCCCTCCTCTTTCTGACGTGGCCCCACCCCTGTGAAGCAGTGTGACATCACGGTGTTCTGAAAGGGGCATGGCCACATCAGAAAGGGGCGAGGGAGTCCCTTTGTCCCGTTCTCTTTGGCCCCACCCCCTTTGGATCAAAGCCTTTGTGAAGGTGAGAACCCTACTCAAGACAGACAGTGCAAGGAGGGCGAGGTCCAGTCTGCCTGGGTTCTTTCCTCTGACTTCATCAGTCAGGAGGAGACGGCAATGCTGCTGAGCAGGGCCAAGCATGGAGAACCCACCCCATCCAGGCAGCGGGGTCAGTCAATCCCGTGTATTAGTCCTCCCAATGCTCCACAGGGCCCCAGTACACACTACGCATCAGCCCTCCTGGAGTCCTGGGCCACTTAGCCAGTCCACCCCTGCCCATTCCTTCTGCAGTAGCAAGCTGCTTACTACCCAGTAGTACGATGCCACCCACCTCTCCTTTCTCTCAGGGTTCATGACATTTTTCTTGTCCCTGATATTTTCCTTGCATTTCCTCTGATTCAAAGCTTTTGTGCTGACAATATTTCCCTGTAGTGTCTCCTCTGCTGTATTGTTTGTACAGTCACTCGCCTCTGGGTTTAGGCTGCATTTGTGCCTCCTGGTTTCCACCTTGAGTTTGTTCTGCAACTGGAGAGAGCCCCCCTCTTTGAGTCAACCCTGGGGAGGGAATGGAGGGCCTGGATTCTGGCGTGAATGCCTCACTCCTAGATCCCAGCAGGAGTCACCTTGGGAACAGAGCATCTGAGCCAGCTGTAGGATCCTAACTCTGTAAATCTAGCAAAGGCTTTTCAGAGAGGGCTGTCAGGAAGAGGTGCCTCCAAAAGCCAAATAGTGATTTCCTGCTGTAGCCAGCAGGAGTTGTTTTCTTTAAAAACGCAGCTGAAATCGGAGAGGAGATGGTGTTAGTTTAAATAGCTTGGTGCTGGGGAGTTTGCTGTATAAATGAGACAGAGCCAGCAGCCAGCATGCGCACATGGGCCAGGGATGCCAACATTTGCAAGCCATTAACAGGAATATTTGGGGAGGATAATTAGGGACATACCTTTAACCCACATCGAAATGCACCGAGCGGGCGTCCATCTTTGTGAGTTGTGGAATGAAAAGATGGCAGTGCTTGAGCTCAAAAAGGGAAGGAATTTGGCATGTGCTTCACCCGCATCCCTGACAGCAAATGTGCACTCACACAAACACACATGTATGCACACGCATATACACACACACAGTGGCACAGCATCACACACATATTCATGATGTCATGGACATGCTCAGCTTTACTTGGATTCTTTACACGTTAGAGCCCTGATTGGACCAGAATTTTGGGTCTGAGTTTGTCTGCATTGGGCCAGTCTGCAGCAGGGCTCTTCTGAGTATGGGGTCTGATGGATGTTTGTGGCCCCCACCCACTCACAAAGTACTGTGAGGTCACAATGCCCTGTATAGGGCGTGGTGATGTCAGAAAAGGGCAGGGCTAGTATGTCCCCATCGCTTTCCAACATGGCCACACACCCTGTAGAGTGCCATGATGTTATGGTGCTTTGGAGGGGGTGGAATCTCTTGCAGCCATGGAGCCTGGCCTCAGTCCAAGGGGCTTGGACAGAGAGTACATCCAGTGTGGGCCAGGCCTACCATTTTCAAATGTCCTAGTTTGTTGAAAATTCCTATTGATACCAAATGATTTTGAAATACCAGTTTAACACCCCACACCAGCCAAGACCTGACTCCAGCCAGAGTCCATCAGGCTCGGGTTGGGTTGCAGGCCTCTTCATTCCTAAACTTGCATGCATATATGCAAACTCACACAGAGCTTCACACTCACACACACACATTCATGTATGTGACCAGCATTTCACTCATGTGTGATCGTCACACTATTAATGCTGCTTATTTCTTTTAGTCTTACTTGGAGTTCCCAAAAGAGATCAGGACTGTTGTGCTAGAACAGATACAGAGGGTGAACTCACACATAACTCTGCTAAACTCCGATGTCCATGGGGTCCCAGATGCTGTATAATCAGCCCCAGATGATCCCCTGATCGCTGTTGCATGTGCATGAGACACTCCAAGTTCCAGCCCTGCTTTAAACTCAGATCTGAGATCAGATCTAAATGTCAGATCAGAGTTTAAAGTGAGGCTGAAATCAGAATGCCTCACTCACACATTACAGCAATCCAGGGATCATCCGGGGCTGATTATACAGCTTCTGGGGTCCCACAGACATCAGAGTTTAGCAGAGTTATGTGTGAATTCACCCAGAGTAACAGACTATCAGTCCCCTAGTTTGCCCAAGCCATTCCCCCCTCTCTGGGTGATTTCAGACATGACGGGGCGGCATTCGCCCCATCACAGAATCACCTTATTGATCCCCCGCCCGGGGAATCAATGGACATGCCTTCAACAGACGTGCCGGCTGATCCCGGCGGGGAATCTGGGGAGGGGGCAGGGCTGCGGGGCGCTATGTGTGACCGCACAGCCCTGCCCCCCCATGCTCCCCCAGCAGCCCACTCTCCCGGAGACGAGTGGGCGCCGCGGCCAAGGCGCCCGCCCGCTCCCCGAGAGATTGACCATGGCCCAGAATCGGCAGCGGGCACAGCTGCCGATTCTGGGCCGTGGTCAGGGAACAGACGTGACGCGTCTGTGAGTGGGTGGGGGCCACAAACATCCATCAGACCCCATACTCAGAAGACATGTATTCCACCATGGTTGAGCGTGTTAACGTCACGTCTGTTGGGGGGGGGGAAGTGATTCCTGCCGGGTGTTCACCCCTGGCGGGAATCACTTTGACCACGCTTTCGGAGATGGTCCCCAGACCATCCTTGAAAGCATGGTTATTTTGATTCCCGCCAGTGGTTCACTGTGGTAACATCTGGCGGGATTCAAACAGATGTTACGGGACCATTCGCCACCACTGCCGATTGACTGTGGTTGAGCGTGGTTTTGTAACATCTGAAAATACCCTCTGTGTCTCTGCTCCCTCTCCTGATCTTTGACTAGCTCATCTAGTCCAAAGGCCTGCAATATTTCAATAGCTCACTGGCAGAGTGAGGAAGAGACCACAGAGCTTCTGATTCCCAATCCAGTGATGCATTCACAGGATCGCACATCCTCCACAATTGCCAGTCCCTCCCTCATGGCATTGCACATTGTAAACATTGCACATTTAAGCAGGTGCAGTCTCACACACGTTGGTGTTGTCCTGCCTGCAACCCCTTGCATAGCCTTAGACTAGACATACATTCAGGCCCCATACACCTGCTCTTGCCTGCCAGAGGCCTCTCATTCGCTAACCCACGTATGTACATATACTGATGTAACCAGACTGGGGCACAACAGAAAATCTTCCTTTCTCAGTTTCCTGAGAAGCCCCTCCACCATCAGGACATTTAGGGATGCTGCAGATGCAGTACCTACTGCAGACATCCCCTGCCCTTCTCCTGGCAGCGATGGCTTCCCCCAGCCAGGCCCAGCAGCAGGAGATTTCCCCCGATCCAACTTGACAGTTGGAGGCAACTACCCCCCCTCTCCCCCATCCTGGCCTGAAAAGGTCAGGGGATGATGGCTTCTGGGAGTCAGAAGCCCCCCCTACAGTAACACCCCCTCTTCCCTGCATGATATCTCCCTTCTCACCCAGCCCCGAAGCAGACACCACCTTTGGCCTGTCCCCACCTCCCTCCTCTTCACTGTGACTGGCCACCATTCGCATCCTCTTCGGGCTCAGAGCCCACCCATGACCATGCAAAGCTCAGAGTCCTGAGCAGGTCTGAAGCACACAGACCATTGTTACAGCCAGTGCCTGTGCCACCACACCACAAAATGGAGACTTTATACCCCTGTGTGCATATACAAACACACAGTCTTGCACTGTCTTGCCACAGGCTCCGTAAAGTCACAAGAGCAAATTTAACCAAGAAACTAGACAAGGTTCAAAGTGCATTTGAGTCTCCTTGAGCAAAGTGCAGAAAAGCTGGATGGATTTTTAAAGGCTCCAAATCCACAACTGGGAGACCTGTTTTTTTAGAAAGGTTTGGGGGCACCGGATGCTAAATATTTGGCCATACACATCCAAGGGAGCTCCTGGGCTTAATTTGTGTTTAATTTGCAGTTTTTTTCACGTCAGGACTCAGCCATGGTATCTATTCCAGACCCCGCTCACAGCTGGATAAAGAAGACCTAGCCTCAGTCAGTCTCTCCTCTGGCAGAGTTAGGGTTGGTTGATGTCATCAAACAGCTGACGGGCAGCAGCAGCAGCACCAGCCCCGGCCCCCATCAGTTGGAGGCTTGAGCAAGGGTTGGCAGAGAAGGGGTGGGAACAGGGATGGTGGAATCGAGAGAGGAGGGGGTAATGGCTGGCTACCTATCTCTACCAGCCCTCCCACTCCCCTCCACAATGCTTCTGGGATTAAGGGCTAGGACTTCCAGGCCAGGCTTGAGCCTTGGAACCTCTTTTTTTTAAACACAAAAACAAATGAAGCACTGGGTAGCTGCTGCATTTCACAAATGAAAATAGTTACACATTGTGGAGCTTGGTTTGGGACAAACCAAGCTGTTCTGCCCTCTCCCACTCAGTAATACTCCAAGTGCAGGAAAGAAACCATGACATGCGTCCCCCTTCTCCCACAAAGCAGCCACCACCACATTCTCCCCCTCTTTGGTCTTGGAGCCCAGGGAACCCGATGGGTAGTCTTGAAAGATTGAAGGGTAGAAGTGCTACACACCCTGGAAAGGGAGGGGTGTATGGGCATGGGGGGGTGGGTCTGTGCCACGACCCACACCTCCTCCTCCCTGTGAGAGCAGAGGTAGGGGCATGTGGCGGGAAGAGTATTCTTTATGCCATGGCGTTCCTGTGAGGGGGTTGGGGAACAGTTCAGGCATGAGAAGAGGAATTTTTATGGGGTATAGTATGGAGGGGGGCAGATGTAGTGGGGTCATTCATTTGTATCTTTGCTGTTTATTTTTATTGCGGTATGGGGAGGATAGATGGGAGGGGGAGTTTGGAGTTGGGTTCCAAACTTGTGTTTTTCATCTTTGTAAACTGCCCTGAGTCCTTGTTTGGAGAAGGACAGTATAAAAATCTAAAATAAAATAATATTAATAATAATAATAAATAATAATAATAAATAGGAGCTATGTCTGTTCAGAATCTGGCCAGCCTGAGATGTGGAGGCTCGCCTCAATCCCTCTGAAAATTCTGGACAGAGGGAGGGAGTCCAGGTCTGTTAGGGTGGAGGACACAGGCTCAGACAGGGGCTGGCTGAGTCGGGAGGAGTGGGTTTGTTTGCTGTCGGATGGCCCACCATGTTCTCTTTGCCGAGGCTGTTTTCTTTCTAAATAATTGATTGCCGTTATCTCTTTAGTTAACATTTGTCAGCAGGATTTCTGTGAGAAGCTGGATTATTTACAAGCCACCCCCTGCCCAAAGATGGATTTTAAACACTGCCCTGATGTATCCCAGTGCAAACACACAGCCAGATTATCTCCACACTCCATGCAGGCCCTGTCTCCAGCGATAGGTGAGTTTCGTGGCTGCAGAAAGATTTAATACTCCCATTTTTATATGAGGCCTGCTCCGATGCATCTTGCCTACATGTTGGTGAGCTGGATTCTGATCCCAGTTACACCAGACTAGCAGTTCCACAATCGGTGTTTTCAGACAAATGCAGAGGCAGCCTTCCCCGGAGCTGCTCTGGGAGTGCACCCCTGCATCTACCCGTGTTCAGCCCTGGCTGGGTCGGGTTCAGATGGACCTGGCAGGTTTCTTGGTTCATGGTCTGCCCATGCACACACACTTCCACACCAGAGTTGCGGTCGATTGCCCGACACTCTAGGCTTGTGCCCACAACCCTGTGGTGTTGCGTGGGGCAACAGTTGACTGGAAGCGGAGCTGCACATCAGACAGACAACTGCTCAGCTTCAGGCTGATGCCCTGGGATTTTCTGGAGTACTGCCGTCAGGGCTGCCCCAGAGCAGGCACAGCCTTCTCTTCTTCAACATCTGGCGGGGCTGCCTTTAGACGGATGGGCCGTTCCTTGCCATACAACTATGGAACTCACTGCCATGCTACATTGCAAAGGCCAATAGCAAACTGGGTTCAAAAATTGATAAGATAATTAACTTTCATGGGTGCCCCACACCAACTGATGGATCTGTAACAGGGGTGGCCAAGTGTGGCTCAGGAGCTGCATGCAACTCTTGGGCAGCTCAAGTGTGGCTCTCAGCCAGGGTTGGTTCTGAGCCCTGTGCTGCCTCTTCCTTCAGTGCACCTGAGTCACAGCAGCTGAACTGCAGCTCCTCCTGGTCCTCAGAATCTCAGCAGCCAGGACTGCAGAGCAGAAAGTCTGCCAACCAATCATAAAGCAGGAGAGATTTGTGTGCTCATATGTGTGTCTGTCTTGCAGCTCTCTACGTCCATGATCTGGATCCTCCCGTTCCTTCCCCCATCCTGATCATGCCTGGCTCAAACTCCTATCCAGTACACAGAGCTTGTACTAATTTTCAACATGGCCCATGGTGTCATCAGGAGGGAAAAGGTTCTCCATCCCTGGTTTAGCTTGTCTCTCTCTCTGGCTTGGGGGCACCCTTCCTTCTTACCGAGAGGTTGTAGCAAACCTCTTGCAATGCAGACTGACTTGACCTAGGGACTGGCCTGCTGTGGCCTGCTGGCAACAGCAAGTGGGAGCATGGGCAGCAAAGCTCTATAACTTTCATGCAATAGAACAGAGGTTCCTAAACTATGTGGCCAGGTGGTATCTGATCTACTTTGCATGCCTTTGTAGCTGCCTGTGGCCATGAGATATTTATGTCTCAAAATGGGCAAGGGCATTGCTAAGTTGGAATGGGTCCTGGTAGAGAAGTTGGAATGGGTCCTGGTAGACAAGATGGAATGAACTGCCCCTCACGCATTGCAAGCTGCGCAGGCTCATGGGCCCCAGGGCAGCTGTCCCTGGTGCACCTATTATAGCTGCGCCTCTGAAAATGGCACCACACGTGCAAAGTGGTGAACAGATGTTTGCCACAAAAAAGATAGTGAACATTTGTTCACCTCTGTCACAGAAAGCAGAACAAGAGGGAATGGGCTTAAATTGCAGCCATGTAGATTTGATTGAAAACCTTCCTAACTGTGAGAACTGTGGCAGGGAGGTTGTAGAATCTCCTTCCTTGGAGGTTTTTAAAACCCCGCTGAACAAGCATCTGCCCACGATGCTGTAGACATGCATGTTGCAGGGCTGTACTGGAGCCCTATGCAGCCATTTCAACATGCATAGGAAATGTGTTAAAGCTGAGTTAAGGTGCATGTCTGTTTTTACCCAAGGATCTCCTGCCTTAGAGCAGGGGGTTGGACTAGATGATCCTTGCTCGACAATTCTATTATTCCAAAGTGTTGGGCAGCCGCTGAAATACTGTGTGATGAGTGTGCTGGAGGAGTGAGAGGCATGGGGGTTAGGTGAGAGAGACAGGGAGATTTCTTGTAGGCTTCGGGGGGTATTTCCTGAGTATTTCCTCCATCCCTAGGTTTAATAGATCACATTCCTACATCCAGGAGATCAACACGTTTCTCTTTTCCCCGCATATTATCGCGATGTGAGAAAGACTCCATGCACTTATTTAACAGTGCTTGCATTTATTTTTAAAGTGCACTGGGGAGCGGACAAAACCTACCTTTACAACAGCACGTTTGTAAAGACCCGCATAAATCCTGTTGTCAGAATGTT
This sequence comes from Sphenodon punctatus, assembly GCA_003113815.1. NCBI lineage: Eukaryota > Metazoa > Chordata > Lepidosauria > Sphenodontia > Sphenodontidae > Sphenodon > Sphenodon punctatus. The sequence goes on from QEPC01006820.1 coordinate 1,376,656, forward strand.
GGTGCTCCATTCGCGTTACAGACAGCGCATATTTTTGATTCGGTGAACGCAAGCAGCCACAGCAAAGTGCATGATCATAGGAAGTCCTCCCGTAGGAGGTCAGAGGACACTAGATGTGTCGGTCTGAGCAGAGGATTTGTGGGTATATCGGAAATGTGTGAATGTGAAAGGCGCATTCTTTAAAATGGCTTAAATGCACAGAAAAATGATGGTGTGAATAGGGCATGGGTAAATTTAAACGCATTTGGAAATTAGCTGCATTTAGAAATACCAGCATTTTATTGTATGTGTGAATGCACTCACAGTCTGAGCTGCCTGTAACTCTGGACTTGATACAGGTGCTATGGAGACACAAGCAATGCCATCTTTTGATTGGTTGGGGAGCAGAAGGGACGTGTGTTGAGCCAGGATGTGAGACTCTGACTCTGTTGCAAAGGCATTTTAGCTGCAGTTGCACTGGAGCCCATGAGCCTGAGGGATAGGGACCCATGTGCCCCCTGGTGCAGCTTTGCCCCCTGCCACTGGGATGTGGGGCAAGGAAGCCCAATTTCATCTTCTGCACCAGAGCCCATTCCAACCTACCTATGCCTAGGGAACTGTGTTCACTGCATTTTCCCTATTGCTGCCAAATGAATGTGTAAAATACGGTGAACACTGGTTCTTGCCTATGTTCCTAGTCTGTGGGGGAGAGCTGCTTACCCCATACCAGGGAGAAAAAGGGAGATGCTGTTTCCATATTTCTAATTTACTATAATCCTGGGGAGGAAACCCTGTATCCAAGTTCCTTATTTTGTGCTTTTCCTATGCTAGGAGGGGAGGGAAGAGTTTTTCTCCTCCCTTGAGTTTAAGCAGCTGATTATTTTAGATTCCTTGATGATGATGATTTCAGCCAAGAGATACTGAAACCATTTGAGCTAGTAACATTTTTGAGTCTCTCACTGAAACGTGCCGGCTTCTGAAAGGCCCCCTGAATGTGAAGGTGGGGCTGAACACAGTGTGTGTGTGTGTTGCTGGGAATGGAAGGCAACTGAGGAGTGTGTATTCAGCTGCTTTTGAGGTTTGGAGAGGTTAGGTAATTAACTAGAGCTGGGTCTTGCTTATTCGAGGCAGCAAGCCAAATCCTGCCCTCAATTATAATCTTGCAACCACACTAACTTAAAATGGGCTCGCATGGGTAGAACTGAGGGCAGGATTTGGCGTACGGTGTGGTATTTAAACCAGTAGCAAAGCAAGGGTTTCTGGAGGGGAGGCTCTTTTTTAATAATGTTTTCGTCTGACTTGAAGGCCTGCTTTCTCTTCTGTAGTGGGAGGTAGTGAGATATTGCTGCCCTCTACTGGATGAGTGAAAGCCTGACAAAGGGGGACAGACTGGACGAGTAACCCGTGCAGTCATTCCTCTAGTTGCATGTTCACAATTGTCAACACAGGGAGTCCTGAACAAGTAGCTGGTTTTTTGACAATATTTACACATACCAGCTTGTCAGTAGCCAATGGATACTCACAAGCTGTTTGGGGTTGGGGGATGGGTTCCGGTCCCAGAGAGCACCTGGCAGCGTAGGTAGGAGAAGCAATGTGAGACCAGACATTGCTCCTACCACTGCTGCCCGGTGCCAGACCAGGGCAGCAAGTAAACACCCCAGACTTGTCACCCACAGTGGCGGGATGCAGATTGGGGAAACGCCAGGTTAGCTCCCCATGACCACCTTTCCTGTTGTCCCAGGGAGCACCAGGCAGCAGCAGCAGGAGAAGCACTGAGTCCTACCAGCTGCTCACAGGGGAGTTGCCTGCAGACAGGGCAAACTGGAGTCTGTCTTGACAGGGTGCTGACAATGCCTGCCGGCCCCTGCCCTATGGCCCCACTCCTTTGGGGACACTCTATGGATTTCTAAAGGTGGTTATTTGGGGCCCCGCTGGGCGGGAGTGGGGTCCCAAGACCCTGCCCTGGTGAAAACAGGGGCTCTGGAAAGAGCGGGGCCCGGGGCAGTCATTCTGTGGTCAGGCTGGCCCTGCCCGCAGCTGTTGTGAGGTACTGTTTGGACATCACAACTGCTATGTGCAACTGCTTAGCCTTGCCCGTACAGCAGATCCACGAAGAGACTATTAGTTCCTGTGCAGGTGGAGAGTGTAGCCGCAAAGTAGCTGCTACACATCTCCAATTTGGGGGCAGTAGTTAGACATCATGGTAACCATTCAGTCATGAATAGTTACTGTGAAAGATCCCCCACCCCAAGGCCCTCTGGAAACTCTAATTCAGTTTCCTGCTCTGTCCCAGACTCTCAGAGTTTCTTATAGACATAGCAGATGGTGCAGTGCTCCAATGCTAGGGAGAGGGAAACCATGTAAACACCTTAGGGAGAGACTCTGTGCTATAAGCTCTATTCTGTTGCTGGGACTTCTCCCTTAGGCCCATGGCAGGACCCTGCATTTGCCCTTGGGAGCAAGCAGAGCTGAGTTCTAGCCCAGCCACCATGAAGTAACCAGTGAGTTGTGCCGTTGTTGCAACATGCTGTTTCTACATGTTGGTTACATGCTGTTAATGTCACTCCTCTCCCACCCCCACACTCCACCCCAGTTGTGGCTTAGCTCAGCCTTGATGCTGCTGTTAAGGATGGAGGGGGCATCTGGATTTCATTTGCCAGTCCCTTGGATGCGCTTGTGGCTCTGTGCGACTTGTTTGTTTGTTCTTTTCTTGGAGCAGGATTGAGAAACTTTCCCTTTGTTCCTGTCCCGGGGGCTGGGTTTCCCATGGAGAAGAGAGAGCCCAGCCCAGTGTTCTTAACAGCACAATCCATCTGCCTGCTGGGCACAGAGGCACAGCTTGCATTTGGGGTTAGTTAGCTGCCAATGGTGCCATCTGTCCAAAGGGAACTAGCTTGGAGGTGGGGAACCTTCAGCCCATGGGCCAAATTTGGCCAGAGTGTTTTTTATTTGGTCCATTTCCAGTTCCTGGATGTGTCACACAAATCTAGCCCTTGCCCTCAAGCACTGAAAGAGCAATCTCAAACAAAGGGAGTGGAGAGGGGGCATTTACTCAACAATAGGGGCTGCTGCTGGATCCATGGCATAGATAGCCACGTTCTGAATCCTCTCCTGCCTTCCCCCATCCCTTAAGCACTCCCAACCCTTATGTGGCCCACAGCAGAGCAAAGGTTCCCCAGCCCTGCTGCGGCCTAATTACTGGAAAAGACTGAGAACCAGGACTTCGAATTATGGTGCTTAGGTCCCCCTCACCTTCCTCAGTGCCTGTCGGGCTCTAGATTTGTACTGCAGGTGGGGAAGGCGGCACTTCTGACCCCCCGCTGCTCATGTGGGTTACCAACCCTCTGGGTGTTAACCTTTCATAGTCATCCTCAGGCTCTGGGTGATGCTCCACTTTCTCCAGGACACCTAGAGGCACCTGAATCACCTGGAGAAATCAGAGCTTCAGGAGATAATAGGGGGCAAGGCCACATAAGGGGCAGGGTGATGCAACTCTTTGATATGCCCGCACCCCTTGCAGAGCATCAGGACATCACCATGGGTGTTAACACGCATAACGCTGGCCCGCCTGAGCCAGTGCTGAGCCCCGTTTGTCTGTTCCAGGCCCACCACCTGCGAGGTTGGCGGCCGGGCCAGAAACATGGGCCTGGAAAGAACCAGGACCATGGTCCAGCGCCATGAGCTGCCCAGGTGGGCCAGAGCGGGCCAAACGGGGCAAGCACATCTGTTTTCATGCCTGCCCAGCCCAGCATAGGACATCACTATGGCAGTCAACACCTACCCTGCCAGCCCCTAAAGCAAACCCTGTTTATTGTCCCAGAAAAGTGAGACAGGACTATTGTCTCCATTTTACAGATGGAAAACTGAGGCACAAAGGAACTAAACTGACCCGTCCAAAGTCACTCAGAGAGTCTGTGACAAGCTGGGTACTGAACCCAGGTCTCCCCTATTCCAGGTTAACACACTTACTCCAGAGTAGTCACACTGAAGCCCATATGACTCTCTGACCTTTTTAAAATGGGCACGGCTAGGGGGCGGGTCCCTGTGTGCTGTGTACAATGGCTGCAGACCGCCCACACGTCGGGTGAGTGGAGGGGAAGTCAAACTGGCCAGGGATGGGTATGGGCTCCTACTCATGCATGTTTTTGCCTGCCCCTGCACAGAGCATCCTGGATTTTTCTCCGATGCTCCATGTGCATGGGTCATGGGAGCGCCCCCCACAAGTTCCTTCAGACAGGAGTGTGGGTGTGTGTGGGGTGGGTGGACCTGCGGGGGTTCGTCTCGTCTAAAAATGGCCTCTATCACTAAGTCACTCTGGGTCCTAACCCAAATGGTTTGTCTCCCTCTGCCTCAGTTTCCGTAGCAATAACCAGAGAGAGAACTTATCTTAAAAGCCAAGCCCCCAACAAGTATGCTGAGAGTAAGTGGATAAATAACTCTAATTTATTCCATCTGCTTCTTTGCTTGGGTACTCTGGAGCAGTAGCTTTGTCCTCCCACTGAGTGTCTGCAGAGCACCTAGGAAAACACAAGCAGACTGTGAGGAACTGCAACAGGATCTTATGACACTGGGTGCCTTGGCATCTAAATGGCAAATGAGATTTAATGTGGACAAGTGCAAAGCGATGCACGTAGGGAAAAATAATCCAAACTATGCATACACAATGCTGGGTACTAAACTAGGAGTTACCACTCAGGAAAAGGATCTGGGGGTGGTTGTGGACAACACAATGAAATCCACAGCGCAGTGCGCAGCAGCAGTCAAAAAAGCAAACAGAATGTTAGGAATTATTCGGAAGGGGATAGAGAATAAAACTGAGGATGTCATAATACCTCTATACAAATCAATGGTGCGATCGCACCTCGAATATTGTGTGCAGTTCTGGCCGCTCCATCTCAAAAAAGACATAGCTGAACTAGAAAAGGTACAGAGGAGGGCAACAAAAATGATCAAGGGCATGGAAGGGCTCCTGTATGAGGAGAGGCTTGGTAGGTTGGGGCTCTTCAGCTTGGAGAAGAGACAACTGAGAGGAGATATGATAGAGGTCTATAAAATCATGAGTGGTGTAGAACTAATAAACAAGGAACAGTTATTTACCCCCTCAGCTAGTACTAGAAGTAGGGGACACTCCATGAAACTCATGGGTGGCAAGTTTAAAACAAATAAAAGAAAATATGTTTTCACTCAGCGTATAATTGGGTTGTGGAATCTACTGCCAGAGGCTGTGGTAAGGGTCAGTACTATAGGTGAGTTTAAAAGAGGTTTGGACAAGTTTCTGGAAGATAGATCCATTAGCAGCTATTAGCCAGACAGGATCAGGGAACATGATGGGAGCTGGGGGAAAACAACAGGGAATGGATCCCCCATTGTGACCTGTTGGGTGCTTCTCCCAAGCCACCATGATTGGCCACTGTCGGAGACAGGATGCTGGGCTAGATGGACCATTGGTCTGACTCAGTATGGCACTTCTTATGGTATTATGATAATGTGAACAATCCCCTTCATTTTACATTTGAGAACTGGGAGGCAGGGGTGCTCTGCAGTATTGGCATAGCTTTGAGCTAAATGTTGGGGGATATGCCTTTAAGCCTCAGTGAGGAAAACCTTCATCCATTAAAGTAGAAGGGGGGAACCTCAGGCCTGGAGGCCAAATGCAACCCATGACTAGTTTTTATTAAACCTCTTTCTAGCTCCTGGATCTGGCCTCTGGATCCAGTTTCCGACCCCCGAGCTCTGAAAGAGTGAGCACAGTGGAAGGGAGCAGAGATGAGGGAATGCTGCACACAAGGATAGAAGATGGATCCATGGCAGAGATCCATGATATAGACCCTCTTTTTTCCTTCCCCCACCCCAAGCACACCCTTTAAACGCCCCTATAAGCACAAAGTGGCTCCTGGGAAGGAAAAGATTCCTCAGCTGCATATTAAAGTCAATGGGATCTAGACTCTTGTCGCAGATGGGTGGAGGATTTTGTCCTCAATGTCCTGTTATTAAAAAGGCATATTTCCCCTTTGTCTCTCTAAGCAGGTCTGCCTGAGGGCATTTTCTTCCCCCTTCCTTTAGTCCTAGTAAATCAGCCTCCCCAAACCCTTTTGTATTGCAAATTAAAAACAAACCCTTAACCCACTAGTTCCTTTTCCCCACACCTTCTCCCTGCCACTAACCTCAACTGGAGCAGAGAACCGATAAAACTTTTTGTCTGAAAGTCAAAAGTTGTGTGGATACAGACATTCATATCCCTGATGCATTAGAAATTGAATGGGATGTGTCCCTTCTGTTCCCTCCCCCATACAATTAGGCTCAGGTCTGCAGCTCCGAATATTGAGGCAAAGGTGCCTCATACAGGAAGTCGAATCTGAGGCATCTGGGAGGAATGGCTACTTTAAAAAAAAACAACCCAGTTTGTTCAGTGTATCATCAGTAGTTAAGACCAGAATAAATGTTGATGGAAAACAGGACGATAGGCAGCCTTTTACAGATAAAACACTCAACTGGAACTCCTGAGATTCGGATTCAGTTTGTGCCTCTTGCTCTGTGACAGCTCATCAGTAGGGTTCCCAACTTCCCTTGGGGCTTTGGCCATGACAGAAGTGCAGAGAGCAAAGAGACCTGCTCCCTTTTCTGGCATGGCCACACCCTCTTCAGTGTGTCAGGATGGCATGGCAGGACTATGTCAGAAAGGGGGCAGGAGAGCTGCTTCTGTTTCACTCTTTCCCTGGCCCGTGAGGAACTTGAGAAAATCCCTAGATTTTTCTATACTTTGCCACTCTGACTTCTACAGATTGTAAGCTCTTTGGGGCAGCATCCTAGATGCATGGCATTGCCGTACAGAAATAAAATGGGTAGAAAATTTTGTACCCAGGGGTAATACCTGCAAATTTAAGGCATCTCGACAGTTACCCAGTCGTTATGCACATGCTGAGTCAGGAAAGGAACTAGCCAAAATACCAGGCATTACTACTGTCAAGTAACCGACTTTCTGCTTCACCAGTCTATTCCGACTTACAGCATTACCGTTTTAGCAGCTTTCTGAATTTCTGTGTTTCATCTTCAGAATACAAAACCACACACGTAACACGAGGGACCATGAAACAACCAATGAATGCACAGAAATTGATAGAAAAAACTGTAAATTATTGGTAACAGAAATTCAGTAACGGAAAACAATAACTCCGTAATAGAACACGGTAACTCAGTAATTTGGGTAACTTATCAGCCACTAAACAGGTACCATTTGATGCCTGATCCGTCTAAGATGGTTTGGGTAGCACAATTCCTACATGTGTACTGATTTCAACTCTAGTTCCGTACAATGAGGCCCTGTTTTTTGAGCAAGGCCTCTCGCTGCTGTTCCATTCTTAATTACTAATAAAAAGAAACGTGTATCCCATCCGTTACTGCAAGTGCCTCTTTTATGGTGTGTTCTGCATAAGTGAGCCCTCTTACAAAACCCGCTTGTCTGCTCTGCTAATTCCGTACATCAGTCTGACTGTGAATATCATCCATAAATGGCTTCCAGATGTTATCAAATAATCAACTTTCTCCTGCAGACTGTGTGTTATTCTTTCATACAAAAGCCATTTGGGTCAGAGAATCTCTCTGTTCATCCTTGGTGGGAGGAACATCGTCCTTTCCAATGTTTAAAAGATGGCATGTTTCGCTGCCGATTATTAACTCAATCTTCCTTAGTTTAGAAGACGAACTATTGACCCTCGCATTTTTAAAAGTGACCTTCAGTTGCCAATAATATGCATAGCCTGTAGATTTGAAGGCATCACGTCACAAAGCAGGGAGGCAATCTGTCCTTCTTGGGGGGTGGGGAGGCTGTACATGGAATTCAGGAGCAAAGCATATGGAATTTTGTTCTGCTGAGCTCAGTGGAACTCTGCTCATTTACACCAACTGGAGATCTGTCCCATCTCAAGCATTTCTGGGCATCTCAATAACAGATCAGCTGAAGTGTAGAATTATTTTCCCCCAAAAGAAAAGTAGCAGGGGCCATATAGCTTGGTTGGTTTAAAACAGACTGTTCAAAGCATGGGAGAAGTTCCCCTTCGCCGCCAAAATGGCAGCGATAGGGCCTTTGTCGCCCCCACCCCCCCATGGGGAGGACACAGAGAGGAGTTTGCCGGAGGAGCTCATTAGAGAGCTCCTGCCGGGCGCTGGTAGTGTGGTTGCTGGGCAACCATCCTGGAAGCGAGGCGGCGCATGTGCGCCTCGTTGGACCGGGGAGCCCGCCCCTGATAGAAGGGGCGGATCCCCGTGAGAGCCGCGTGGCACGGCAGTCTCAACCCGACGGCCAAAGAAGTCAGCAGCGACACTGCTTGCTGCTGGGCTCTTGGCCTGAATTGTTGAGATGGGCCGCGCCAAGAAGAACGCCGGCGGGGGGAAGAGGAAGGAAGGGGCAGAGCGGCAAGAGCGCGAGGGCGCCAAGCAAAGCCCCCGCGGGGTGGAAGATGAGAGCTGTGAGACCCCCCCCTACCCGGGCCGCCATGATGGAGTGGCTCCAGGAATGTGAGGTCCTCTTAAGGGTCTGGACCCAATCTTTTTGGGGAGGGGCCCCCCGGTAATCCAGTGGGGAAGCCAAGGCCCAGCAAACAGACCCCGGGGCGGGGTTGGTCCCACCGAGGCAGGACAGTGAGCAATCAGGGGCCGAGCCCCCACCACGGAGTGGGGGTGGGCAGACAGCTGAGCCCAGGAGGGGAAAAAGAAATACGGCCCCACCGGCACGGTACAGGGAGGGGGCCCCTATCGGAAATGAGGAGAGGGGGCACTGCCCTGTTGAAAGGAGGGAACAAGAGGGGCTGGACCAAGAAAGGGGGGGGGACGGCTGCCTCCCAGGTAGAAAGGGGACCCTTAATACAGGCCCTATACCCAGGGGACCAGGCCACTCAGCCCCTCAGTGAGGCCCGCCGGCCTAGACAGGGGGATGAATACGGGGTGCCAGGCTTGGCCCGTTACCAGGAGGAACCCCTATCGGGGCTACCCATTGCACGCCCCCCTCTCCCACCGTATCAGAGTACTTCCAGTGTGGGGCTGGTGCCTCTCCCCTCATATCTACCAATACAGGGTGATGGTCCTCCTCCGGTGAGCAGAAGGAGGATGGAGAACACAGGGCAAGACAATGACACGGGGGATTCAGCATTATGGAGAAGGATCCTGGCCATCCAACAGGAGCTGCGTGAGGAGGCCAGAGAGAGGTTTCCAGAGGGGAGACTGGTCACAGGATCTGCGAGACCTGGCAGAGAAAGGACACAAGGTGAGTGCAGCTTAGGGGGCGAAACAAACGTAGGAGACGGGACGTTGGCAGGAGGGCAAATAGCCAACCCCGGGGCCCAGGTGTCACCAATGGGGCCCCGAGGGTGCTACGGGGCAACACAACAGGACACGCCCAGTAATCAACGTGAGGGGTTTACGGGAGCCGGGACTGGGCTATCATCCTTGGAGGGAGCACCCCAGTTAGTGAGGTTGAATGGTAGATGGGTATGGGTGTCCCCAGCAGCACCCCCTCCTGAAGGAGCAACTAGGTACGCTGAGATAGTGCAGGAGCCATTAGCAGGGGCGCAAGGGAAAAGACCCGTAGGCCTCGACCAGTGTGACAGCAAGTGTACCAGCCGCCGCAACTGAAACAGTAGAAAAGTCATCTGGTGTAGGGGGAACAGCAGTCAGACAAGTGTCGAGCCGCCCTCCCCCTCCACCGGGTGGCGCCATACCGAGCGTGGGAGCACCCTTCGGGACGCATTTACTCCCCGCAGTAAAAGAAAAGATACTAAAGGGGGAATACGTTGACATCTATGCCCTCCTGTTTAGTGATCCCATAGTGGACCACTCCGAAGGAGAGGAAGGAAAGAAAAAAGAGAAATTCAAGCGCCCTAAAGCCGACAGGAATTGGGCAAATTGGACAACCGCATTCGCCATATGTATGGGAATCATAATACAGGCGGACCCCAGCAGGGGACTTGAACTCCATAAGTACGCAGACATTGTCTGGCGTGCATATAGAACAGGGCCTGTCGGGGCATGGCTTCGTTACGATGAGGCATTCTGTCACAGGGCAGCTACCACACCCGGCCTTCGTTGGGAAGTTCACGCCCCGAACTTGTGGCTTGAGTGTATGGTAGACGTAACAAGGGCCCCTAGAGCAGACAGCGGCCATCCCCTGGTTCGGGGCGGGGTTGCTTGGGGGCAGGACTCCTTTTGGGGGGACGGATGTCGGGGTGGTCCCAGCAGCCCAGGCATTTGCTGGGAATTCGACAGGGTCGGCCGCTGCAACCGCAGAGCATGTAAATTCTGGCATGGCTGTTCAAACTGCGGGGAGGTCACCCAGCAATTAATTGCCTTCGACCGAGACAAAAGGGGGGGAAAGGAGGATACAGCCAAAGTGGTGGAGCGAGCAAGGGAGGCCAGGGATCACAGGGTTCACCACGTACCCAAAAAGGGGCCGACCCCAATTAAAATCGATCGGTTAGCGGCGGAACTGCAGGGTCACCCAGACAGGGCGGAAGTTAAGTATATAGTTGATGGATTTAGACATGGTTTCGTTATACCTGCTGGGCCAGTCACCCTACAAACGGAAGCAAAGAACTTAAAATCGACACGTGGGATGGAAGAGATAGTGGAAATAAAAATTGCAAAAGAGGTAGCCGAAGGTAGAGTAGCTGGCCCTTTCCCGAACCTCCCCTTGGCGAACTTTATTGTATCCCCTCTTGGCATTGTTCCAAAAAAGACCAAAGGTGAATTCCGATTAATACATCACTTATCGCACTCCCAGAATGGCTCGGTCAATGATGCCATACCAAAGGAACTGACAACTATCAAATACGCGTCTTTTGACGAAGCGGTTAATTTGGTTAGGTCGTCAGGGAAAGGGTCACTGTTGGCTAAATGCGATGTAAAATCTGCATTCCGATTATTGCCGGTGCATCCCATTAGTTTCCACCTATTAGGGTTTCAGTTCCAAGGAAGGCATTATTATGACCGGGCCATGCCGATGGGGTGCTCAATTTCCTGCTCGGTGTTTGAGCGATTCAGTACCCTAATAGAGTGGATCTTCGTATGCAGGCTCAAAGGAGGAGCGGTAACCAAATATCTGGATGACCTTTTGATAATAGGTCGTCCAGATACAGATGAATGTGGGGCTGCCTTAAAGTCATTTCAAGACGTAACTCACAAAATAGGGGTTCCCCTTGCTCCTGAAAAAACAGGGCCCTGCCACGAGACTCACTTATTTGGGCATTGAATTGGACACAGTAGCAATGTCATCCAGATTACCGAGAGAAAAATTGGAAGTTATGCGCAGTAAGATCAACGAATGCTTGGCAGCGCGCAAGATCACAATCCAAGCCTTACAGTCCTTGGTCGGGAGTCTGAATTTTGCTTGCTGGGTCGTTGCACCCGGCAGGACTTTTCTAGCCAGGTTGTATGAAAAATTAAGGGGGGAATTACCTCCGCATTTTTGCATTAGGGTGACCCGCGAAATGCAACAGGATTTGAGAGTGTGGTTGGCATTCCTTTCAGGCTTTAACGGGGTTAGCTTTTGGCGGGAAAGATGGTTGTTACAGACCAACCTGAAGGTCCAATCGGACGCGTCAGGTAAGGCCGGCTTTGGGGTATATTTCAGGCGGCAGTGATATGCTGCCCCATGGCCAGAGGAATGGCATGAGAACGGGGTCACGCGAGACCTCACATTCCTGGAACTATTTCCCATAGTGGTGGCGGTTTTCATATGGCAAAACGCATTTTCCAACCACACGGTAGTATTCTGGTGCGACAACTTAGCTGTCGTCCATGTCATGAACTCACTATCGTCACGATCACAGAGGGTTATGGGTTTGGTGCGGCCCCTGGTGCTTGCCTGCCTTAAGAATAACATCCTTTTTATTGCCCAACACGTCCCTGGAATCGATAACGGCATAGCAGATGCCCTTTCTTGGTTCCAGATGGACCGTTTTCGGGAGCTTGCTCGGGAGGCATGTACCGACCCGGAACCTCTACCAGTTGGGATTTGGAGCCTTGGGAGTTAGAGGTGCAGTCAACAGTCCAGGGGGCTTTGGCCCTCAGAACGCAGGCTGCGTACGGTAGGGCTTTCCGGGAATTCCAGGAATTCAGGGCAGCTAAGGAGTGGAGTACTGGGTTTCCCATCCCAGAGCCAGAGGTTCTGCAATTCACATTAAGCCTCCATAACCGTGGCCTGGCTGTGAGCACCATATCAGGTAAAATCGCCGCCATTAACTTTGTTAGCAAATTAAAGGGCTTCCCTCCTCCGGATAAAGGGTTTTTCATGAAGCACATGCTAGAAGCATGGTCAAGGGCCCACTCGGCCGTACGCAGGCTGCGACCTCCAATAACGTCTCCCATATTGTACAGGCTGGTAGTGACCCTAGCCGATGTGTGGTACGACAATTATGAAGTACAGCTGTTTAAAACAATATACGTCACCATGTACTTCGGAGGATTTAGAGTGAGTGAGGTTGTGTGCAGGTCGGTGCGGGATCGCTCCCGTACAGCCCTATGGCTAGATGATTTGGAAGGGATAACACCTAGGGTAATATTATGTCACAGGCGCTTGAAGATGGACCAGAGAGGGTTAGGTCAGAGAGTAACACTTTACCAGTGCCGGCCAGAGGTAATATGCCCTGTCACCCAAATGCAGCGTTACATAGAAATACGACCAAAGGGTCCTGGGGAATTGTTCATCCACGCTAGCGGGTCAGTTGCTACTAGCCACCAGATTACAACAATAATGCAATCAGCGCTAAAAAGGATAGGGCTCGCTGCGCATGAATTTGGGTCCCACTCTTTTAGGATTGGAGCAGCCATGACGGCCGCTGCCGACGGCTTACACGAGTCTGCAATTAAGGCTGTAGGGAGATGGCGGTCCAGCGCATATAAAAAATACGTCTGGACTTCCCAATACTAATTGGTTCCTTCTATTTGTTTCTGTCAGGACCAAGGGCAAGCAGGTTCCTGAGAGTGGAAGTGTGGATAATCGGACACAGCCTTGTCCGGTGGGCAAGCAATGCCGCTGCAACATCCGCATGGGGTATACATTTAGGATTGGAAGAAAAAGCAAAAATTAGATGGGTAGGCAGGAGCAGGCTCCGCTGGAGCCAGCTCCTCCCCATGTTGAGAGGTATGGGGCACCTGCCTCCACCAGGAATAGTGCTAATACACCTAGGGGGAAATGATTTAACCAAAAGGAAGGCAGTCAACTTAGTTATAAACATAAAAGAAGATTTATTAAAAGTTAAAGAAATGTTCAGGGGAGCGCATTTGGTTTAGTCAAATTGGGTACCCAGGCTTCAATGGGACAGGGCTAGGAAGCCTGGTAGGGTAGACAAGGCCAGAAAGAACATCAACCGGGAGGTAGTTAAGTGGTTATATAGATTAGGCGGTTTAAACATTAGACATGCAGGAATAGTGCACACAAAAACGGAGTTATACAGGGAAGACGGTGTTCACTTCTCGGAATCAGGCAATGAGATGTATTTGGCAGCAGTGGCTGTGCATTTGGAAAGAATATTGGATGTCTAGGCGGTGGGGGTCGGGGCGGTTCAGGATTGACCACCCCTTAGTGGCAGGGGTCCAGTATGCCTTATAGGTTTAATAGGCAGGTTAATAAGTAGGAGTCATCTCCTTAAGAGATGGGGAGATGATACACGGTGTAATGCAGGGCACAGCATGCACTGTGATCAAGATCCCTGGGAGAGGTGTATTAACAGGCTCCGCAGGGACAGGCACTGTCTTTGGGTCAGGTGGATGCATCACTCCTTACTCGTGCCCCTAACGAGGCTGACCCCCCCCCCCCCTTTGGCCTTGCCCTGTCAAAGGAGGGGATGTTCTTTGTTAGGATACTGTCAACGGTGTGCACATCCGGACAGTACCTGAGTTAATAAGTTATAGTAGCGAGATGGCATACTGGACCCAATTGCATGATGCAATTACCCCACCGGCCTTTTAAACTGAAGTTGAAATAAAGAGCGCGGCCAAGTTTACACCAACGTAAGTCTCTGTGTCTCATTGGGGTGCGCCGACAATGTTCCGTTTGGAAAGAATCTACACTAGCCCCTTGGTGATGAGCTAAATGATTTTAAAACCCCAATGAGATAGGTCATGAGCCAGATTTTCAAAAGAGCTCAGCATCCACTTCCAAGGTCAGATTTTCAAACTGACTCAGTTTTGTTTGCCCAGAGCCCTTCTGTAAGAGGGCTCACTTATGCAGAACACACCATAAACTACTTCTAAAACAACGCAGGGAGATGCGGACGTTCCACACGATTGAAAATCTGTCCCTGTTTTTTATGCCTAATTTCAAGCTGAGCTCTTAGAATCTAGCGCTTAGCTCTTTTGAAATCTGGTTTTACTAGGACTGAAACAAATAGCTAATTCCATATTTGCAGATATTATTTTGACATATAAAACCCCAAACAGCCTGAGCCCTATATATCTAAATGACTGCCTCCTCCCCTAAAGTCAGCCAAAGGTGCCTTCTTGCAAGGTCCATCTTCACACCAAGTCTATACAGAGAGGAGTTTGTTCTTAGTGATTGCTCCACAGCTCTGGAACTCTGTTCCCTGGAGGCTCGCCAAAGCATTTTTGGAGGCAATGTAAAACCTATTTATTTGGCCAGGCATTTAGCAGGTGGGGATAATGCCCAAGGAGTTGTTTTTAAGGAATTGTATATTTTTATACTTAGTGTATATAATATAGAGGATTCATTTTATTTGTACATTATATGGTGTGTGTTTTTTGGTTTGTCTGTTACCTGTCCTGAGCCTTTGCTAGAAATATAATGTAATTAAGTAGATAACATTTTGAGTTGCTATGGAAAATGTCTGAATAAATGCCCACACCAAAACAAAATTTGTATATTTTTTCCTTTGGGTATTCTAGATCAGATATTTTGATTTTTTTGTTCATTTTGGTTATTTGACTAAACATCCAAAATGAAATAACCAAAATAGTCTAAGCAAATATCCAAAATGAAAAAGCTAAGCCCAAGGATAAAATCGCTCGGATCCACCACAACTTCGACACTGCACTTAATGCAGTGGATATACCTGATGCTATGAATGCCGTGTCTGGTCCGGTTTTGTGGGATCAGTTTCAGCAGGTATCATTTGCCGATGCAGTGGAGCTGCTGGGAGCTGTGATGGCCACAACTTGTGAACTCGATCCTTGCCCATCCTGGCTGGTGAAAGACATTGGGGCTGTTGCTGGCAGGGGTTGTCAATGCCTCATTTATGGAGGACAGGGTCACATGGCGCCTGAAGGAGGCTGTGGTGTGGACCTTGCTCAAGAAGCCGTCTCTTGACATTGACGCCCTTGCCAGGTATTGGCCAGTTTCTAACCTTCCCTTTTTAGGGAAGGTTATTGAACAGGCAGTGGCCCAGCAGCTCCACGCGCATCTGGACTGCACTGGATTCCTTGACCCCTCGCAGTCTGGCTTCTGTCTGGGCTATGGCACTGAGACTGCACTTGTGGCTTTGGTCAACCATCTACGCTGGGAGTTGGACTGAGGTCAGTCCACCCTTCTGGTTTTATTAGGTCTTTCAGCAGCATTTGACACAGTTGATCATGAGATGTTGGTGACTTGCCTGAGGGACCATGCCAGGGTGGGCGGAACTGTTCTTGAATGATTCCGCTCATTCCTGGCCAGGAGAACTCAGCATGTGGTAGTGGGGGATTGTACATCGTCCCCTCGGAACCTCACGTGTGGAGTCCTGCAGGGATCCATTCTGTCCCTTCTCCTGTTAAACATGTACATGCAGCCTTTGGGTAAGAACTTGAGAGGGTTTGAAGTTCGCTGCCATCCATATGCTGATGACACCCAACTGTAACTCTCATTTTCATCTGACCCAGGTTTGGCAGTCTCCATGTTTGCCCGGTGTCTGGCTGTGGTGGGGGATTGGATGAGAACGAGTCATCTGAAGCGGAATCCCGACAAGACAGAGGTGATGCTGGTGGGTGAAAGAGTGGTTGGTTATTACCTTTAAAGCCCTATACAGCCTGGGCCCTGCATACCTGTGAGACCGCCTCACCCCTAGTGTCTTGGATTGGCCCCTGTGGTCATCCAGGGGCGCCCTCTTCGTCATCCCCCAGGTGGCAATGTTAGAAAGGGCGTTCTCGGTGGCTGTGCTGCGGTTATGGAACTCCAGGTGGAGATTAGACTTTCTCCAGATCTCCCCTCCTTCCGTAGACAATGCAAAACCTGGCTGTTTCGCCAGGCATGAGAGGGACCGGTAGTGGGTGGGAAGCTTTCTTTTCTTTTTAGGGTAAGGTGTTTTTTAAACTTTTTCGCAGGCCCTGCTGTTTTATGGTTAATGCAGGATTTTATATTTTATAGTTTTTTTATTTTTGTATTTTATATTTTGTATTTTTTATATTGTTGTTCACCGTCCCGAGCTGCCATTGGGCAGGAGGGGGTGGTATATAAATAGTGAAATAAATAAATAATGTAGTTATAATAAGGGCAGGTGGTGTAGCTGCATTCTCTGCTGCTAGGAGTGGAAGGAGGAGTCCGTCCAGGGCCCATTCCAATCTAGCCACACCTCCGACTAAGCCAAAACAAATCATTTTTCGAATCCGCTTAAGTTGTAAAGGATATGAAGTGGCAAACTTCATTGGAGAGGATATTCACCACAGTTATTCATTTCAGCTCTAGTTCTACTTGATAAAGGAGGTCAAGATCAGGACAGGAGGTGTCTCATTTTCAAGGACACGGAGCACCTATAACTCTTGATAGTAATTAAAAGAAATAGCTACAGTGGTCAGTAGTTAATTCAACAGAAGTACTACCCAGCCAGTCCTATTGGAGGGAGCTGATCTGAAGTGCTTTGCAGTCCGGGAGCACAGAATAATTACAAGAGCAATTCAAAGGGCCGTACATGTACTGGCACTGGTTGGGTTCCACCATATCAGGAAAGGAAAGAGGAGGGGCCCATGAGCTTCATTTCAGAAGGAATTGGCTGCTTCAGTAGAGCTGGACCTGAATCCCAATCCCAAATCCAAATGGCCCCTAGTTTTAGGAAGAGTCTGGCAAACCAAAATCCAGGATCTGCTAACTGTAAATTTGGCGGGTGGGTGGGGGTGGCTATTTGAGTCCAGTTCTAAATTTTGCAGCCTGCCCCCTCCCCAAGGTTTCTTGTGAATGTGCAGCTTGTGAGCACAGTACCTTCCCCAACTAGCATGCTCACAAATAGAAGCTCAGTCCAGCGACAGCTTGCTTAGGGGAGAGTTCCCTTCAGATTCCTGAAGAAGTGACCTGAGCAGCATGTTCTGATGAATGGCATTAAACCAAAGTAACTCAACTACAATGTAAATCAATGTAACTATTCCACATGAGTACCAAAGCTCTATACCAATGTAATTTCTCTGCAATCTCCCCCTAATGGTCATGACACAACACAGCACAGTCACTGAAAGGATTCACATTACACTTACTTCGAAGTAAAAAGTAAAAGGGAGTATGTACTCTTAATTTTTCAGGAGCAATACCTTCGGTTTCACGATTCAGAAGCAGAAGCAATTGAAGACGCAAATACATCAAAGTATCTGTTCATTGGAACCAGCTCCCAGTCTTCCTGCCTGCCAGTAACTGAAGCAGAGAGTACGTGGATTAGCAGGCTCGTAGTTCAGACCCCCAGCCTCGACTCTTGCTGTCCCTTGGTATTTCAGAACATCACAATGACAGACCTGGGGATGGCCACCTCCACTTCTGCTCCAGCAGTGGTGGGTTTAAACAGAGCCCCCCGCTGCCCCCCTCCCCTGCACCATAAAGCTGTGGGTGGATCAGCAGCCACTTTAGGCTGCCGTCCACGGTACTATGATGGTTGCCAGGGCAACCCACAGCCAGAAGTGGAGATGCAGCAGCCGTCCATCCTTTAGACGGACTGCTGCTCTGCCCCTGGCTGATGTTCCGGGTTCAAGCGGCTCACTCTACTCACGGTGCTCTGGGATGTTCTGAAGCACCGCACGCAGAGCTGGCCTGGAGCAGACAGTGCCACTCGCCCCAGGGTGGGCCGTCTTTAAATGGACGGGCCACTTGGAGGTGGGGCGGAGCATGAGTGGAGTAGGCATCCGTCTAAAAACAGAAACACCCAATGTGACAGTGAGGAAAGTCAGTAAAAAGGAGGTTGTAGTACGCAAGGCGAGGGATGACTAACTAGAGCATGGACTCTAGTACCCGCTAGTACATTGCCTAGAGTACTCATTGCACTGGGTAACGGAACTGCCTGGATGGGACTCCCTGTTCCCTGCTACTCAGTGTCATGCTAGAAGCACAGACCCTAGCTTCCCTGTCACAGTAGTATTGCTGTCTTTCCTCCTCCCCCAACAATTCACTCTGCAGGTAGAAAGGGAAGCAAAATGCCTACAGCTGCCTGTCTGGTATTTGCATCTTTTACCCTAACCATGTCCAATTTCCTCCCCTCTGCAATGAGCACCTCCAGTGGCCCATGCTCTCCAGGAGAGATTTGTTCGTTCTTGGGTGCCAAAACCCCTAAGCATGTGTTTGGCTGTTGTGTGTAAGACAATCCCAGCACCAATTTCGTCACCCGTAGAACACGCAATGTGAACACCATTGCATTACAAGGACAATTTGTGTGTTCCAGCTGAACACGTGGTCAACATTGTGTCTAATGCTATCGTGCAGCATGTTAGCAAGTACAACACAGGGAATGAGGTGGCAGCACTTGTGCACTGAGATTGGGTGGTGAGCAAAACACCAATTTGCCCCCAGATGGGCTGTGTGTCTAAGCAGCGCCACATGGTGAACACAGGGCCAACCGGTGTTCATATCAAGGCCAAAACACACATTCAGACACCCGTTGACGTTATGTCTGTCTCCTGACCCCTGTGGCTATTGTTCCTAGCTCCAGATGTTTGATTCTCAGCAGCTGCATGTGGACAGTTGGAGAGAATCCAGCCAAAATTTTTCTTATAAAGCAAGATGACCCTGTTCCTTCTCTCCATCTTTTTCACGTATGGGGGATGGAGTCCAATCTCCAGAGCATGATTGCTCTGGCCTCCTGCTGGTGGGATCTGCTGCCATGCTAGCATCATCCCAAAGCACTTTCAAAAAGAGCTGAGACTACAAGAGACAGAGGATGAGGGCATTTGGGCCATGGGAGAATGATAAGGGGTAGGTGTGCAGAGTCAAGAAGACTGGGGCCAGGAGTAAGAGGGGGAACAAATACTTGGAGTAGGACACAGGGCTGGATACCAAAGCTAGGAGCAGGGCAAGGCTGGAGACAAGGGCTTAGAGCAGAGCAGCTGGCAAGGCAGCTGGCAGAACCAGGTCTTTGCTTGGTTGTTCAGATATGGGGTTTTCTGTGACCCAAGAAGCTATATAGGAGTCTCTGACCAGTCAGGGTGTCGGTCATCAGAGGCTAACCAGGGACCTAGCTGAGTAAAAGCAAGCTTGTAAGGGGTCATAGAGCTGTAGTTCTGCTGCTTCACCACACCAGCTTGACAGTATGAATCCCACTGCTATTTACGAACCTAGAAAACTGGGTTCAAGGCCAACATTCTCCTTTGGTCCTAACAGAGACTTCTTTTTGCCAGAGTCCCTTTGGAATGACTGCATTTCATCTCTTTTAATCCACAACACTCACCTTCATCCCACTCTAACCATAGTTTGTTGGGCAGTGTAGCTGGGTGCTGTTAAATAGATTGCATGATGTTCCGCCCTAGAGGTGGATGCATGGCAGGAACAGATAATGCCTGTGCTTGCCAAATGTTTTGGGATAATTGTGCAGAAGCCTTAGTATGAATGGCTGGTATCCCTAACTGTATTGGATATGAATTGGAACTTTCCTTAATACAGAGCAAAGATGGCTTCCGGTCAATCAACTTGGCTAAGACCAAAGTGTTGTGGGCTCCAGTCCTCGTTCCATCACAACTCTTTGGGCGAGTTGTTTAGGCTGTGATCTACAAAGCACTCACTCCAGAGTGGGTTTCAATGGGACTACTCCAGAGTAAGTGGCCCTAAACTCTCTGCAACCCCATCTGTAAAACAGGGAGAGTAAGTGTAGCTTTGCCCACCCTGTCTCTCACATGGACAGCTCAGCACCTACTGCCAGCTTTAGACATAGGTAACCTGCCTAGGATCCTGTGACCAATGCACCCTCGTAGCTGCTCTTAAAGAAAGTTTTTTAAAAGAAATAACACACGCAGTGCTATGTCATGGTGACTTCCCCTCACTGTCATAAAAACACGTGTGCACACTGACACCCATGCACCCATGCTGCTGTGCCATACCCCCTCATTCTCAACTCTTGTGGAGGGCAGGGACTCTCTTTTCCCTCCTGACTGCAGGAACAGCCCTCCCCTTTCTAAGGCCCCTTCACTGAGTTTCAGTGAAGGGCCTCAGCCACTGCTGTTGTGGCTCAGCTCTGGAGAAGGAAGAGAAAGGGGCATGGTTTACCACCTGGTGACTCAGAGGTGAGATTCACCTGCTGAGTCTCTTCCTTTCCCATCCAGCAGGGCTAAGTTCAAATTTTAGCTCCAGCAGCTCGGGTTGAGTTGACTGTGCATGACAAGGCGCCGCAGCTGCTACCAGCATATTATCCACATATAATAAAACATAAGGGCCCATTTTTAAATTTTTGCCTAGGGGCCCTGCAAAACCTAGAGCCATCACTGGCCTAGTGTAATGGGGCCCTGATCTCAGTCTAGATGCTACCATAATATTAGTAAGGAAGTAATAATTATAGCCTGATCAATACCATGGGCAATCAGACTCTACACTATTCATTTCTTGCCAGACAGTCTCCCTGGGAAGATGAGTGATGTGCTGCCTTCTGAACCTATCTACTGTGCATGCAACTCTAGCATACCTACCCAGCCCCTTCAAACCAAATTACCTGCCCTTAACCCTATTCCTTTTCCCATGAGCGACTTGCCCTCTGTTGCTTTGCTGGCCTGCCTGGCTTTCAGTGATCCCAGGGAACAGTAATCTTAAACTTGTTTCTGTCTCAACCAGTGCTCACTAATCACATTTCTATAGCAGCACCTACACTGGGGTTTTATTCTGCAAGGCATTGTACAAATATACTCCCGCAGAATCTGCCTAAGTCAAATTTAGTGGGCCATTTTAAAAAGTTTGATTTATCAAAACTTCACTTTAAGCAGACCTTAAAGGAATGGATTTGGCACTGCATACTGTCCGATGTTAAAAACAAGCCCAAAGTACTAAAATTGCTGCTAATATTCTTTATTATTCTCCATTGCTGGAGATTTTAAAAAAGAGGCCAGATAGCCATCTGTCACCGATATTGTAGCTGTAGACATCCTGCATCAAAGTAGTAAGGGATTTGACTAGATGGTTCTTGAGGACCATTCCAACTCTATGTTTAAAGCTATAAATAGTCAATCCAATAGAAATTAATGTGATTATTTTCATTCCTACCATTCAATTACAAGAAAGTCTGACAAAGAGCTACTGTGATACTTCAGAAGACTGGGTGGGGGTGGGGCAGGCAGGGAGGGGAGATTTTCTGTGGAACAGTTGAAACGCTGAATTCCCCTGCCCTGTTAAGTGTTAAGAGTCTGTTAAGTGGTAGTTAACACATTTGCTTTTAATCCTGCATAATACCATAGTTTTAAGGATTCTATTCCAGTTTTCAGCCCTAAGTGAAAAATGTCTTGGATCTTGGGGTAAGTTGAAATCCTGATAAACCCCAGAGCCAGTACACTTTTCACTTAAAAACTGATGGCTGGATTTGAACCATTAAACTGGTACACAGGCTGAAATCTCCCACAAATGGGTTAACTGCCAGTTAACCCTTAATAGGGCTTTCCAGGCAGCTATTTTTGAATTATCAGGAAACTGAAGTTATTCTGTGCAAAAAAGTTGTACATTCAATTGAGTTAGGGTGGGGTGGGGGGAGCAGTATGACTTTACTGAAGCAGTCTCTGCCCCAACAAGCTTGCAATTTATATAGGCAAGGCAAAAGAAGCAGCACAATACCTATTTTTGATTAGGAGCACAAAGAGACTAAGTGACGTGCCCAAGGTCACACAAACAATCTCTGGCAGAAACAAGAACAGACCCTAAATCCAGTGTCATAATCCTTTCATTGACAGGACTCAGCACACGCCGTCTAGGTTACTCCTTTTTATACAGATTAGAATCTGTGGCACTGGAAGATTAAGTGACTTTCCTAAGATGACCTAGAATCCAAGAGTCCCGGTTTCCAAGAGCTCTTTCAGACGTGCGGTAAGCAGCACTTACAAGTGCTGGCGGCTTGATGCAAAGGTGAAGAATGCGCACCCAGATGATGTCTGAAAAGGCGCCAACGTGCATGATTGAGCTTGTCGGCGCACTGACAGGCACGCTCTACTGACCTGAACCAGGGTGGCAGAATGCACCTGTCAGTGCGCTGACAAGCTCAAGTTAGGGTGGGGAGTCAGTTCAGGTTCAGGTCAGTATAGCGTGCCTGTCAGTGTACCGACAAGCTCAATCATGCACGCGGCGCCTTTTCAGATGTCATCTAGACACGCATTCTTCCTCAAGCCGCCAGCACTTGTAAGTGCTGTTTACCACACGTCTGAAAGAGCTCAAAGTCTCTGTAGCAAACTCCTGCCATTCTGCTGAGCCAAGCCAGCTGGCTTTTTAAAATTCCTTTCCGTGAGGATGGAGTTTAGCAAGAGCAGTGAGGCAGCCCCTCCTGTTTGATTCCTGTCCGTGAACCATGCAAGATAAAAGAGAGAGAGAACCCCATTGCGGAAGACGCTTTTGCAGAAACCCAATGAATTGTTAAGAGCTTCCCTGTGTTCACCTTTCCCAGTCACTGTCTCAGAACATTTACCGCCTTGCGTGCAACATTAAGAGGCATCTGGCAGGAGAAATCCCATCAGCGCATACTTGACTTTCAACAGCAGCTAATGACCAAACTTCATGCAGAGGAGGAGAGAGTGGATGAAACTTTAGTGATGAGGCCTAGTCTGTGCCCAGTCTCACTGGGGAGTCAGCTGTCACACAGTGGTGTAGCACAAAGACCCTGTTTGGGTAGTTAGATGAGGTAGGTCATGGTCAACTGATAGATCACAATCTGCTCTCAGTAAATCATGGTGTGGGGAGGGGTACCTACTACCAACCTCTCAGAAACTGCCTCTGGGGAGAAGAGCCAGACCAGACAGGATAAAAAAAAGGTTCTCTCTGAGGGGAATGATCCTCCCCACTCCTGAGACTAGTTTCTGAAGTTCCCTAGAGTTAGGAGCCAGCCAGCAGAAGGGGGTCCTGGTTTGGAGTGCAGGAGCCAGCGGGAGAAGCCTTGGTAGAACACCTGAGGTGGACTCCTGGATCAAGAGGATTACGTGCACCATAAGTCTGGCCACCCCTGAACTAGGGACCTCTTGCTCCACATGCAAGGGCCTAGACCAAGTGAACTAGAAGACCTGACTCCATTGACGTTGCACAGTAACAAGCTGTGGAACTTGTGCGTTGCCTGGTACCATTTCAGGCATTGATGTGTTCTGGTTGGTCCCAGTCTCTACTTGTAGCTATTGGTGTGATTTCTCTGTGCAGATGGTTGGGGTGTGGCAAGTCCTGCAGTGGTGCAGGGGACTGGAATAGGTGACCCGGGAGGTTCTGTCCACCCTAGTGACTCTATGACCACCATCTTAATTTTATAGCACTTTCAGTCTTCAAAGTGTATTGCAATCCTTATCTAGTTCCCCCTTGCAACAACCTTGTGAGGTAGGTCATTATTTCCATTTTATAGATCAGGAACTGAGGCCTAGAGACAGTGATTTACCCAAGTCTACCCAATGAGTTCATAGCTAAGATGTGATTCGAACCCTGGTCTACCAGGTCCAAGTCCAGCACGTTATCCACTAGGCTACATTAAGAGGTAGTGAGCACTGCACCCTCTCCCCTCTTTTGCCATGGTGTCCATGCACTACGTCACATGGCCTGCATCCCATAGTTTGTTGCATGGCAACTAACTGCAAGTCACAGCGTGACCTGCATCAACATACAGTGGATAAGTACTAGTTAATGAATAGGAACTTCTTACATGGACAAGGCCCCACCAGGCAAAAGCCTCACTGCCAGTCAGTTGCTGAGTGACAGTAGCAGTATCCCTCCCCCATGGCCACTTTGGGTGTTTTCAGACGTGATAATAGCCCGCTTTTCCATGCTTTGAGCCACATCGAAATGCGGGCTACCGTTCCATCAGAAACTGCCATGTTATCCCAGGCGGTGTTGGAACTTAGCCCAGGCTGTGAGCTGGAGAAATCCCCAACTCACAGCCTGGGCTAAATACCAACATCATCCAGGGAACAGCACCTCACCAGTCGTAAAGTGTACCGTAACATTTGTATGCTGCTTTACCTACCACGGTCCAGGGTGGCGGCGGGAGCCGGATGCCATGGCAGCCACCATTGGCTGCCATAGTCACCCATCAGCCAGGGAGGGAGGTCACTTCACATAGCACGGGGGGTGGACAGACGCACATCTGTGTATCTCCCTGTCTCCTCCCCAGCCCGGCCACCATAACATTTGTTTGGTGGCCAAGCCAACTCCCGGCAGGAGTGACAGCTCCCACTACTGCCCAGAGCAGTCCATGTCAGCAGCAGGAGCCGTCACATTTGAAAGCACCCTTTGAAAGTTAGTACAAGCTCCACAGGCTGGACAGCAGGTGGGGGCTGGGGTGGTTAAGGAATGTGCTCAGGGATGAGGAAAGGAAGGGGAGGGTCTAGGATCATGGATCTATGCCACAGATTCATCCCCTATCTTTGAGTGCATGCCCACATCTCTGTTCCCTTCCCCTGTGCTCACTCTTTCAGTGCTGGGCCTGGATCTATGGGAAGGGTTGCCACTTTTTGTGGGTTGACCCTGGGACTCCCATTTTGGCCTATGGGAGAGTGACAAGGCAGCTGCCCATCAGCCTCCAAGCCTTAGCAGGATTAGCTCAAACAGTCCACAAATGCAAGGTTCCCATGACCAGTTGCAGTTTATTTACAGTATCTTCCCTAAGAAGAAGTAAATACAGTTTCCAATTTGTAATCCTAATCCAAGGCTTTATGCTAAACTCTCCACTCCAGCCCTCAGCCTTGGGCCAGGTAGCTAGCTCCTTGGCTGCAGCTGGGTCCCCTGACTTGACAGCTACAGCAGACTGACTTGAGGCCAGAACACACTACAATCATAGCCCCAGAAAGGGGCGTGGCCAAGTGACAAGCAGGCATTTCCTAAAGGGCCCACAACTTGTTCTGTCACAGGGAGTCTCAGGATTAAACCGTGAGAGGTGGCAACCCTATCCACAGTCTCAGACCATATTCAGGAACTGGAAAGGGTACAAGTTGGTAGATTTGCTGTGGCATGGGCAGTCTGGAAGTGCTGAGGGCTTGCAGGACTGGGGCTGAAAGGTTGAGGCCAATGGATGAATATAATACCAGAGTTTGGAGCCAATGCCAGAGGTCAATCAGGCTGCTTTTAGATGAGTGGAGTGTGCTTGCGCGATCCACTCACGTGACTTTTAAAAATACTGAGGGTGGCGATTAGACAAGATGTTTCGCGTGTTAAAGCCTGCCGCGTGTTCTTTTAAAACTGTGATTAAAATATCCACGGTATTTCATTCGCGGTTTTAAAAGAATGCACGACCGGCTTCAACACGTGAAACGTCTCATCTAATTGCCACCCACGGTATTTTTAAAAATCACATGAGCGGATTGCGCGAGCATGCTCCACTCGTCTAAAAGCGGCCTCAGATGAGTGAGCATAATGCCAGGTGGGGTAAAGCAAACCAAAGTCTGAAGCCGAAGGAGGAGTCGATAGCCAGAAAGTCAGTCCTTGGGAAGGGAGTCTAGGTAGTAGGGCAGGAACGGGGATGGGAACAGGCTGGAGGGAGGCTGGGTCAGAGTAGGAGAGCTGAGGAAAAAGGTACATTGAGCACAAACTGAGGAAAGCACACTGTGTTGCGGGCAAGTGTTGAGATGCCCTGAGGAAACTGCCCTATCCCTTTCCAAACACTGTGATGTCATGATGCTCAGAAAGGGGTGTGGCCATACTGGAAAGGCCCACCCCTTCCCAGTGTAGCCACACTTTTTTCAAATGATGTGACATCACAATATTCAGAAAGGGCATGGCTATGCTGGAAAGGGGCATGAATCCCTTCAGCTGGTCCCTTACACCCAAGGACCAGAGTCCCCATAGATGTCTTTTGTGGTCAGCCAGCTGACCACAATCAATGTCTTGACCACCCAACTGTCCCAGTTCAGGGTACCAACCAGCCATTAACTGTTTGGGGGTTAGGAAGCTTTCTCCTATTGGTATCATCTTGGTCCTTCTAGAATCTTCCATAGTAACCACAGGGGAGAGCTGGATAACCTTTTCCCTCCCAAAGACCATTTTAAAAATTAGTACAAGCTCCACAGGCTTGATAGGAGTCGGGAGTGAAGGTGCTTAAGGGATCTATGCCAAGGATCCAGCCCCTATTCCTAAGCACATGCCTTTATCTCTACTCCCTTCCCCTGAGCTCACTCTTTTGGTACTTGAGAGTAGGGACTCGATCTACTGGTCAGATCCAGGAACTGGAAAGGGGCCAAATAAAAACAAGCATGGGCTGGAGGCTCCTCACCCTGCTTTGACAGCAGGAGGCAAGACTAGATAAACCACAGTTCTGGTTGGTGTCAGTGTGGCAACTCTGTGGGACACTAGTGCCAGTGGTTAAGGGGACACAGACAGCTTTCTTTACTACGAAAAAGGGACAGTCGGCTTCTGCTAATCAAGGGCTGTTAGATAACTTGGTGGAGAGCTGTTTTCTAAGATGAGATTTAGGAGATGAAAAAGGTGGCCTAGGGTCAACTTTCTTCTCTTCCCCCACCTGACCACCTACCAAGTGACAGAAGAGCCTGGGTGCCAGGCAGTGGAGAACTGACTCTAGAATGTCATTCAAGTTCTAAGAGCAGGGGTGGCCAATAAGTAGATCACAATCCACTGATACATCACAAGCTAGTCTCCAGCAGATCATGGTGTGAGGAGGGGACCAGCCCTTCAGAAACCACCTCTGTGAAGAAGAGCAAGACCAGTGCCCTAGGGAGTGTCCCTAGGGAGAAGAGGAGCTAGGAGAGCATCTCAACTGTGGCAGGGAAGGCTCTTTTTGAGGGGAGTGCTCCTCTCCACTCCTGAGACCAGTGGCTGAGGTGCCCTAGAACTGGGAACCAGCAGGAGAGGTCCAGGCCTGGAGCACTGGGGCTAGCAGGAAGGATCCTGGTAGATCACCTGAGGTTGATGTCTGGATCACGTGGTTTAGCATGGAATATGCTTCAGTCCGCGTATGGATTACAGGCACCATAAATCTGGCCTCCCTGGCCCACAAGATATTGAAGCACTGGGTCTTCTGATGCATGACACCTCTGGGAATCTATCTGTCAGGCACCAAGCAGAATCCAGGCAGAGTGGCAACAGGGTCATGAATCTCAGCAGGATGTATCAGGGACAAACAAACTAAGGGACAAGCCAAAGGATCAGACCAAGGCAGGTAAAAAGGGCTGGAAATGGAAATAGGGCTGAAGCAGAGAGAATCAGACAGGGAGCAGGTTGCAAGGAAGCTGAGGCACCAAACAAACACAAATCTAGGTGCAGCTCTGCCTGGGTTCCTCTTCCTTTCATGTGCATTTTATCAGTGCCAGGCAAGTCAGGACTCAGGAGTCAATCGGAGTATGGTGGGCAGGGAACTCCATTAGCCTGGCAGGATGCTGGAGTAAGGGCTACTGAGCTAGAGCAAGGGCCTAAAGCAGAGCACGATGGTGGCGCTGCTGGCCCCAAGAGTGCTGGATCTAGATACATTTGGAGAGTTTTAGATTCATGAAGGACAGGTGTGGAACAGGATTCAACAGCTCCTACTGTTAAATAAAGGGAGAGATTTTCAACAAAGATCAGTTCCCGTTTATTTACCTGGTGTGCTGAGCCCTGCAGAACATGTGTCAGTAATGGGCAGTGCTGGCAGAAAGTCTGACCTTTATTTTGGTGCCTGAATGGCAGCTGAGGCCATGACAGAGTGGTATCAGGACTGGACATGCTGAAGACATCAGCCTGTCCCTCAGCTCTTTGAAAACTCTGGCCAGAATTGGTGCTCCAGGATCAGTCCTGGTCTTACATCTGAAAAGCACAAGGAGGAGAAATTCAGGCAAGAAAGAGAGGGACAAGAGTCAGCTATTGGAATTCTTCTTCCGCCAGCATTCCTGAGTATGAAAAGGAAAACCCTTGTCCCTTTGTCTCCTCACTTGCCCTCTACAGATGTGCACACAAAATCTAATTAAAATTTAGCAGGAGAAAAAAAATGACACAGGGTTTTTAGCTTTAAAAAAAGCAGCAGTGGAGAGAGAGAGAAAGAAGATCTTTAACAAAGGCCATAATATTAACAGGGCCAATTCGTCAGCCGCTACCTGATAATATAGAGTCGAGAGAGCTTTATTAACGTTGGAAGCCTGGGCTCTTTGTTAATTACGGGCTTTGCTAATGATTTGGAATATTGGCCGGTTCCGGGGGATGTTGATGAATAGAGACCTCGCCAAGATTTATTCCTAATTATCTCATTTGTCTCCCTCCATTACTTTTTATGGCTGAAATTTATAGAGCTATTACCAGGATCCTCGCTGCAGCTCCAAGATGATTTGGGAGAAGAGAGATGTTTAATAATAATAACAATAATAATAATAATAAAAAGCCAGATTAATAGGAAACCGATTATGTGGTCATGGGCAGAGGGGTCTTTCCTGTCCCCCTCCCCCCCCCCCCCCGGTCTCATTGTCACAGGCTCATTGTTAAGGGGAAGCCGTGTCCTTGCCAAGAAGCCATCAGGGACAGCTGGAATGTTGAAGGAGCGGTTTGGAAATTCCTTCTGGCACTTGTTTGAGTCCCCTCCGTGTCCCTCTGGCAAACTCGTTTCGGAAGAGACAGCAGAAATCCATCATGTTTTTAATATTTTGCCTCCCCCAACACCACAGCCACTCACCTCCTTCCCACACCCTCCCCACCAAGCCCCTCACATGCAGCACAGACATGTTGCTGTGCTTCTCTGGGTGGAGCTAATCCTATGCATCTACCTGGACAGTGGAAGAACAGGGAGCTGTCTTGAATAAAAGGATACAGGGTCTGATCCTATACCCACTGGAATCCATGGAAAGATTGTCTTCAATGGGCCAGATTTATTATGAACTTGGACCAAGCCTTTTGAAGAATGGGTTCCACAGGACTAGATGCTTAGATGGTGTGAGAAAAGTTTCCTAATCCCAAGAGCTGCATCCATTTACCACAGTGGGGCCAAATTGCTGCATGTGGCTCGAAAGCCGCAGTTTGCTCCACTTCTAGTGTATTCAAAGCAAAGGCAGCTCCAACGACATCAATAGAGTCCCCTCAATTTATAGCAACTGTAGATCTGGCCTATTGACTTTAATAGAGCTCTTAGGCCGTTTTTAGACGAGCGCGGCGGTGCCCGCGCTTGTTTCCAAAAAAGCCGGCAGCCCGTTCTACACGAGACGCTGCCGCCGAATACGCGCATGCGCGGCCGACGCGCATCCATTTCCGTGCGCGAACTGACCGGGTCGGCGATCGAGGCTGGTCAGACGCGGCCGGAAATGGATGCGCGTCGGGCCGCACATGCGCGTATTCGGCGGCAGCGTCTCGTGTGGAACGGGCTGCCGGCTTTTTTGGAAACAAGCGCGGGCGCCGCCGCGCTCGTCTAAAAACGGCCCTAGTCTCCACTGATATAGGCTGAGAATTCAAAGTGAGAGGCAAAGAATCCAAGATCAGAATAGACCAGATCATCTAGTCTCACTCCCTGCCTAGAGCAGGCCACCAAACTCCACTTGTCTCTACTCCTGTACAAAATACCAGCCCTAACATAGACCAAAAACGCACCCCTGCAGCCCTCAAAAAATTGAATTCTTGTTCTCATTCACACAACACCTTTTCACTCGCAAACTCACCACTTGTTCCTTAATCTGTGTTTGTCTTGTACTTTACCAGTGCATTCACACAGCTGCTGATTGGCCTCTATTTCAATGCCCCCTCCCTCTCCCTACTTTCCTGTGGTATTTCCCACAATACTAAGCACATGGAGGAATGCCCCTATGATATCCCTGCATGCAATATTCTGGAAGTTGCATGGAGTAGAGAAAGGAGACCTGGCTCCAGGATTCTCTGGCCACACCTCTATGGTCACTGAGTGGTAGAAAATGATAAACACTATGAAATGATGTATCAGAGACTGAAGCATATTCCATGCTAATCCAGTCACACAACGCTACTGCTACTTGATAAGAGTCAGGCCCTTGCAACCTAATGCTAAGTCCCACCACTACGCCCTGCCATGGCTTTGGATCAGGAAAACTGGGAGCCCAGCATCCCTGAGTTAACATCACCTCTTGTTATCTGTCTGGCAGTGATGGAAAACTGCTGCAGGGGCTCTTTTAGACGAGCGGGTCACCGTCACGCAACCCGCTCGTGCAATATTTCAAAATTCCGCGATGCGGAATTACACAAGACGGAAGTAGGGGATCACGCGCATGAAAGGCAATCGCGCATTATTTGCCGACCGTGAATTAAA
The DNA here is from genome assembly GCA_003113815.1 of Sphenodon punctatus. Classification (NCBI taxonomy): domain Eukaryota; kingdom Metazoa; phylum Chordata; class Lepidosauria; order Sphenodontia; family Sphenodontidae; genus Sphenodon; species Sphenodon punctatus. Next base: position 1,407,189 of record QEPC01006820.1, read on the forward strand.
TACCTCGATGTGCGAGGCAGCCAGAGTCTCTAGGAAGGGAGGAGTGAAAAAGGCAGTAACTTACAAGCCATCAATAACACAAATTGGGGATTTAAAAGCAGGGTTGTCCTGGAAAATCCATGACACTTAAGAGGTATGCAGCCCAGTGCTGTGACAGCTGCAAATCCAGGGCAGAGAGGGGGCTAATTGCTCCATAGCAAAGCATCTCATGCTGACCAAAATGAAGTACATTGAAATCAGCAGAATTTTATCAAAGGGAAAAAGGGGTGAGAGAGGAGTCAGATCCATGGTGAATAGTAGGGATGGGACTATCGGTATCGGATTAATCCGATAATTGGCGATATCGGATGAATCCGATAATACTGATAATATTGGTATTGGCATAGCGGTTTTTTAACATTGCCGATTTTTTGGATCTTTAACATTGTGGCCATTTTTAAAATGGCCGCAATGTTAAAGATCTGAAAAATCGGCAATGTTAAAAAACCAATATGCCGATATCGGATTAATCCGATAACGATAAAACCGGTAACCAATAATTCGCCGATAGTCCCATCCCTAGTGAATAGTCCCCAGAATAAACACAGTGAGAGCATGGCAATGCATTTCCTCCTCAACAGTCTGAAGTCTCTTTCCCTGCATCACTCACTCCCTGTAGGCTCTGTGACTCTGCTAGCACCAGCCTTGGGGGGTGGATCCAGAGGGAACTGAGTGAGGAAAACCAGTGCCAGCAGCTCAGCCAGTGTGTTAGTGATCCATCTCCCTCCTTGCCTGGCACACAGACAAATCCGGCAGCTTTACTCAGCCCAGCCAAGCTGTTTATCTTTCTGCACAGAAATATTCTCCAGGCCAGACAAGGTTTCATTCATAGTCCCTCCCGACATAGGATGAAGGAATCTGTAACCAAAAAAGAACTCCTAAGGGTGGAGATCTGGAGCTGGCAGCAACCGGATTTGAACCCATCGTCTTTGTGAGCCAGTCTTACATGTTCAAAGGAACTAACTCCTCTATCTGGTAGCAGGAGTAGACTGTTATCCTTCAGGTGGACTAGTAGCCACTAAGGGGAGCAAAATGCAAGCAGCAAAGGTGTCACAGCAACCTTCAGGATCACAGCACATGGCTCCACTGCTTCAGCTAAAGGAACAAGTTCATTAGGCGGTAGGTAGCAGCAGCAAACCTGGCATCTTATGTGATGTGACCACTCACAGAGCAGACACGCTGTTTCACTGATATTCAAGCCAGTTGCATTTTATTTTATTCCAATTTTAAACGTGCCCTTCCCAAAGAGGCTCAGGGTGGCTTACAAAATATAAAAACAAAAAGCTAAAAAAAACACAACCTTTTTCCTAACCCCTCAACCCAACACCACCCAGCCCTATCCCTGCCTGCCAAATGTCTTCCCAAACAAGAAGGTCTTACATCTCTTATGGAAGATGAGCAGGCTAGGGCTTAGACACATTTCCAAGGGGAGGGAGTTCTATAAATATGGGGCAGCAACTGAGAACACCTCTCTGCATACCCTTGTTGTGAAAACCTCATGGACAGATGGTACCCACAAGAGGGCACTCCCAGTCGACCTCAAGGGCCACAACACAGCATATAGGAGGAGGTGGTCTTTCAGATGCCTGGAGCCCAAGCCATTTAGGGTTTTATCAGTTAGAACCAGCACCCTGACTCATGACTGGGAAGCTATTGGCAGCCAGTGCCGACTCAAGAGCACTGGTGTAATGTGCTCCTAACAACCCACCCCCAACAGAAGATGGGAGCCACTGTGTTCTGCACCAGCTGCTGCTTCTGAACAGTCATCAAAGGCAGCCCCATGTACAGCACATTGCAGTAGTCTAACCTCGAGGTTACAAAGGCATGGCTGATGGTGGCACAATCCAAATCTGATAAAATCTACAATTGAGCAGCCAACAAAAGTGCCACAGTGATACTCCATTTTTCTAGCTCAGGGAGTAGTAATTTGATTTTGCCTGCCATTCGTTTTTTCACGGCTAAATCATTCGCCCGCCTTTTACATGTTACATGGGCCTTAGGGAAATGCAAGGCGATTGAGGTAGTACAGTCTAAATTTTTAAGAGCTCTCCTAGCAGCATCAGCAGGGACTCCTAATGTTGCCTTGAGGTTTGAATTTGGCAAACCTTCAGTATCCTCTATGGTGTGGAAAGAGGCCATTAAATTTTGGCTACGCTTGATTTTTCTAGCTCCACCTAGCTTGATTTCCCTTATGGCAAATGATGATAGGCCCAACCGCTGGATGGCAGAGGTTCAGCATAGGGTGAACTGTATGGGCTTCTCGCTCCTGTATTTGTTTGCTTAAGGCTAAATTTGAATTAAACCTTAGGCTACCAGATTTGCAATGCCAGGAAGACCTGGCAAAATTAAATGCAGTCTCTTTTCTTTCTTTGAACCCCTCTATTTTACCACCAAAGGACTCAGCTGTCTTATATCTAGTGGAAATAGAGGTTACTTACCAGTAACTCTGTTCTTCGAGAGAGCTCCGTGTAGTCTCACTATTGGGATTCACTTCCTGCTCCGCAGGTACCGGAAAACCTCGTCAGCAGTTTCCAGGCAGAAGATAGCCTGGAAAGATCTAGAAAAAGGTGAGGGCTCCGTCCCTCCCTCCCGTTCAGAGAAAAGCGCAGGCTCCAGATCGCGCAAGAGCGGGAGTCTATAAAAGGGGGTGGTGCCCTCGCCGCCTCAGTTCCTTCCAACCCCGTCCTTGGAAGACCCAGAAGGGTACCTCCGAGACAGAGGGGAAGGTGGGCGGGTTGTGAGAATACGAGGAGCTCTTTCGAAGAACAGAGTTACTGGTAAGTAACCTCTATTTCTTCTTCGAGGAGCTCCGCAATTCTCACTATTGGGAGAGTGAGTAGCAGTAAAAAGACCTACCCCAGATGGAAGGAGTCAAGGAGGTTAGTCAAATATGGAGTGTAAAACTGCTCTGCCCACTCCCGAGTCTATCCTGGCCGCCAGGTCTAGAGAGTAGTGCTTGGTGAAGGTATGCACAGAGGACCACATGGCAGCCTTGCAAATGTCCTGGATGGGGACTCCACAAAAGCTGGCAATCGATGAGGCGACTGCCCTGGTGGAATGAGCACAAAGATGAGAGGGGCGTGTGTTGCCCGCCCATTCATAGCACCTCCGTATGCAGAGAAGAATCCATTTAGAGAGTCCCTGGGACCTAATCCTAACTCCAATTCATTGTCCACCATAGGAGATGAAGAAGGCATCAGATGCTCTGAAGGAATGAGTGCGAGTGATGTAAAAGGATAGCGCTCGTTTGACATCGAGAGTCTGGAGAGTTCGGTCCACTGGGGAGGAATGCGGCTTTGGGAAAAAGGTAGGTAAGGAGATGGTTTGGTTTAAATGAAAGGGAGAAATCACCTTAGGGATGAACGAAGGGTCCGTTCTGAGGTCCACATTGTCACGGTGGAAAATAGTGTAAGGAGGAGAGGCTCGTAGGGCACAGAGCTCCGAAACTCTCCTTGCAGAAGTGATAGCCAGCAAGAAAGCTGTTTTAATAGAGAGGTTCTCTAGAGAAGATGCCATGGGTTCAAAGGGGGGGGGGCATCAACTTGGTCAGGACAAGATTACGGTCCCACGGTGGGGTAGGGAGGGAGGAAAGGAATTGACTAATCCCCTCCAGAAGGCTCTCATGAGGGGGTGAGAAAAGAGCGTGTCCGTTCCAGGCAGGCGGAGTCGAGAGGAGAGTGCAGCGAGGTGTACCTTCAGGGATGAGATGGAGAGTCCAGACTTGTGGAGGTGTATCAAGTAACGAAAGACATGGTTCATGGATATATTGTCTAAATTACAGGGCAGCGAGGTGCACCAAGCCGAGAAATGGATCCACTTAGCTGTATAGCAAAATCGGATAGAAGGGCGACGAGAATTAAGCAGAATCCGTGCAACCTCTGGAGAGGCACCAAGCATCATAGTCTGATTAACCAGGCAGAGAGATGGAGCAACCGTAGGTCGTGGTGGAGGACAGTCCCTCGTTCTCGGGAGAGAAGGTTGAGTAGAAGAGGGAGCGTGACGACGTCGACTGAGATGGCCCGAAGCGTCTGGTACCAGGGTTGGCGCGGCCAAGCTGGAGCTATCAGAATGACGTGAGCACAGACTATTTGAATCTTGTGGGGAACCCTGTATATCAAGGGAATGGGGGGGGAACGCATAGAGCAAGGGCCCCTTCCAGGAGATGGCAAAGGCATCGGAGATTGATCCCTGCACTTGGCCCGCCGTGCTGCAAAAATTGTGGAGTTTTGCGTTCTCTCGAGAAGCGAAGAGGTCTATAGAGGGGGTGCCCCATAATACACATCT
>QEPC01006820.1:1417564-1441498 GCA_003113815.1 Sphenodon punctatus
AGGCCAGCTGGGCTCCCCCAGGCCAGGCCCCAGGCCGCCACCCCACCCTCAAGAAAGGACAGCCGGCCCCAGCAGGCAGCCGCACCCCCCAAGCCCCCAGCCAGGCGGCCCCAGCATTCACCTACTGCCTTCTGCTGCCGCTGCTGCAAGTTGTAAGTTGTAGCGGCTGCGTAGAGCACTCTGAGCCTCCTGCTCCTCTCCTCGCATGCTCTGGCCACGAGTCTTTCCGTCCCGGAAGTTGCTTTTATACTTCCGGGAGGGAGCACTGGGGCCAGACTGTATGAGGGGTGGGGGGGGGAGGGGATGCAGGCTGGCCCGTTCCAGGCTGTGGCGGCCTGGAACGGGTCGGCCTGAGCCCCGCCCCCCACGGGGGACCGACAACAAAAACATTTTTAAAAAGAAATGTAAAAAATTTTTGACATATTTTTAAAAGCCGCAGGGCAGGAGCAGGAGCCAGCTGGCCCAGCCCACCAGGAATCCTCCCGGTGGGTTCAATGGCCAATCCGCCCCTGTGTAGATTTTATATTTCTTTGTATTATCTTCTTTCTAATCTTCTTTCTTCTTTTCAGGTAACAAAACTACTGACAGTGCTGAAAAGCACAGAGGTCTTCCAACGCAGCGCGGTTGGAAGGAACTGAGGCGGCGGCGAGGGGGCTCTGCCCCCTTTTATAGACTCCCGCTCTCACGTGATCTGGAACCCGCACTTTTCTCAGAACGGGAGGGGGGAGGGAGGGAGGGACGGAGCCCTCACCTTATTCTAGATCTTTCCAGGCTATCTTCTGCCTGGAATCTGCTGACAAGAGGTTTACCGGTACCTGCGGAGCAGGAAGTAAATCCCAATAGTGAGAATCGCGGAGATCCTCGAAGAAGAACTCACTGTTACCAAGCAAAGGGATTTATTTTTCCGATCTCATGTAAAATGCTCCACCTACTGTGGTGCTCTAGGGGCATTATTATAACGCAACCCCCTTTTCCAAACCGCTTTGCCCTTGCGGCTCAGGAGAAGTTGAATCGCTGCAGCATGTTTTGTTGTATTGCAGATTATATGAGCAAGAAAGAAATGAACTTATTGGCCCTTTGTTGAAGCCCTTGCTTGGAAGGTATGTGGTGGAGTATCTCTGATTTCTCCTGGGGGATCATGATATACAGAGGACACTGTGGCAAAATATTTGACCCAAGCAATGAAAATTAGATCTGTCTGGTTGGGTGACTATGCCACTACTATATAGGGAGAATCATATGGGTGTATTGTTCTGAGCCATAATTTCTTCAGATTATTGTTACTGTCATTGTTATTTATTCCATAGAGCTGTTTTGGTTCCCTGTCATCCTGTTGTTGGTTTTTCTGTCTTATTATAACTGTTTTTTATGTTTGCAAAGGCCAACGGCCACACAATAAACTTATTACCTACCTACCTGATAAAAAAAAGGTCGCAGCCTTCTCACCAGATGAAATTGGTGAGAAATGCTCCCGGTCACCGCCGCAACCTGGCAATCAGGCACAGCAGTGGATCCAAGAGCACCCCAAGGCTGTGAACCTGAGTGACCAAAGAAGGCTGGATCCCATCAATAACAGGGGTTCCTATATCCCCCAGGTCACAAGGCTGGCCAACCATCATCACCATGATTTTGTCTGGATTCACCTTTAATCGGCTCACCTGCATCCAGTCCCCAATGGCAGCCAGGAACTAACTAAGCACCGAGACTGCAGAGCCTGGGTCAGATTAAAAAGAGAGACAGAGTTGGGTGTCATCAGCATACTGATTGCACCTCACTCCAAATCTCCGAACAGTCTCGCCCAGGACCTCAAATACAGATTGAACAGAAGTGGGGACAAAATGGAACCTTGCAGGTCCCCACTAGGAGCTCCCAAGGGGATGACAAGCCACCACCTATCACCATCTTCTAGGTTCTCCCATCCAGAAATGAGCAGAGCCACTCAAGAGCAGTCCCGCAAAACCCTGCCAGGTCACGCTGCTGTGTCAACAACACCTTATGATCAACTGTATCAAAGGCCATGTCAATTTTCAAGGAGATCATCAACCAAGGGCACAAGCGCAGTCTCAGTGCCATGCCCAGTATGAAATCCTGACTGACATTGGTCCAGGAATCCAATAGCATTGAGATGCACCTGAAGCTGCTAGGCAACCACCCATTCAACAACCTTCCCTAAAGAGGGCAGATTAGAGACAGGGCAATAGATGGCAGGGGAGCCAACATCAAGAGATGGTTTCATGAGGAAGGGTTGGACAACTGCAGGTTTGAGGCCTTCAAGCACCCTGTCCTCCCAATGACAGCCCAAGCCAGCAATGGCCCCAATGTCTTCGGGCTAGCTTTCACCAGCCAGGACAGACATGGAACTAGTTCACAACTGGTCACCTGCACAATCCAAGCCCAGCCTCTGCATCAGTGGGCAAGATGCAAGACTAATTGAAGCTGATCCAGACAAACCAGAGAAAACTGAGTCTCCCCAACTCCAAACTCTGATCCTGTACCCAAATTGGCAGTTCCCAAGTCATGCCAAATACAAGTGACTTTATCTGCAAAGTAGGTAGCAAACTATCACAGCAGACAACTAATGACTTTAGCTCCAGGAGGAGACAGCTAGGATTTAATAAGCTGTTCTCTACCTGGAAAAGCACTGCTGGACAACACTTTGCAGATGCTATGGGAGCAGTGAAGAAAGCTTTCTTTGCTGCTGCCACAGCCATGGCAGTTGTTCAAAAACAATCTATGCTGCAGTCAGTCATCTTTGGCATGAGTTACAGCCTCAGGTCCTCTGGATACCAGGGAGACCTGTGCTGCTGCAGCCGAGGAAGCAAACACCTGGGTGCCGCTGTGTCAGTGGATCAGGTCAGCATAGCATACCACAAATCTACCAGACTATCAACAGAGAGGCCATCAAGGTTGACAGGTAGATCCTCCAGAGAGTTCTGGAATCCTATTGGATATATTACACTGCTTTTAAACGAGGAGCGCTGAAGCGCCTCCTCAACGCCGCATTAAAGGAAAGCCGCCGGAAGTGACGTTCTCTCCGTTGCCGGCGGCGGCGGCTGGAGACACGGGACTTTGGAGCGGCGCATTCTTAAGCCTGATAATTGAAGTCTTAAGAACGCGCCGCTCCAAAGCCCTGTGTCTCCAGCCGCCACCGGCAACGGGGAGAACGTCACTTCCGGCGGCTTTCCTTTAATGCGGCGTTGAGGAGGCGCTTCAGCGCTCCTCGTTTAAAAGCAGCCTTAGTCTCCAGGGGTGGACCATCCTAACTGGTCTACCACCCCGACGGGGGCAAAAGAGGGCAGGGATCTGGGCCCTCTGAAGGTAATGGTCTGACCCTGATAATGGTGTCATAATGACACCCCCAATAACCAGATTGGAACCCTTGTTTCCAGACCAGTGCAGAACATTAGATCCAAAGTGTGTCTAGCCTCATGTGTCAGGACAGATATTATCTGGGACAGACCCATGACTGGCATGGCGGCCATGTCTACCAGGAAATGCCAGCCTCAGTACATATGTTGAAATCACCCAAGACAATAAGTCTGGATGATCTCAACACCACCTCTGAGACCAGGTTGGCTAAAGCAAACAGGGAGTCTGCTGTGCAGCGGGGTGGTCAGGTCATACACCAGCAGAATCCCCAATCTTTCCTAAACCTCAAACTCAAGTTGGACACACTCTATGTTGGGCAAGCCAGACACTGGTAGGGTGGCCATACCTCCCCTTTAAAAGAGGACACTTATGAAAAATATATAATGCAGAGCTTCACTGGAACCAATGCAGCCCTACAACATGTATTTTTCATAAGTGTCCTCTTTTAAAGGGGAGGTATGGCCACCCTTGACACTGGATATTTTCAATAGACCAGATTGTCTTTACAGATCACTGCCACTCCACACCCCCTTCCGACATCATGTTAGCCTATGCAGCCAGTCTAGATCCGACACTTGAGCTGTAGAGCTCTGCGGAACCAAGTTCTAAGAGACTTCAGCTGGTCCCATTCACCTCAGTTCAGTTCAGTAGCCTTTCTGGCCTAACTCCCTTCAACTTGGGCCAGGTTGGACTCCCTATAGAGCACCATGACATCATGGCAATGGGGCCAAATCAGAAAAGGGGTGATGATGAGGAATGTCTTAACCCTGTCCTTTTCCTGAGGTGGGCCCTGCCCCCACAGAGTGGCAACTGCATGACATCACAATGATCCATGGGAGTGGAGGCTACATCAGAAAAGGGACAGGGTAATTATGGTGTTCCCACATCACTTTCCTGACATGGCCCTTCCCCTGCAGGGTACTGCAATGCCATGGCACTCTGTGAAGGGCAGCAGCCGGCTCAGACTGAATGTTTCAGCCCAAGGACTCTACTGAGCTGTTCCTTTCAACCAGCCTCTCTGCCCCTTATGCCCACTCCTCATCAAGAGATGACAAAAGGCATGGGACTAGGAAGGGTCAGCATAGGGTCCTCTGCAGCAGGGTCTTTCTAAGCCACACCACTAATTCAGGGGTTCCCCAACAAGCCACACCAGCGGGAGGGTTTCTTTGCTAATGAAACCTGCTCTGGGTAATTATTTTAATCTGGGTTATTGGGATGGAAAGCAGCTCTTTCTGTGTCTGCAAATTTATAATAACAGTAAGAAAGAAAAAAAAGAAACCCTCCTCTCCATAAGAGTCTTGCTTCCTTTGATCTTTTGTGCAAGGCCTCTTATCGGCAGGCGAGTAGGTTTACACAGTGGAAGATAGGGGAATAATACTCAGACGAGATAAGCTGTAGCCCCGGCTCGCCTTTGTGTAGCAAATTTGATAGCACTGGGAAAATGTTTACTGGGAGACTTTGGGAGGGAATTAGTCCCCAATGCAGCTGCGAAAAATAATTGTCTGGAATTATAATTAGAAAGGCGTCGGGGTGGGTGTCTGTCTCAGTCTGTCCAAGCTCCCCTCTGCCTGCTCTCTTCCTTAGCTCGCTTTCAGATTGGGTTTGGAAGAGAGCTTTTAGGGGGATGCATCCCTAAGTTGATCTGAAGGGGCTTCTCCTTTACCCATGCAGTCTAGCTGGTCCAGTCTGGTGTTGGGCTTTAAGAAACTGCAGTGCCAGATCCAGGGAACCTGGGGCCTCATGCAAAATGGTGATGTGAGCCCTCTAACATAGGAATGTTTGACAGTCATCCTTGTTAAAGTAAAGGTGACCAAATATGCTTTCCTTTTGTGGGGGTACCACTCCTTCTCTGCCAGTCTGCCACAAGACCCGGAGATTGTGCAGGACTGACATACCCAGCCTGACCAGTCTGACTCACAAACTTTATCCCTCCATAGGTCAGGGCTCCCCGCATTTGAAGCCCCATGGACCCATATTTTACACCAGTGCTTCTCACACTCATGCAGTGTCATTTCAAGTTTATTCATGGACCCCAGGTATTGGGGATTCCTAGGGCAGTTCAGGTGTGGTTCTCAGCCAGGGTTAGTCCTTGGCCCCACACTGTCTTAAAGATCCTGTGTCGTGGAGAACATTCCCACATACAGCAAATGAGCACTTTTTTCTTTTCCCCGTATATTTCCTTGAAGTGTGAAAGACTGTATGCGCTTCTTTAACCATCCTTGCGGTTGTTTTTTACGCGCATTGACAAGCGACCAAAACCTACCTTTACAAGTGCGGGCTTGAAATGACCCGCATAAATCCTCCTGTCAGAATGTCTGTCTCTGCATGTCAGTTACACAGCGCCTCCCTTCCCGGCTCTCAGTTCCACTCCGCTCCCCTCTCTGGGACCGGAGAGTCAGGCAGTGTAACCGACATGATACTGACTAACCTAGGGTGAAAACAGACATGACGCTAACCACCCTTTAACCACCCTTGGTGGTTATTTATGCATGTTGCAGGGCTGTATTGGTGCCCTATGCAGCCCTGAAACATGCATAAATGACCACCAAGGGTGGTTAAAGGGTGGTTAGCGTCATGTCTGTTTTCACCCCTAGTCAGTTACATGTCAGTTACACAGCGCCTCGCTTTCCTCTCCGCTCGGCTCTCCTCCCCTCTCCAGGAGCCGAGAGCCCGGGAAGCGAGGCGCTGTGACAGCTGCTCCTCCTCCTCTCCACCTCCCCCGCACCTGAGGGGCTTGTGGGAATGTGAAAGGTGCATTCTGTAAAATTGCTCGAATGCGCAAATTAAATGCTGGTGTGAATAAATGCAAGCACATTTTTAAATTGCCTGCATTTAGAAATACCAGCATTTTTCTGTACGTGGGAATGCGCTCTTAGGCTACTTTCACGCCTGTGTGAACGTGTCCTTAAAAGCTCGGGAGAGGGGACGCGCATGCAAATCACCCCAAGGCGAGTGATTGAAACAAAGACAATTGGCAGAGCTGGATTTCGCAGCTCGGTCAATCACCTTTGTAAACATGCATAAAAACTTCAATCACCTGCCTGGGGCATTCACAGCTGAACAAAGTCGCACCTGACGTGCATCTCCCCTCTGCCGAGCTTCTGAGGACCAGTCTGAGCAAGTGTGAAAGTGCCCCTAACTGCACTCACATTTCAGCAGACGAATCACAGCTACTTCTTGGAATCTCAGCAGCTAGGACCACAGAACACCAGCTCCACCAGCCAATCACAAAGCAGAAAAGGGTTTGTATTAATTTTCGAGTAGCCCATGGAAGCAACAAGGCTCTCTCCCCACCCATGGAGGTCACATAGTGAAACCAAGATTTGAATCCAGGACATCCAGTTCCAAGGCCTGCACATGTTCCATTCAACCTCTCCACAAACAGGGCAACTAAAACTGAATCTTCAGAAATCATGAGACAAAAATCTCCTCAACCCCTTCAGCCAGGAGATTAGAAATGCTGGCTTGTATTACTTGTCTTTTGATTTCTATGCCACTGGGGCACAAAGCAGTCCACATTTCAAAGCATTTTTTAACAGCCATGAAGGAGGCCAAAGGAAAGGGAAGGAGCAAGGGGAGACTTCCAGAGTTTGGTGAAATTAGAGTATCCACCCCATTCACACACTCATTAGAGACCTTGGCTTCAGCATTGTGTCTCAGAATTCACATTGGTTCTAACGCAGCCCTGCAACCTGTATTTTTCATAAGTGTCCTCTAAACATATCTGGCCACCCTAGTGGGATGAAGAGGCTATCATGCCCCCTTTCTAACATGGCCCCATCTTCCACAGATGTGGCATCACAATGCTCTGAAGGGGGTGTGGCCACATCTGGAAGGGGTGCAGTAGTCCCTTTGTCCCACCCCTTTTGGGGTCAAAGGTTCTGGAAAGGTGGCATCCCTAATAAAGGCAAGGATGTTAACAGGTCACAGCCTGGTAGCTTGTGCTGCAATATTTAGCTTCTCAGACATGGAGATGATTTACTGATTTTTTTAAAAAAATAATCTGTTTAAAGCATCGCCTGCAAGGTGAGAAATGAAGCTTTCGGTCAGAGTCTGAGGTCTTGTCGACCCCCCAAATGCCTCACTTTCATTCACAACTGAAATGGCAATTTGAAACAAAACAGACTGAACAAGTGAACTAAGCAAATGAAGCTGGATTTTGTACTAACATTCACAGCACTGCAAATTTGAAGAGCCATTCATGGAAACAAATCTTCACACCGGATCACAAATTTCAGACGCTGTATAAACTTCAGTTCTCCCTTAACTAAAGCCAGAACAAGCCCCCTTGTGGATGCTCAAATCTGGTGTAAGAGTGTCTTACTGCCGGGCTCTTAACTTAACCCTTTTCCATCAAATTAAACTTGAGGAGGACTGGAATCACTAATTAATCAATTAATGCATGGACTTCAGATTAAACCAGAGAAAAACTAAAAAAATATATAATAATAATTACACATTTTAACATTTTAAAAATATTGTTTTAAAAATAAAAATACTTTAAAAAATATTTTAAAATTTGAAAGGTAATTAAAAATAAATAAAATAACCTGGCATTAACAAAAATATTCAGATGTGTTGTATAAAGCGCCCTGTGGTATTTTAGAACTTAATTAACTGGTTTAATTTGGTACATAATTGATTGATTTAAAGCAGCACAGTTAAACAACTACGGCTGAAATCCACAAACTGCATGCTCTTCCTGCAGTCTTCAATGGGGCTACTCCAGAGTAAGTTGTTTGTGGATCATGGTTTAAATATTTTAACCTGCTGACAGCCCTAAAAATAAGGCCAAAATGAGCCAGTGTTAAACTAAAATAAGGACATCCATAGGGAGAGCTCCAAATACCAGAGTTTTGTCACTGACTTCAGTGGAGCCAGGATTTAATTCCTAGTGCCTCTATGCAGAATTCACTCCCTATCAATCACTCCCTCACCATGGGAGCCTATGCCAGGCTATGCAGACCCAGTGCCTTTGTGCAGTAGGGTAGCTCATGTCATGTCAGGTGAACAGCAGCAAGAAAGAGGGGAGGGTAGCAGGGAGAATAAAGGACCGACCTCCCCTAGTTGCCCTCGCATGGGTTCTGGCATGGTTAATGGAATCTGCAGCCTTGGGGTCCTTCTGGCCTCCTAAGTGCTGCTGGATGGCGGCTGACTCTCACCATTTTATTCCAAATCTAACGTTTTTGGATGGTTTCTTAAAGCCCCAAATGTTGAAATTATTAGACTCTCAGATTTCATTTAATTAAAAAACAAGTAGTTCCAAGCAACCAGACTAATGGAGTTTAGTTTTCTATGTGAGGTCAACGCTCAGCGTAACTCAATGGAATTTTTAGCTACAAAAGAAGCTATATTCAATTAATTAATTTATTTATAAAATCATTTAATACCCCACCCCTCCTGCTCCAAGCAGCCCGGGGTGGCCTACAATATGAAAACATAAAATCAATAAAATCATAAAATACAATAGAAAGGGAAGGCACAAAACCAAACCACCTCCCTCCCCCCGTCCATACTACACCCCATCTCCCTTGCCAAAAGCCAGGCGGAACAGCCAGGTTTTACAGATACAACGGAAGGAGAGGAGCTCCAGCACCACCCGGGCCTCCACCGGGAGGGAGTTTCACAGCCTAGGTGCAGTCACCGAGAACATCCTCTCCATAGTGGCCCCCCAGGCCACACAGGGGACCTTGAGAAGGGCGCCCCCAGCGGACCGCAGAGGCCACTCCAGAGCACGGAGAGTGAGGCAGTCCCACAAGTAAGTCAAGCCAAGGTCGTGTAGGGCTTCATAGGTCAAAACCAATACCTTGGATCAGGCCCGGAAGACTGTAGGCAGCCAGTGCAGAGCCCGGAGTACCGGTGTAACGTGCTCACTGCAACCCGTCCCCGTAAGGAGCCAGATAGCAGCATTCTGCACTAGCTGCAGTCTCCGGACTGTCACCATAGGTAGCCTCAAGTAGAGTGCGTTGCAATAGTCCAATCTCGAGGTAATGAAAGCATGGATGATGCCGGTCAGGTCACTATCTGAAACATACAGCCAAAGCCGTCGCACCAGATATAATTGTCGAAACACACTCCTCGCCACCACCCTCACCTGAAAATCCAGGCAGAGCTATGGATCGAGGAGTACACCCAGACTATGGACCCAGGATACCAGTGGAGGGAAGACCCCATCAATGATGGGAACCGTCACATCCACTGCCCTTCCCACCACCATCACATCCGTCTTGTCAGGATTCAGCTTCAGTCAGCTCACCCTCATCCAATCCCCAACAGCTGCCAGACATCGGGTAAGCACTAAGACTGCTGGGTTTGGCCAGGGTCAGATGAAAACAAGAGGTAGAGTTGGGTGTCATCAGCATATTGATGACACCGCACCCCATACCGTCTCACGACCTCGTCAAGTGGCTGCATATATACGTTGAACAACAGCAGGGACAGGATAGAACCTTGTGGGACACCACACGTGAGGTCCTGTGGAGATGAAGAACAATCTCCAAGCACCACACACTCTGTTCTCCCAGCCAGGAAGGAGCGGAACCAGTCAAGGACGATTCCACCCACTCCAGCTCAATCCCGCAAGCGAGTCACCAACATTGCATGGTCAACAGTATCAAAAGCAGCCAACAGATCTAACAAAATTAGCAGGGTCGAACAACCTTGATCTAATTCACGGCGAAGGTAATTGACCAAGGCCACAAGCAGAGTCTCCGTGCCATAACCCGGACAAAAAACAGATAGGAAGGGATCCAGATAACCAGTGCGGTCTAGGTGCCCCTGCAGCTGCTGGGCTCAATAACCTTCCCTAAAAAAGGGAAGGTTAGAGACCGGCCGATAACTGGCGACGGAATCAATGTCAAGTGATGGTTTTTTGAGCAGAGGCCACACCACCACCTCTTTGAGGCAGCCCAGCACTCTGCCCTCCCGAAGGGAGGCATTAATCACCCCCGCCAGCAATGGCTCCACCGTCTCCCGGCTGGCCTTAGCCAGCCAGGGCGGTCATGGGTCAAGTTCACAAAAGGTGGCTCTAACAGCTTCAAGAATATCCCCCGTCCCAGCAGATGACACCAACTGAAATTGATCCCACGAAATCAGACAAGGCGGGGCTTCCACAACCGCAGATTTTGCAGAGACTATACAAGCAGCAAAAAACTCCTTTTCTTGCTGCCCTTACAGCTACAGCACAGGCATGTAAACTGGCTCTGTGTTGCAATCTGTCAGCCTCAGCATGCAAACGGCACCACCGTCGCTCCAACCTCCACCCTTCCTGCTTCAGTAATCTCAGGCCCTCCATAAACCACGGAGGCCTGAGGAGCTGTCGCCGAGGAAGCAGACGCCTCGGAGTCATCTGGTCGATGGTCTCCAACAGCCACGTATTCCATAAAGCCACGAGGCCATCGAGAGGGCGTTCTTCAAGATCAGAGGATAACTCCCCAAGAGCTTTCCAGAACCGCTCGGGTTCCATTATTCTCCAGGGGCGAACCATCCAAATTGGTTCTACACCCCTGGGGGCAGACATGCGTCAGGAGACATGCTCGCAGAAGGTAATGATCCGTCCATGACAACAGTTCTACTGACACCTCCTCCATCAACGAATCCCCCGCCTCAAGGCTGGTGCTAAAAATCAGGTCCAGGTATGTACCCCATCGTGCATTGGACCATTAGCAATTTGGGACAGGTTCATGGTTGCCATGAACTCACGCTCTGCACCACCGAGACTGGCATCAGAATGTATGTTTAAGTCCCCCAACAAAGGTCTTCGGGGAGCACAACACAACATCCGACACCAGCTCCGTCAGGGCGAGTAGGGATGCTGCCGTAGAGGTAGGTGCATGGTATACAAGCATATCTCCTCCAGGTGCATTTACTGTTATGCAACTTCTGCTCCTTTACCAAATTTAGATGAAATTGGCTGGGGGGGAGGGGCTAAAGTTATTAAGAGGGTGACCGTGCTCTATGTCAATGGGATTTTTTAGGCTGCAAAGGGGCCATATCTCCCCTCCAGGTGCACCTATTGTGATGAAATTATGAACCCCCACTTATCTTTGGGCCTTCTGCCCCTCTGCCAAATTTAGTTGAAATTGGCCTGTGGGATCAAAGGTTATTCAGGAAGGACTTACACAAACACACTGATTGATTGCGTAAGCACTGGTTTGGGGATGCAGAAGCAGATGCCCGTGCTTAGTTTAGTTACAAGGGGAGGAGGGAATCTTGATGAATAAGACAGTATAAGGAGAAGTCCAACTGAGCAATCTACAGAAGTAAGGAGCTAGGGAAGGGCTGATGCAGGGGTGTGGCTAGGTGGGAATGGTCCTGGTGCAGAAGATGGAATGGACCCCTCACTGGGGCACTCCCCTCCAGTGTGCATATGCATTCTATATGCATGTGCCCCCACCACACACACACCCCACCACCCCCCACCACCACCAACGAGGCTTGTGCGCCCCAGTGCAGCTGCACCTATTACAGTTACACCCCCGGCCTGATGGAAGAGGTAGGATTTTAGGAGGGATCTGATGTTCCAGAGGCTGGGAGGGAGGGAGCAAAGTATATGTCCTCAGGGATGGAGATAGCCTAGGGAGCAGAAGATTCTGAGGTGGGTGAGGGTGGCAGTAGAGGAGGAGTGAAGTTTCTAGGTGGGAACATAGCAGGAAATGAGGGCAGAAAGATGGGGGCATTCTTACCTTGTAAGAACCTCAATGAAAACTTTGACTCTGCTTATTTCAAGTACATTTAGTTAGATTTCACTTAGTTTGATTAGTTCAAGTTCACTTTTTGTTTTGCTTTGATCTAAGCCAATGAAAGCAAGCCATCACCGCCCCCCCACTTCCATACCCATTCCACTAGCCCAGACACCAAGTTAGCTACTTCACATGCCAGAGTCACAAACACAGCTAGAACTGTAAGTTCACACTTGTGAACTTGAGAAATTCTTCCCATTCAAAGCTGGTGAGGAACATTCACTTCAGCGCTGTGCATTGTGGGAGGTGGTTGTGATAGCATATAACAGAGGTGGGGAACCTCTGGCCCATGGACCAAATACAGCCCATGTTTTTTTGTTCTATGGTCCCTTTCCAATGTATGGATCTGGCCCATGGGACCCAGTGGACCCAGCCTCTGGCTCTTGAGTGCACATCTCATTGCCTCCCCCTCTCAGCTCGCACCCTCATCTCCAATTCCTTCCCCTAAGTGTGCTCCTTCAGCCCCTCTTCTGTTCCACTTCCCTGCCCTGCCTACTCCCACAACAAGATCCCTAAGCCCCTACTGACCTGTGGGCTTTTTGCTAACTACAAAAGTGGTCTGTGGAGTGAAAATGTTTCACCCCATACAAGTACCAAAGTAGACAAGTTACAGAACTGACACCCCCAATGCAGGTTCATTGCCACCCCAGAGTCAGAAGTCACACGCCAGCCTTCCTCTCCTCGACCACACTAGCAAGATACAAATTTACACCAGCTGAGAATCTGGCTACTGAACACTCCAGTCAGACAGACAAGCAAGCCCCAATGGAAGATTCCCCCCCCCCCTCAATTTCCATCCAAGCTACAGCCCATCAGAACAGATGGCAAAAGCTAAATGTTATGATAAGGTATTTCTCCCAAATTTCCATCTTAATAGAATTACCAGCCTGTAATTACCCTACAAGCCTGAAAAACTGCCGGAATCC
The DNA here is from genome assembly GCA_003113815.1 of Sphenodon punctatus. Classification (NCBI taxonomy): domain Eukaryota; kingdom Metazoa; phylum Chordata; class Lepidosauria; order Sphenodontia; family Sphenodontidae; genus Sphenodon; species Sphenodon punctatus. Next base: position 1,430,601 of record QEPC01006820.1, read on the forward strand.
CAATTAGGAATCTGAGGACATAATTGGCCCCTAATTAGAAAGATTTGTCAAATGCGAATCATTTTCTCTGCTCCTTATTCCCCCCCCCCACTTCCTGATGGAAATCTGGATATTTTCTTTTCCTGCCGCCTTTTCCCCCGTAAAGAGGGAGCTGCCAGTGCCTTCCCTCAGCTGTTCGGCGTTCCAGCACCTCATTCTTTCAGGTTCTCGTGAAAACTGAACTTTCTGGCAAGTGTTAAGCCGATTTTTATATTTCCTGGGGAAAAAAGTGCTTAGAAAGCGAGAGAGAGAGAATTTCAAAACTGGTGCCTTAGGGTTTTGACTTTGCGCAGGCAAGAAGGACAAAAGCTGGGGAACTAGAGGCAGGTTGTGGAAATGAAAGCCACTTATTAAAAGGCTATTGTAGCTGTTTTTTAATGCAGCGAGAAGATGATTTTCCATGGGTGAAAGAGAGTCTGAAATGGCTCTGAAGTAGCCTGGGAACCGTCATACAACACAGATGTGTGAAATCATGGGCACAAAAAAAAGAGCAGTAAGACTCCGGAGCACATAAGCACAGAGACACACACACATATGCCGCACCTAGGCATGTGGGTGCAAAGCAGGGTTGTCAGATCAAAACGTATTTAAAAGATAAGGGAATCCCATTGAACAAAGGTGTCTGCTTTAAGTGGAGTTGTGGGGTGTCTCTTTCATGGAGCCAGAGTGTGTGTCTATTCTATGGTGTTCTCTTGGGCTATGGGGCTCAGTGGAGCTGGGGGTGCTGAAATGGGATGTCCTTTAAAATGCATGATGACTGGTAACCCTAATACACAAACAAAATCCACCATATCTGCAGAGATGGCCCAAAGCACACAAAAGCCAACCTGCATATGCTGGTAGCAACATGCAGGCAAAGCAACTCAACCACATACAGGAATGTATGCACTAGGGCAGAAACTGGAGTCCTGTTACATCAAATTTTATGGGGACCTGTAGAAATGTTTAACTTATCATAAATTCAACTTATGCAGAGTTAAATAAACGGAGCAGTGTAAGTTCTACTCAAGCACTACTTTATCCTTCCAGCTAAAAATATCAGTACCTTATGAGTAAATTAATGATTTTTTGGCAGCATCAGTTAAGTTAAAATACTTTAGTATAAACCCTCCAAGCTTGCAATGCAATGCAGCAACACTCCTGTTATTGTGCTTGCCTAAACAGCAGGGAACAGAAGTGCTTCCCCTGCCTGCACTGCAAGTCCCATGTCAGGCAATGCAATGAACATCACTTCTTTTCCCTACCATTGACTTGAGCAGGAGAGCTTGCAATGCAGGCAGGGGAAGGTAGCACTGCTATATTGCACTGCAAGCATAGAGTATTTTAACCACATACTGCCAAGAAATCATTAATTCACTTAAAAAGTACAAATATTGGGGTGTGTTCATCATCTCCCTGGGACCTCATGTCTGGAGTCCTGCAGGTTTCTATTTTGTCCCCCCCTCCTGTTCAACGTGTACATGCAGCACTTGGGCGAGGTCGTGAGAGGGTTCCGTGTACGATGTCATCAGTACGCCGGCGATAAACAGCTTTACCTCTCTTTTTCAGCAGACCCAGAACCGGCAGTCTCGGTGTTTACCCTGGTGTATGGCAGCTGTGGGGGACTGGATGAGGGCGAGTTGTTTGAAACTGAATCCCAACAAGACAGAGGTGATGTTGGTGGGTAGGGCTGGGGGAGTGGTGGCCCCCATCATTGATGAGGTTTGCCCTCCCCTAGCCACTCAGGTCTGTAGTTTGTTTATTTATTTATTTTAAACATTTCTTAGTCGCCCCAAATGCCTACGGCATCTCAGGGCAACGTACAATCCAATAAAAACAATTAAATAAAACAATTATTTAAAAACAACACACAATTTAAAACAGGGTTAAGACAAATAAATCAGAAATCAAAATAAGGGTAGAGTGGCGCTAAAAACCCTAACCCCCCCCCCCCAGGCCTGGGCAAACAGCCAGGTTTTACAAGCCCGCCGGAACGTTAAAAGGCTTGGGGGCAGGCGAGCTTCCTCCGGGAGGGAGTTCCAAAGACACGGCCCAGCCACCAAGAATGCCCTCTCCATTGTGGCCCCCCGCTTAACACGGGGGTCCTCCAAGAAGGCACCCCCAGCAGACCGAAGGAGCCGCTCTGGGGCGCGGCAGTCCCTGAAGTACAAGGGGCCCAGACTGTGAAGGGTCTTATAGATCAATACCAATACCAATAGTTTGGGGTGCTTCTTGATTCACAGTTCCGCCTGGATTCCCAGGTGGAGGCTGTGGCGAGGAACGCCTTTCGCCAGCTACATCTGGTACGATGGCTGTGGCAGTATGTTTCGGATTCTGACCTGGCCACCATCATCCATGCCTTCATCACCTCTAGACTGGACTACTTCAATGCACTCTATGTGAGGCTACCCTTGACGATGGTCCGGAGGCTACAGCTAGTGCAGAATGCGGCAGCCCATCTCCTTATGGGGATGGGTTGTCGTGAGCACATTACACCAGTGTTCCATTCTCTGCACTGGCTGCCTATTGTCTTCCGGGCTTGATTCTAGGGGCGAATTCACACATGCAGCAATTATCTGGATTTTTTAAAACTGGTTCTCAATAGTTCGCTGTTAACAAGTCCTGTTGCATTCACATGCATGCCATACCGATTTTAAGTACAGCGAAATAATGCATTCAGACCTTCTTGTAGTACGTGCTTACCCGGCTGCTCAGTACGTTTCAGTTACAGGAAGTGGCCTGTGGGGAGCCAGAAGGTTGCTACTTTGTAGCAAAGTACAACTTTGCTACAACCTTTGCTACAACTTTGCAACAACCTTTGCTGCAACTTTGCAAACTTTGCAACAACCTTTGCTACAACCTTTGTAGCAAAGGTTGCTACTTTGTAGAATCAGGGAATAAAAACGGAGAGCCTGAGGCTGCTGGAAAGAAGCCCCTCGCATAGTGAGGCGCGCTGCTTCTCTCCCTGGTTTCTTTCCGGTATCCCGCTGCTGCTACTGCTGCAGCACTACGGTAGAGGCAGAGGCAGATGATTGAAAGTCCCTTGGAGGGAAGAACTTTTTTGGGGAGAAGCATGGAGGGGAAACATGGAGGGGAAGAACTTTTTTGGGGAGAAGCTGGCTGCAGCCTGCACCCAGCGAGGCAACTACAGGGCTCCAGCTGGTCTCACTGCTTCCGGTAGGGGCAGGAGTAAAACAGCGCACTTGGAAGCACGGTTGCATTCACATCAGAAAAGATTACACACTAGTTAAAACCAGTACGATGTTGCTTTCACACTGCTGTTAAGTGCGGATTTATTGAAAACGGACAGCAAAAAGGTAGGTTTGAGTAGCTTTTCAACACGCATTGCTTTAGTGCGATATTGACTCCATTTAATCGAATTTAAGTGTTCAGACAGGCATGAAACATTCGTGTTTTTTTTAAAAATCGCACAAATCAGAACGTCTGAATCCCCCCTAGGTGTTGGTGCTGACCTATAAAGCCCTAAACGGCCTGGGCCCTGCTTACCTGTGGGACCGCCTCATGTCTTGGGCTGTGGTGCAGCCCCTGCTTTTGGGCAGGGACACCTGACTCGAAGTCCCCCAGGTTTCCCAGGTGACGACGATGGGGAGTGCGTTCTCGGTGGCCGCTCCTAGGCCGACGGACGCCTGCCAAGCCATGGACCTCCCTTCTTTCTGAAGACAGTGTAAGAGCTGGCTGTTCCACCAGGCCTTTGGGGAGGGAGGGTTAGGGGGAGTACTGGGTGTTTGGTTCTGCTCTTTTAATGAGTTTCATAAGTTTTAATAAGTTTATAATTGTTATGTATCTGATTTTAATCGCTGATTTGTATTTTAAATTGTTTTGAAGTGTATTTTAAACGTTGTTGTGAGCCACTCCAAGCTGCTACTGTGAGGAAGAGGGAGTGGGCTATAAATGCTTCGAATAAATAAATAAATATGCACTTGAAAACTTTGAGTTATTGGGATACAGAATTCAACTTATTTGATAAAAAAAGTAACAAACTTGTTAGACCTGGGGTTGGAGAAAACAAATTTCTTTGACTTAATCAGAAATCTGAGTTACACAAGTTGGAGCTAAGGGGATTTGTTTCAGATCCAGAATTCAACAAATTTGGTCTATTTGTATCCATTTTGATGAAGCACTATTTGTTTCCTGCTTCATTTGGGGGAACAAACATTTGTTTTGGTTGTTCTGCTTTAATTACTTTGGTAACTTGGTTTATTTGGTAACTTTATTTTAGTTCCTTCGATTACTCTGCTAACTTTGGGTGTTTTCAGAGGGACAGCACCCATGCCTCTGCGCCACTGCACCCCGCAGGTGACCTGTCAATTTAAGGGCAGCCCGCCAGCAGGGCCGGCCCCAGGCATGTGCCACATGTGCAGCCGCACAAGGCCCCGCAGCCAGCTGGGGCCCCGCACTTGCCTGGCTGGGCAGCAGGCTGCAGCCAGCTTCTCCCCCAATAATTCTTCCTCCCCTCCCTGGCTCCAGACCCCATCCCTTACCTTACCTGCCTCTCCCTCCTAGTAGTGCTGCAGCAGCAGCGGGCACCGATGGGGCTGGGAGATAAGACTGTTTGTTTACAAACAGCTCCTCCCCAGTGCTGGTCAGAAGGTTGTTGCCTTGTAAAGAAGGTTCTTCAAGATGGCTCCCAACATTCTCACAACTGAGTTCTGCATGCTCACCCTATTCAAATAACAGACTACATGATGGTCTCCAGCTCCTCTAGTATAAAAATCACTCTCCCCCTCAGAATGACAGTTCCTTCCAACCCTTTCTAGAAATATAAGAAAAGAATTCCATGCGGGGCTGGAAGAGTGGATATTATGAGAATGTTCGAAGCCATCTCGAAGAACCTTGTTTACAAGGTAGCAACCTTCTGTTCTTCTTCGAGTGGCTCCTCACATGATATTTTTACATGGCTCCGCCGGGTGGGGAGTCCGTGGGCGCGCCAGTGCATGGATGGGGCATGCACACAGCTGCACACACATCCCCACTCACCCACCACTCATCCACACCCACATAGTAACCACCATTTCCCCCGGTTGCTCCGTGCGTGGGGATGAGTGGGGGGGTGAGTGGGGATGCGTGTTAGGCGGGCGTGCATGCACCCCCACACACCATGGGTGCGTGCACCACATTGTTCACACGGGGCTCCCCCACCCATGAACACACAGAAATCTGCATGTTCATGGGTGGGAGAGGCCCGTGTAAAAAGGGCCACATTCTCACAACTGTCTTACTTATACTATCTTAGGTATTTAGGATGTAAAGCAATATCTATTCTGTCTTGGAAAATAAATCTGCAAATATGGTGCTGAGATTATTATGGCTGCTATTTCACTAACTTTTCTTAATGAAGTTATTGCTAACAGGAATACTGTCTTTAAACCCGCCCCCCATAACCAGTTCATTTGCGCCCCCCCCCCCCATATAATGAATGGGGCACAAATTAAATGGTTATGGGTGGGGGCAGCATGAATTGATTATATGGGGGCGGGGGCGCAAATGAACTGGTTATGGGGTGGGGGCAGCGTAAACTGATCATGGGGGCACAACTGAACTGGTTATATGTCTCTTTTTATGGCATAATGCGCTTAATAAGTTAGCTGCATTTTGGGTGTCTGATGTGTTTGATAGCAGCACCTCTGGACTGGTCACACTGCATGCGTGCACAAGGCACAGGCGGCACTGGCAGCAAGAAGCAACAAGCCCTGGACGCCAGACTGGATAAGCTTACTTCCTCCTCCAGTAAGGCAGTGGATGCAGTCAGTCTCTCTGTGCCTGCCTGACTGCCCGCTTAGCTGCCCCTGCAGCGGAACCACTCCTGGGGAGTGGTGGTAGACACTCCTGGGGAGGGGGGGAAGCATTGGGAGGCAGTGCTTCTCCATGGTTGCTCAGAGGGGCAGAGAATGGGAATCCTTCCGGTCCAGAGGGAGTAAGTTTTATGTAAATGTATACATTTGCATAATTAGGTGGGGCCTAATTATGTAAATTAGGCCCCGCACCAAGACTTCACACATGGTCTCACAAACCCTGGGGCCGGCCCTGCCCACCAGATGTGCAGGTGGAGCACAGGCATCCAAGGCAGTCTCGCTGGTAGCGCCCCAGAACATCCAGGAGCACCACCAGTGGAGCAGGCAGCCTAAAACTGAGGCATTGGCTGGAAGCGGGGCTGCTGCCCATCTGCTCAGTGGACGACTGCTGCAGTTCCACTCTTCAATGGGGGTTGTCCTGGGCAACACCATAGAGTTGCGGGTGGCAGCCTGGAGCATTGGGCAATCTGCCCACAACTCTATGGTTCAGGGGAGGGGCGCCATGTGGGCAGACCATGTGCTGTGGCAGCCGCCGGGTCGTTTAAACCCAACCCAGGTAGGACTGCAAGTGGGCAGACAGAGGGGTGCACCCCCGGTCCTGCGCCCATGAAAACTCCCTTTGTTTTGGTATTTCGGTTACTTTAGCAGTCCAGCTTAGCACAACAGGATGAAGTGCGATAACACTAAAGTACCACTGAAATAACCCAAATACTGACACTAAGGCCACAGTCTACAAACCATTTACTCCAGAAAAGTCTTCTTGAAGCCCAATGGGCCTGGTTTTGAAGTAAGTACTCTGTGGATCACGGCCAAAGTTACCAAAGTGAAATAATCAAATTAATGAATATTCAAATTAGCACATTGCTAGCCAAGACAAACCTAGCCAAAGCAAGACAGTTTGCATATTTGTTTATTTAACTGAAGAGCTAATTAATTCTTGTGAATATGAAATGGTAAATTCATTTCAGCCCTAGTATGCACACAACTCACAGGCATCAAAACATCCACGTACAACAAAAAGACATAGGTGCAAACCAGCACACAAACTCCACAAACCAGTAAACACTAGTTGTGTTCCTAGTATGGAGCAAGAAGGCTTATGTGAGCCCAGGCCTCAGACTCTGAGGGGGGCCTTTGCAAGGAGCCTGAGAACTGCTAGGAAACTTTCAGACTGGGTGGGGAGGGAGCAGAGCTGCCCCCACCCACTCTGAACATTTCATAGCAGTGCTCTGGTTGCTCATAAAAGTCCCTGACAAAAAAGTGGGTTGGGGTGGAGTGTTGTTCCCACCCTCACCCAGTTTTAAAACTTCCCTCCTGGCAGAGTTGCTGCTGCTCTGGGGGGTGGGACTGTTGGGAGCTGGGATAGCACCACCTCTCTATGTGGAAGCCCTGCCTCCACCCCAGACACACCACCCCCTGAGACCCCTTTTCCCTTAGGGGGGCCATAATTGGGACATGAGCTGGGCCCACCACAGCCTTGTAACACCACTGAAACGCACCATACATACTAGACAAGGAATAGCTTCGTCTGTAGTATTCACAGATATGCTTCACATTTTTGGATAGCCCTCCAAATATTCAAATAGTATCCAAAATAGATATTTGTATATTCATCCACGTACTTGGTTATTCAATTTGGTGCTATTTAGCACTATAGAGTATTTAATTAATTAATTAAAATTTATTATCTAAAATTCTCAAACCTCCCCAAACCCTTACCCCCAAGCCATCCTACCTCTGCTTGCCAAATGCCTGGCCAAATAAAAAAGTCTTACATTGTCTCTGGAAGATGTGCAGGCTCGGGCTCAGACAAACCTCCAGGGGGAGGGAGTTCCATAATAAGTGTGGCAGCCACAGAAAACACCTCTCTGTGTGCCCTTGCTGTGTGACTCTGATGGGTAAATGGAATGCTAACCTCAGAAGCCATACTGGGACATGCATGAGGAGGCAGTCTTTCACATATGTGGGGCCCAGGCCATTTAAGGCTCGCTTTATAGGCCAAAACCAGCACTTTGAACTGTGTGAGCAATAGCTGAAACAAAGTAACCAAATAACTGAATAACCAAACCAAATAATTGGATAAATTATCAAAGAAACAAATGACCGATTAAACCACACAGCTGGAACAGAAATATCTAAAGCAAATATCCAAGCAAAACGGGACAAATATCTGCTCCAGCAGATTTGGTATGAAGCAGCTGAATCTGACAGATAATATATTTGTATTGAATATTTGTCTCACCAGTAACACATATGGATCAAAGGGCATGATATCATCCATTGCGATATAAGGAAGCAAGACTTCAGCTGGTGTAAGCCACCACACATCCAGTGACTGCACTGTTTTACATCAGCTGATGATCCGGAACTTGCAGGGCCAACAACACAAGTAGCATGTGCTAGATTACATTCACATGCCTAAAGCAAAAGGAGGATCACACAATATGTGTCACACCAGAGGCATTAGCTATTATAGGTGCAGATGGTGCAGGTGCACTCAGGTACAAGAGTCTGGGAGGCCCAAGCTCATGTGCAATATGTGCATAGGCAAATGAGTTATTAGCACCCACTGAAGACCAAGATCCCATATATCTGCAGCCATTTTTGCAAAATTTTGCATTTGGCAATCTGTTGCAAAAATTGCATCTGCCAGTTTAGAATTACAACTTGAGTGGGGAGCATTGTGAACTAATCAATGGGGTGCCAGCACAGTGAGCTAGCCAATGGGGCACTGACACTGTTAGCGGATGATATATATTCCAGGGTGATGGGGGCCTGTGCCTCAATACCTCAGGAGAGAGAAAAGACCCTCCACATTGATAAGCCCATATAGTGTTTTGTGAGGGGGTTTTTTTGTTTTGTTTTGGCTGTCAATTATCTTCCGGGCCTGATTCAAAGTGCTGGTTTTTACCTACAAAGCCCTACATGGTCTAGGCCCTGCTTATCTGAAAGCACATCTCACCCCCCGGATCCTGGGGCAGCCTTTGCAATCGTCTGGGGAAGCCCTCCTGGAGGTCCTGCGTTAACAATGTGTCCGGCAGTCAGACAGGAGGGCGTTCTCGGCAGCCATGCCGTCGCTGTGCAATGCCCTCCCGGTGGAGGTCCAGATCTTCTGGCCTTCGGCCAAAAGTGTACGACCTGGCTCTTCTGTCAGGCTTTTGGCAGGGGGGGAGGGGGGGGGATGGAGTAAGGGGTATTGTCTTGGCTATGATTATTTATTATTTTATTTTATTTGTGTATTTTTATATTTTGTATATGTGTCTATTTTATTATGATATTTTAACGTTGTATGTCGCTCCGGGTTGCCAGAGGAGAGAGGAGTGGGATAGAAATATAATGAAATAAATAAATAAATAATAAAATTTATTGCAATATTTTTACCCCGCCTTTCCAACACCCAAGTAGCTCAAGTATAAAATTTTTAAAACAACATACAAAAACGTATAAAACAAATAATCAAACAAGAGATCAAATGGAGGCGCCACAGAGAAATGAAAAACCCCACCACCACCACCCTACCCATCACCCTCGCCAAAGGCCTGGCAGAACAGTCAGGTCTTACAGTAATGGCAAAAGGAGATGAGGCCCAGGGCTACCGAGGCCTCTGCCGGGAGGGAGTACCACAGTCTAGGGGCGGCCACTGAGAACACCCTCTCCATCGTCGCCCTCCGAGCACCCCGGGGGACATCAAGAAGGGTGCTCTGGCGGACCATAGGCACCGATCCAGTACACGGAGGATGAGGCAGTCCCACAGGTAGGTGGGGCCCAGGTCATTAAGGACTTTATAGGTAAGGACCAACACCTTGACTCGAGCCTGGAAGACTATAGGTAGGCAGTGCAGAGCATGAAGCACTGGTGTAATGTGCTCACGGCAGTCTGTCCCCATAAGATGACGGGCCGCCATATTCTGCACCAGCTGCAGGCATGAGATGTTCAAAACTGATAGAATGGCATGTCGGGAAATTCATCTGCATACATGTTTGCATATTTTGGAAGATTTTGTTAATTTGCATAATTTATTCTGCTTGCAGAATTTGAGTTTTCTGGTTGCAGAATTTGGATGGGAAAATTGCAGAATACACAGGGCCCTGCTAATGACTTTTTCAGTGCCTTGGGTGGCCCATTTCATCTTCTGCACTAGGACGCATCCCAACCTAGCTACACCTCTGAGTCATACAGAGGCCCCTTCATCTGTTGTACACAAAGCAGTACCTATAGAACTGTTGAACTCATCTATGTGGACAAGTATACTGATGCTTAGAGGAATACAATAGAAATGATCTTATTTGGACAGTCTGGAGACAAGGTTAGAGAGGTGCCTAATCAAGTGGGGTTATACTGTTATAGTAATATAGTGTGCTTGAGAGTTGTGGGGGGGAATAAAAAGAAATCCAGATAAGAGGAGTCTATACTGCATTCAACAAATATGAATTTGTAAATGCATTTTGCAATAAGATACTTAGTAGGTTCTCAAATGTTTTGTTACTTCATGAACTTATAATTTGATATTCATTAGTTTGGGGCATGACAGTTATCAATTTGGTATGCGTTACTTTGATATTTATAGGGTGATTTCAGACGTGATGTGGGTAAATCCACCACAGTGAATCCCACCCCGGTGTGAATGGCTTCACCGCGGGCCGTGGTGAGACGCGCGGCCCCAACAGACGTGACAGGGGCGGCACCCCCACCTGGGGCCGACCGGAGAGAACACGGCCCGGGGGAACCCAACAGACGTGACGTGGTGGAGAGAACCGTGGTGGAAGCCCCACAAGGCACCAGGGTTACGCGGATGCAAACATGGGCGCCGGAGGGCAAACGAAGCCAAAGACGGTGGAGGGCCCCACCCAGGGAAGGGAAACACGAAGGGGGGGGTGGAGGGAGCTGCAGCGCGAGCAGCGCGAGCAAACAGCGGCCACATGGAAGGCACACACACTTCAAAACGAGAAGCGCACACACACAAACAAAGCAGCACATCCACACAACAAAGGGGAGCTGAGCAGGGGGACAGAGGAGGCACACACCGGGGGGCGGGACAGGTTACCCCCCGGCAGGTCAGGCACACGG
>QEPC01006820.1:1441598-1460841 GCA_003113815.1 Sphenodon punctatus
TTTCCTTCTGTTTCTAGAAAGGGTTGGAAGGAACTGTCATTCTGAGGGGGAGCGCACTTTTTATACTAAAGGAGCTCGAGACCATCATGTGGCTATTATTTGAACAGGGCGAGCATGCACAACCCAGGTGTGAGACTGTTGGGAGCCATCTCGAAGAACCTTCTTTACAAGGCAACAACCTTCTGGTCGGCACATGGGGAGGAGCTGTTGTTCACCCAGGCCTTTGGGGGGGGGGGGGGGAATAGGGTTTTTTGCTTATCGCCCCTACCCTACCCTACCCTGAATATTGTTTTAATGTTTTTCAAGCTGTATTCCCGGGGCCCTGTTTTAAAGTATTTAAATTGTTTGATTGTTTTAAATTGTTTTATATTTTATAATTGTTTTATTGTGTTGGAAGCCTCCCCAAGCTGTTTTCAGGAGGGGCGGGGTATAAATGTCAAAAATAAAATAAATAAATAAATCTCCCAGTCTGATCGCTGCTGTTGCCGCTACACCTCCTCCTCACCCTCTCGTTCCATCCTCTGCTCTGTTTCCTCCACCCTCCTCTCCATCGACTGCTCCGCCACGTTCCCCTACTGCTGCCTGCCCTTTAAATCTCCATGTGCCACTTGTTGTTGGTTGCCTGGCAGGCGCTGCATGCCATCACCACTGCCCGTGGTCATTTCCTTCCACCGCGGCCGGGGTTTTCCCTTCAGACGTTATGTTTCCTTCACCCCTGCCGTGGTGAACATTCACCACACTTCTGGACCTCCTCCTGTCCCGACCTCATGAAGCGTGGTTAGGTTCACCCTGGCCCGTGTTTGACTGTGGTGAACATCTGGATGTGGGCCAACAGGCGTGCACGGCTTTCACCATTGACTGAGGTTGACTGTGATGAATGCCACAAACCTAACATCTGAAATCACCCATAGTCTAGAGAAAAGGAGCAGTTACCATGTTGGTTGGTGATGCAGGAAATGAAGATAAAGTTGGCCAGATGATAACTTTTATTGGACCAACTACTGATGGGGAGAGCTGGATGCAAGCTTTCAGGCCACACCAGGCCCTTCCTCAGGCAAAGTCAGAGCTACAGACTAAGATAATGCATCAGTATTTCAAGCACTTAAATACAACGAGGGAACCAATCATGCATTGTAGGTTGGGATATCTAGATAAATTCACAGGACTCACAATAAAACTGAGAGAGCTACAACCCTCTACCACAGCAACTGCCAATTTTTTTGCCTCCTTGTCCCATTTTGATATTTAATTATAATTTCATGACTATTGTGACCCATGCCTAGTCCATCAAATATCAATTGGGATGTGGCCTCAGTCGCTGGTTTGGGGACCTCTGCTTGATGATGTGCACCTGGAAGGGATTAGGATTTAAAACAACAGAATCGTTTTTCCAGTGGCAGTTCCCTGCCGTCCCACATGTATAAACACAGCACAACACCTGCTCTAGGCTTAAAGCATTTGCACAGCAGTAAAAGTGTGTCTGCAGCACGAACCAGCTTCACATTTAAGAACGAGGAATAAATAAAAAATTATAAAATAGTGTTTGGATTGGAAGCTTCTATGCGACAAGGTTACTTGACACATTTTGGAGTGGATCCATTATGACTTTTGAAAGAAACCTCCTCTTTTCAGCTGACTAAAGCAGGGGTGGGCAACGAGGCTCTAGTTGAATCCCTGATTTCTCCAGGTTATTCAGGAGCATCTAGATAGCCCACAACAATTGGGGCTTTAGAAGGCTGGAGGCAGGACCAAAAGACTTTTGCATGTGTCCCCCCCCCCCCCCGCAAAGCATGGTAATGACACAATGCTCTGAAGGGGGTGGGGCCACATCAGAAAGGGGCAGAAGCTCTCTTAACCCCCCACCTTCAGGGCTCCGTGACACCATGATGCTCCAAAAGCAGTGCGGCCAAACCAGCCTCTTTGCCTTGCCCCACTTCTTTGGGGCCATAGTTTTGAGGAAGGTGGCTATGGCTACCCTGCACATTGACCAAATACACACCCCAGCCTTTTTTCAGTTCATGGATCCAGCCCCTCCCTTTCAATCACATCACAGCACCTCTTCCTCTGTGTGTGCCTTCCTCTCCGGTTGCTTCCTGTGATTTGTGTGCTTTGTGTCAGCCTCTTTGCTCCCTGTCCGTATCCCTTTGTTCACATTCTTTCATCCCCCGCCCCCTCATCCCTTATCTGGCTTTCACTTAATACAGAAATGGTCCACGAATGGAAAAAGGTGGAAGAACTAAAGCATTAGAAATTTCAGTGCAAGGAGATTTTTTGTGAGGGGACTTATTAGAATGAGAAAGCACAAACCTAAATAAGGTTATTGTGCAGTCAGGACTCCCTGTTAGCCAGTTTGAAGCAACCCAGACATAAGATGACTCTCTTAGTGCAGGCAAGAAGCATGGGGCCAGCCCGACAGGTCAAATCGTATACATCAACAGAGCCCCTTTGAAATCAATGGAACTGTGCTGAACTAGGATCCTGAATCCAGGGCAAGTCTAAAGACTATCACTGAGAGAGGTATACTTTCTGACAGGAGGAGATGAACATTCCAACTTGACCCAGGGTTAAAGTCCTTTAAAAGGTAGCAGTGGTCATAGCCAATACAAATGGTTGCTCTTGGGTGCATTAAACTCCTGTTATGGAGCTAGGGAACATGTAACCTGGTACAGAAGGGGTTAACAGCTCATTTCGGGAGGAATTGCATGCTCTGGCACAACAGTATTTTAAAAACTCAACATGGGAGGGGTTCTACAAACGGCTTAAATAATTTGGCCCAAGATAATTTACCAGCTGAGCCTGGAGAAGGGTTAAATAATTTGGCACTGACGGTCCCAGACTAGAGAGGGTTAAAGAGTCCAACTTGGGTAGGATGAAAAGGCCCCAGCACACAATAGGTTAAGTGGCTCTGTCACTTGTCATACAAAACTCCAATGTCTTAGGTGGTTCACTGTGGGGACATATTTGGGTACAGCTTAACCCTGGTGTTTGGACAGCCCAAGAAAGGGTTAAGCTACCCAGTACCTGTTAGGTGGGAATGATCAAAAACCTGGCATGTGTAGGGCTAATCAGACAAGCCTTGGAAGAGAGGCTTGAAAAGGGTTAATCAGAAAGGGTTAGATGCCATACCAGGATACAGTAATTTAAAGAGTCAGCTGAGAAGGGGTTAACAATAACTAGCAAGCTCTGCAGGTGGAGGACTGTGATATGCTGCTGAATAACAACCCACTAATAATTAATTAGCCCTTTGCACTTGGTCTGAGAGCACCATTTCCCCTAGGGTGTGACTGAGGCAGGAAACTGGGAGCTCCCCCTTGCAGCCCCCCAATTCAAACTTCAGGCTGCCTGGTCCTCCTACAGCTCTTCTATGCAGCTGCATCAGCAGGGTGCTCCCAGGGCAGCGGTGGCAGCAGTAGCAGCAGCAGCAGGTCCTTTCTGGAGAGGGATTTACCAGCCCCATTGTTCGCAGAGCCACTTTTATACAAGAGGCTCTTTAGTTAAAAGAGACAACAGGCGGAGGAGTGGGGTGGAGGGGGGGAGGCCTGGTTTTCCTAATTAACAATTAGCGCAGAGTGTGCTGCTAATTATGTGGTTCCATGTAATTAAGAAGCTAATTAGTGCGGTGTCAATTAAGATCTAATTAGTACCCTTGTCAAAAATACTTGAAAGAGCAGTTTATATGCGAGTACTTCAATATTTCAATGGTCGTGATCTCCTCGACGCAGGGAAGCAATCTGCTTGCCAGCCCCTGATCTGAGCGTGCTAACAGCTCTCTAGAGTTTATTGATATTGTCCTTTAAAACATTGCCGCCTGTATCTCCGTAATAGACACTTTTATTGATTCCGCAGGAAGCCTTTTTCCCTCTGATGTGTCCGATCGTCATTCTCCGCACATTTCCCATTGGCATCAGTGCTTTCACATGGTGGATGGAATTAGCGGAGGAGGATTTTGACTCGTGACCATTCTGATACAATCTTGGATTGTAAAATTTGGATCTGGGGAAGGGAAAGGGTTTCCCAAATTATGACCGGACGAGAGACTTGGTTGGCAGCTTGCCAAGAGAACTTGAGGACAGCACGTAGCTGGCATAAAAGAGCTCACAACTGCCAAGGGAGGATCGTACAAAGTCACAGACTGGAGATCTGTAGCGGGCAGGCTCATTGGTCTCTCAGCAGCAGCGTAGCTAGTTTGGAATGGGCCCTAGTGCAGAAGATGAAATGGGACCCCTTCCACCCCTTCCCAGCAGCAGGGGATGCAGCTGCACTAGGGCGTGTGGTCCTTCCAAGTTTGTGGGCGCTGGTGCAGCTGCCCCTTCTGCCCTTGTTATACAGCCTTGTCTCTGATGAAGAGAGACTGGAAAGGCTGGGATTGTTTCCCTTAGAAGAATGGAATGAACAAATGAAAATGGATCTATGAAAATATTTGTCCACACAGAAGGTGATTAAACCAGCAGAACTCCCTGCCACAGGATGGGATTGTAGCTGAGAAGTCAACAAGATTTAAAAAGATACTGGCCATCTATATGGATGACAAAAATATCCAGAGTTAGGATATTTCCTAACACCAAATCCCAGGAAGAAGTGTAAAACTTTGTTGGGGCAGAGTATCCCACAGCTGCTTATGGCAGGACTCACAAGTATGGACACTGAAAGGACTGCAAAATCTGTGGGGGACAAGCAACCAAAATATAACACATGGACTTGAAACTGCTCCGCCACTTGCTCCTCCAGTCCAGGTTAAGCCTTTTTACTGCTGCTACTAGGGTCCAAACAGGACTGTCCTAGCAGCAGCACCACTACAATGTCATATCGCAACGCTGACCTCTTACTGCTGCTGTTCCAGTAGGGCCTGACCTGAGCTGGAGCCAGAGCAGCAGCAGCAGCAGCAGCTATGGGGTGGGCATTGTGGGACTGCTAGGGGGAATGGGGCAGGCACCATGTGGTATGCCACTCTTCTGGTTCGAGACTACCAAAAATATCTAAGACAAAAGCCCTGTGAGCCAGTGCCCTTTTCCAATTCTGAGTCTGGCCCATAGATCCAGGGAATGAAAGATCAGAGTGAAAGAGCGAGCTCAGGGGAAGGGAGCAGAGATGAGGTGAGGGATCCATAGCATAGATCCATGGCCTGGACCCTCTCCTTCCTTCTCTCACTCTGGGTATACCTGTTAATCACCTATACTGCCATCTCCAATCTGGCATGTAGAGCTTGTAGTCATTTTCAAAGTGACCTAGGGGTGACGGGGAAAGGTTTTCCACCCCAGGCGAGAGGCAACAGATATTGGCCGTTGTCAGAAATGGGATACTGGTGGATCAGAGCCAGTCTGGCAAATCATATGTTCTTCCTTTTAAAAAACCCACAAAACTATTTAACAATATCCACTATAACAAAACTTAAACCCCCAAAAGCATGGAAATTAATTACACTTCATTCTCTAATTTATTCCAATGACTCTGCTGAGCCAGAATTTGAATTAATAATTCAAAATCACCAACTTGCCACCTCAGCATCAATGTTACGACACTGCCTTAAACTATTAGAACTTGAGATTATACAACTGCTCCAAAAATTTAAGCAAGTGAAATGTATTAATTACATGAATGTATAATAATACACTTAGTTTGAACCTGTTCTAGACAGAAAGGCAGAGTTGAAGGTATCTCTCAAAGTACAACTTTGTGAAAGGTGTTGGGGAAAAGTGATTATTGCCACTTTTATTTGCACGCAACCATGGGTATTTTCAGACGTTACGAGATCACAGTGAACCACGGTGAATACCCACCTGTGGTCACTGTGCCTTGAACGTCTGTTTGGCAGCCGCCAGATGTTCGCCACGGTCAATCCGCACATGGGGTCAATTTGAACCACGCTTCCTGGGCTAGCCGGGGGAATGTCCCGGGAAGCGTGGTCAAAGAGATCCCCAGCGGGGACCAAAAAAAAGTAACGTCTGGCCGGGCGCCACGGCCCGGGATCACCGGCGGGATCCTGGGCCGTGGCGAATCCGGCCCGACGCGGCGGCTGCATTGGCCCCGCCGCCTGCCCGTCTCCCCAGAGGGCGGGCGGCGGGAGCGTGGAGGGGCGGGACCGTGCGGCCGCATGTTGCGCCGCGCGGCCCCGCCCCCTCCTAGATTCCGCCGGGATCCCCCCAGCACGTCTGTTGCGGCGTGACGGGGTGACCCCAGCGGGGAATGAATGGGCTGATTTCGGTACGGGGCCAATGGGCCCCGTAACGTCTGAAATCACCCTATATTTGTCCAAAACTTTATTTCACCACCACCATCATTCTTCCTCTTGCTACCGGAGGGAGACTGTAAAACACACAGTTGTACTTTGAGAAATATCTTAGTCCATTTTTAGATGTTGCACCGTGCTCGCGGATTTAAATAATCCGCCTTAAAGGTTGTGCGGGTGGCATTTAAACACAATGTCGCCATTGAAAACCACAGCTCACGCATTCCTTTGAATCCGCATTGGTAAAATTTCAACATCGGAGTTTTACCAATGCGGATTCAAAGGAATATACAAGCCACGGTTTTCAGTGGCAGCGGCACATCCAAACGTCACCCACACAACTTTTCTAATGGCGGATTATTTAAATCCGCGAGCGCGGTGCAACGTCAGAAAGCGCCCTTAGACTCCTGTTTTCTTTCTCTGCAAGTTCTCACTCTGGTGGGGAAGAAACACTGCACTGTACCACCAACCTCCGCCAAAAGAAGGAACACCACTCCGTTCTTTCCTCCAAGCCAGATACTGGGGACCTTGAGCGCTTCAGAGAGCCAGGGAGAATTGGCTAAGGGCTCAGGTTAGCGATAGAGCATGTGTTGTTGTTGTTGAAAGGTTAGAATTTGTCTCAATGGTCTGCAAGCTAAGAGAGGCTTTGTCTTAAGAAAGAGGAGTTTAAAACCATCCCCCATTGCGATTCTCATTTAAAAATGCTGGAGCTGGAGTATGGAGAGAGTGTCCTTTGCAGAGCAATTTCTGATGTGTGAATCCCAGGGAATCTGGATGGAGCGAGAGGGGTTTACAGGAAGTGACCTGACCACTTAATGACCCCCTTCCCTGCCTTTCCCCCACATTGCTAAAGCTGGCAGCCCCAAACTCTGAAGTGGAGGGAGGAAGGAAGGGCGGGAGGGGAATCTGCTGCAGTAGCAACAGCTCAAGCCTAGAGCCGCTAAACATAGCCGGCAGGGAGAGCCACAGGAGTCCCTCCACGGCACCAGCATTTGTGGGGCAACTCACTGGCAGAGGGGGGGAATTTCCTCAGGGGAAAGAGGCGGCTCCAAAGCCCTTGTACTCAATGGGGGAGCCAAGGGAAAGGCTATTGCTGGGGAGCTGGAAAGAACCTTGAAATGCCTGGCGGTTAAGCAGCAGCGAAGTGTCTTTGAGCTTGCAAACTAACAATATATTCATAACTTAAACTTAATATATGTGTAACTTTTTCTTCAGTGGCATAGCCTCCCACAGCGCTGCAACTATGCATGCGCAAGAACTAAATTTTCAAACTTAAATAACTCTTTTAATATTAAGCTAAAGATTATCAGTCCATGCAAAGAAAGTGATGGACTGTTCTGGCTACATGTATGTAAAGTTGTGAGACACAACTCCCTAAAATGAGAAAGATTGCCCAACATAAAAATGTCGGATTCTCTGAAAATGACATGAACCAATTAACTCTAACATCGTTATAGCTTCAGATTAGCTTATTCGACTGGCTTCAAATTTTGTGTGTATCACCCTACCCTCTAAAAGAACACACAGTACAATTTTGACAGTGGAAGTTCAAGCTGTTTATTCATAAGAACATTTGAAAGCTTCAGTGTTTATAACGGAAGCGTAGCCTACCTTTAACTGTCAAACCTCTACTGGAGCTGGATAATATGAAAGTGCTGCCACTGGGGCACACAAGCCCTATCTTCCAGTCCATAATGAACCACAGGCTCCTGCCCAGGGAGACCACAGGGTACACTAGAGAAGAGCTCTTTCCTAATCTAACTGGAGACATCCAACCTGATGTGAACTTACAGTATCCATAAACCTCATCTCTTTGTTGGATCATATAGTAGAAGCTAGTAGTTCCCATCTGGGCAGCTTCCCTGCATTGGAAGACCTTCCAGGGTCCACCAGGCTTGTTCCCTGGGTTACGAAGCATGATTTTCTAAACATAAAGCCACAAAATCCATGTTACAGGAGCACATAAGAAAGCAAAATGAAACTTCTTCAGGCAGCTCTGATCTGTACCCTAGCTTGCAAGCTCTGCATCAAGCCCCTGTGCTGGGAACTATAGGGGGCATCCAAACAGTGAGACGGAAGGACCTGTTTCTACAACAAGGCTCAAGGCAAAGGATGCTACGAAAGTGTCATATATGCGTGCAACAAGGGACAAATTCCCTGCAAAAAAGAGAATTGGTTACCTAACTTGGTGAATTCGTTTCTTCTCCTGCTTGGCAGACAGTCCTCCGGATGGGTAGCTCCTCCTCTTGACCGACAGGGGGCAGAAGATAATAAGACGATCTGCCTACTGAGCTACCCCTGCTCTTATCACCAGGAAGTCCCAAGCAGAGGACCGGCTCTTGTAGACTTAGAAAAGGACCAGACCTAACCCTGAACTTGGAAGAACTCTGAAACCAGGAAAGAGATAAGGCTCAACAGAACCAACCATTTATAAGGGATGTCGGGTAAGATGGAGAACGTCAAATATAAGGAAAGGGAAAAAAACACTCCCACAAACTAGCCAAAGTTGCTGTTTGCTTGGGTAGGGGCGGAGGACTGTCTGCCTAGCAGGAGAAGAAAAGAATTCACCGAGGTAGGTGACCAATTATCTTTTCTCCCCCTGCTGCAGACAGTCCTCCGGATGGGGCATACCCGAACAGTAGGACCCTTAAGGGTGGGAACAAACAGCACCAGAAGGATCTAGAACAGCCTGTAGAACCCTTCTACCAAAGGCTGCATCCGCCAATTGGTAGGTGTTGATCTTATAATGCTTGACAAAGGTATGGACAGAGGCCAAGGTTGTGGCCCTACAAATCTTGTCATACGAGGCTCTTGCCTTAAAGGCATATGAAGTGGCTGCCCCCCGCACAGAGAGGGGCCAGATTTGCAAGGGAAGGAACTTCCCCTTGGCCTTATAAGCCTCGATTATCGCCTGTTTAACCCACTTCAATATCAAGAACTTAGAAGCCTTGGTACCCCTTAGGCTTGCCTGCAAATTAACGAAAAGGGCTGTGGACTTCCTAAAGCCTTGAGTCCGTGAGAGATAAATTTGGGGAATTGAGGCTTTACAGAGGTCCTGACCCCTAGCAACTGTCTACAGCGAAAAAACCTTCCAGGTTGCCCTGTAGGAGCACCTGGTAGCCGGTCTCCTCGAGGCCAGGAGCGTCTTAAGGACTGCCTCCGAATACCCCTTCCAAGCAAGGGCTAGGTGCTTAACCTCCAAGCTGCCAAATTCAGAGAATTCACACCGTCATGGAATAAAGGGCCCTGGCATAGTAATTCGTGTCTGGGCGAAGAGAAATGGGATCCTGTATGCTCAGTTCCATGAGGTCCGAGAACCAAGGATGTCTCGGCCACCATGGAGTCACAATATAATTTGGGCCCCCTCTCTCTTTATTTTTGCAACTCTTCTTGCAATGAGTGGAAGGGGCAGAAAGGCATACAGGAGCCCCGCAGACCAGTTCTGGTTCAGGGCATCTGTCTTCATCGCTCCCCAGCACCGAGAACGCATCATTAAAAGGTCTACTTGCGCATTCTCGGGGCTGGCAAATAGGTCCATCGTCGGAGAGCCAAAGGACAGAACCAGCTGTCTGAAGACCTCCCTGTTCAGGGACCATTCGTGGGGATCTACCTCCCTCCTGCTCAACCAATCCACACGATAATTGTCTGTGCCCTTTATGTGCAGCGCCTTTAAGGACAGAAGATGGGATTGAGCCCAGTTCAGAAGTCTCTTGGCCTCGGCCTGGAGGGCAGGGGACCTCGCGCCTCCTTGGTGGCTCACATAGGCTTTCGCCGTAGTATTGTCTGTGTAAACAAGCACGTGTGAATTGAGAAGAACTGGCGAGAAGTATTGGCGAGCGAGGCGAATTGCTCTCAGCTCTAGAAAGTTGATATTCCTGGTCGCCTCCGACCTGGACCAGAGGCCCTGGGCTGAGCGGTCGTCCAGGTGAGCTCCCCAACCTGTTAAGCTCGCGTCTGAGGTGAGGATCTTTCTGAGGGGCTCCACTAGGGGAACTCCCCTTGTGAATCATTCCCTCTCTAACCACCAGGACACGGGGATTTTAGTTGGTTTGGAAGGCTTACCCATGGATTGTACCCTTTCGTAAGCTCTCTTTGAAAAGGCCTCAGCAGCTGCTGCAAGGGTCTGAGGTCGAATCAGGCCCACTGGAGCTGCTGGGAGCATACCAGGAGACCCAGTAGCCCCGCCAGTTTTTAGTCTCAAGCGTTGACTGGCTCCCAGTAAGTAGATCGAAGAGCAGATCTTTTCTTGCCTTTTGGGGGGAATGAAGACAGCGCCTAAAGAAATATCTATCACCACCCCCAGATGCTCTATTCTGTGGCTGGGAACCAGTTGGCGCTTGAGGACGTTCACTATAAAGCCATGGTGATTCAGGTATTGTATCACCCTGGCAATATCTGCCGAAGCCCTGTCCTGGGAAGGAGCCCTGACCAGGAGGTCGTCTAGATAAAGGTAAATATGTATCCTCTCCCTGTGCAGATTTGCTATGAGTGTGATGAGAGTCTTGGAGAAGGTTCGAGGGGCCTAGGAGAGACCGAATGGCACGGCCTTGTACTGCCAATGGCTCTGGGGTAGTGGAAGTGGAGCCATTTCCTGTGTGCTGGAAGAACTGGGATGTGCAAATAGGTCTCCTTCAAGTCCAAGGAGGCCATCCAATCCTCCAGTGCCAGGCTCTGGCAGATGGATTTCACCGTCTCTATCTTGAATTTCTGGGGTCTGACACATTTGTTTAGTGCCTTCAAATCCAGAACGGCCCTCCATTGGCCGGACTTCTTGGCCACTAGAAAGATTATCGAGTATAGGTCGAGGCCGACTTCCCTGGGAGTAACCCTCTCTATGGCCCCTAAGGACCCTAATCTGTTTAGCTCCGTGGACATGGCAAGGTGCTTGAGGGGGTTCATGGAGGCTGGAGAAGGCAAGAACTGTTCCCTGGGGGGCCTTTGTAATTCTACCGAGGAGCCTTGGTGAATCACTTGCAATACCCAGGCGTCCAAGATTGACTTTTCCCAAATGGCTGAGAAAGCTTGAAGTCTGCCCCCTATCTCCATGTCCCCTTGCCCGTCATGCCTGTTTACTGGACTGACCGGGGATGGGCTCTTTTGGTTTGAATTTGCCAACTCCACGCTGCCTCTGCCCTCTAAAACGAAAGGACTGCCTGGGGTGTCTTTCGTTTGATTGATTTCTCCTGGCAAAGGAGGGAGAGGAGCTGTCAAACCGAAAGGTTGGAGAGCAAAAAGGTTTTCTTTTTGTAAGGAATTGTTGGAGGGGGTTTGGTCTTAGTTTTATCGGTGGCATCGGCCAGTACCTTGTCTAAAGATCCAAATAATTTAAACCCTTTATAGGGGCCCTCCACTAGCACGTTTTTGGCCGTGGGGGTCTCCCTGCCATGAACGTAACCAAACTCTCCTCTTTGTCGCTATGGTGTGTGCAATGGAACAGGCAGACCAGGAGAGAGCGTCCACGGTGGCATCAGTCAAAAGAGCAACTGCCAACATGACGCGGGAGGAGAAAACCTTAGCCTTCTTGTCCAAAATGTGTGAGGACTGCAGCTCATGCATCCAAGACACATAGCTCTGGCAGCATAAGAGGAAAGGATGTTTACTCTAAGGGAGGCCACGGTGGAATCCAGAACCTTTCTCAGGATCCCCTCTATGGCCCTATCCATGGGGTCCTTAGGGAAACAGTCCCCTTCAGTAGGAAACACTGTTTTCCTCGCTAGGGAGGTAGCAGCGGCATCCACCTTGGGTTTTTTAAACAAGCCATCCTTTTTTCTGGAAAAGGAATAAAATGCCTCCTGGGCCTTGGTCATCTTAAAAACCTTCCCAGGGGCCTTGCACTCAGAGAGAACCAATTTTTCAAAGGCTCTGTTGAGGGGCAACCCTTTATCCCTAGCCTGAACAGAAGGGATTAGGTCTCTGTCATCTGTCTCCTCAGAGTCTGAGGAGTGTCCCCTAGAAGGCTTTTCCTGCAGGTGGAGAGTTTTGACGACTTGAGAGAGAAGTTCGTCTCTATACTGGGAGGGGAACTGTCTGTCCTGGTCTCTAGGATTAGGCAAGGACTCCTGGCAAGCTGAGGGAATCAGCGGCCAGCTCGCCCCAATCCCCTTCCTCAGCAGAGCTGTCTGAAGGCTGAGGAGATTCCAAGGTGCGGAGAGCAGCGCCACCTGCTAGGCGAGGAGGGTTTCCCGTCTTTTTTAACTGCCTCTTTTTTGACCCAGTAATCTTATCTTTTCCCTTGAATCCCTTTCTCTTTACTTGCCCTGTCTGTCTGTCTGTCTGTCTGTCACAGAGCCAGGTCAGGGAGTCCAGCATTTTGCCCATAGCATGATTAAGGGCAGTTAAGGGGTCTGGCTGGTTGATTGGCGTCTCAGCTGGGGGTAAGGCAGGCGAGGCCAGGTCTCCCTGTGAGGAAGCCTACAGGGAAGACAAGAGGCATAGAAACGGAGGACACGGGAGATGAGAGTCCCCGACGAGGAACACTCATATCTTCCCCCTCCCCCCACAGACGGAATGGACCTACCTCAGGCCTAAGGCTGGGATCCATGATCCTGTCACTCTCTCCCTCTGCAGCTGCGTGGGAGAAGAGGAGCTGGGAGTACCGCCCTCATGAAGGGGAGGGGGCGCCCGGTGGAACGGACTCAATGCCCTGCAAGAGTCCGTTCGGGATGGGGGAGGCATGGGCTCGCTGAGGCGCTGCCGCAACTGGGAGAGTCCTCAGGTCCTGGCGCCGGCTCCCTGCTCCCAGGCAACTGCGAGTGAGCTGGCCAGGGACTTAGTGCCAGTTCCAGGGACTTGGCATTAACAAGTTGCCCTTAAGGCCCCGTTGAGAGCCCCCAGTCTATTCTGTCTCCGGACTGGAAATGCCCTTCAAAACACCAGTAGCTCCCGATGGAGCGAAGATAAACGTGCCCTGTCGGTCCGAGGCAGAAGAACAGATTGGTGATAAGAGGAGGGGTAGCTCAGTAGGCATGTGCAGATCATCTTATTATCTTCTGCCCCTGTCGATCAAGAGGAGGAGCTACCCATCCGGAGGACTGTCTGCAGCAGGGGGAGAAGAATGCAGGAAATGAAAATCAGGAAGTATGACTTCAAAAGGCTTAGACTTAGAGAATGGAGGTGAAACCCTCTCTTTCCTGTATACTGGAGTCTGGAAGGATGCACTGATCTGATTACAAGAATCAGGTCAGGATGTCTGGTTGCAATTATTGTCTCCGTCACAGACTACCTGAGTGATCTTGGCTCAGTCACCTCACCCGTTTCATGTGTATCAAATGGAGATATATTTAAGACTGCAAGATTTTAAAACAGGGATCTAGTTTTACCTACCCTGTACAGTACCATGTATGCTGGGGACACTATATGAGTAAACAAATAATGATGCTTCCTTTTCTCTTGTTGGCTATTGATTATCTGTAACACACTGCTAATTCTCCCATCTTGTCGATTCAATCTGCTGGTAGGGAGACAGAAATGTAGCCCCTCCCCTTTGTCGCCCCTTCCCTTGTCCATTCTAGACTGTAAGTTCCTCGAGGGAAGGCACCACCTGTCTTTTATGACAACTGTTCAGCACCAGGTATGTTGCCAGTCATTCCAAAAGCAGCTGCCTGCATTTATACCCATTGTATAAACAGGTATATAGACAGCTTATAGACCTTCAGGTGAAATATCTTTATCAGAGTAATAGGAAGGCTGGATACAAACAAACGAGAATACATGAGAGATGGGGGTGCAGGGCACACACACAGGGACAAATTACTAACCAATGAGAGTAAGAGGGACCTTTATAAACACACGGAGTGGGGAAAGGCTTGATCTTGACTAGGGAAACTGGTCAATTCTACATCAGGCTTCTTCTGCTCACTAGGCTTGACTGGATCAACAGGTCAAACTGGAGCCTAAACAAGAACCAAACCAAGTAAATCAAGAAAGAAGGCATTTGCTTGTATTGCTGTGATGGTCACCAACCACCTCAGCCAAGACTGGGTATTAAATCAGCCTCCAGAGCTAGAAAGAGGGGTTGCTACAGCGCATGCGCCAGGCAGGCTCTGTACGTATCCTGTGACAGACTCACATACTTTCTATTAATCTTGCAGTATTAATAGGAAGTTAATTTTGTAGTTGGCTTTGCATTAGCTAGGCTTGACTTCAGCTCAATCACTTTTCCTAACTAAAGCAATACCACAATTGGCATGGTTTGACATTGCCCTAGAGCAGGGGTGGGCAATGTTCCCAACCCCAAGAGCCATGTACCAAGATCTTCATATGGCTGAGAGCAATAAAGCACATGCACATTGAAGCATCTCCCGGGCTGATCCTCTCGTGCTTTGAGATTGGCTTTGCAGTCCTGGCTGCTGAGATTCTGAGATGCAGCTGTGATTCGGCTGCTGAGACTCAGGTGTAATAAACTGAGGCTGCTTTCCCACGAGACAGAATGCGCAGCCTTTGGCGCCATGGGAGCCTGCGTGAGTCAAATGACGGGCAGAGTAGTGAAATGGTACTCTGTCTGACGTGTATGCTTGCTGGCGACAGACCTGCACTTCCGCTTTTCCCACGAGATGGGACCTGTGCATGCGTCATTTGACTCACACAAGCTCCCGCAGTGCCAAAGGCTGTGCATTCTGTCTCGTGGGAAAGCAGCCTAAGACACAGGACTGGTAAGACAGCATGAGGGCCTGGAACTGACCCTGGCCCTGGCCAGCTGCACATGAACTGCCCAAGACAGTGGTTCTCAAACTGGGAATGGGCCCTGGGGGTGGTGATGGGGGAAGAGCACAAGAAGGAGCCACAGCTGACAAACCACCACTCTGACAGAACTAGAGGGAATTTTCTAAATGAGGGAGTGCCCAGGGGGAGAGAGACCAAGAAAAAGGGGGAGAAAGAAGGGAAGCAACAGAAGGGGAGGAAGGGAGAGTGGGAGCAAGGCTTATGTATGTGACACGTGGTGGGGAAGGGGACTCAACCACCAGACAAGAGGAAGGGGGTGCATAGATTACAAAGTTCAAGCATCTCTGTGCTACAGAATGAGAGGAGGATTTATCCCTCAAACCACAAGAGCTAGGAGGGCCCTCTGCAGGGTGATGCCTCAGTTCTGTGCAGTGCCAATTGGTCTTAGGGATGGAGTTCAGCTAAGTTTGGGGGAAGGTGGGGGTGTAGGAGTCTGGTTCTAGTTTAGGCTGCCTAGTCCAACATTAAACAGTGCTGGGTCAACTGAGAGGATTGGAAGAAAGTTCTTCTAGAAGGCAGCATACTTTGAGCACTGGGGAACCTTAACACAGCCCCTCCCCTGGACTAGGTCCTTCTGTTCTTTGAGCTCTGCAGGTGGGGCAAATGGCTCCCAGATCAAGGGAAGCACCCTACCAGCGAGATTCAGTACAACAGGGCATAGTCTGTGGGTCTGATTCAGGGAGTTTTACATGAAGGTGGACAAAACCCCATTTGGGATGGTGCAAATGGCCAGCTGTGCACTAGCCTTGGCTGAAGAGGAACAAAAAGATGTTTTGCTTATCTGTGCAGATTAAACCAGAGGAGAGAGCACACAGTGCAGCAGCCAAGGAACAGCTGTGAGGGAGCAGCAATGCTTGCCACCAGTAAGAAAAGGAGGCAGGGGAGAGCACAGTGGGACTGTTAAACTTCTCTCCTTGTAGCTAGGGATTGTGTCCTACCTCAGATTCCCTGATTTAACTGGTCTTTGCCATCTGGGACTGCAATCCTGAAATCACTTATTGCAAGGAGTCCCACTGACTTAAATGGCACTACTCATGAGTAAGTGGTTCCCGGACAGCTTGCCTGTGACCATTAAGAGACGTGCCAGCCTTACCATAAATGAGATGTCAGTGGTTGGGACAAGAGAGTGGGTTTTATGCTATTATTAAAGCAGCCTCATGTTCCATGCAGCCAAGAGGCAATTCAGAACAGTGGCTGGAGGGAGATTTCCAAGCCTGGCTCCTTCTGCAAGCCAAGCCCAGAAAGCTCACTGTTTAAAAAGGTAGGAAGGAGCAAGGGCCAGCCCTGGAATCACAAGGAGAAGCATGGGGAATCTTTCCCCCATCTTTCCCCCTCCTCCCTTGTATGTGACTGAGCCGCCTGTTCTCCCACAACGGCTGCCAAAATACAGCGAGACAGGGTATAATTACAGACACTTACTGCGGCCATTACACCACCGGCGCGGGCTGCGCAAAGTGACACACGACCCGTCAACTCCTTATTCACGCCATTAAGGGGACTCATTAGCATCTTCGCTCAGAAGCAAAATTACCCTCACTGCTCATTTCAAGATGTCATAAATTTTAATTTAGGACCCAAAGATAGCACAGTGGGAGCGAGCCGGCTCTCTCCGGCACAGTTGCGTAGGCTGGAGGGAGGAAGGGAGGCCAAGGCGTGGGGAAATTAAAGGGCTTGTTCTCAGAAAGATGGGGGGATTTTGCTAAGGGGAAAGAGATGAGGGAAGAAGAAAGAGTGACACAAAAACAAACCCTGGGAGCTGGCCTGCAAATCCTAGCTATTGTATCCAACCCAGTGGGGAGAAACCCATTAAGGACACTGGTGTTGCCCTCAGGCTCCCCAGCTTGATCTCTGTGTGAGTGTATGAGAGGCACCGGCAGTCATTGTGTTCTTTAATATCAGCAGGCCAACTTAGAGCACCTGGGCTTGGCCTCACGAAGGGAGGATATGGGTCACTCTAACATCTCACTCTCTCTCCATCACCCTCATCTACCAAGTCAGAGTTTGCCACAGAGTTGGTCACAGAGTTTTGCTCAAAACAATTTTGATGCTTCCTTCAAACACAGATTGACAAAAAATGGTGTAGGTTTTCTTTCTTTCAAAATGAACGTTTCTGTGTGAACTATTTGCTTTTGAAAAATAATTTTGGGGTCCATGTTGAGAAAAGAAAACCTTTTAGGATTCTGGCAACCTCAGGTTTTCAAACTCCTCACTCGTTTTATGAACACCTCCTGAAATATGTTTGAAGAAAAACTGTCAAAATATACGGAGGAGACGGGGATGTGGGCATTTTGTCTTGATCTAAACTTTTGGCGGGAAGGAAATTGGGTCTATGGAACAGCTCTCACACACCAAGACTCTGTCAGCTTGTCTCTCCTGTCTCCTGCCCAGCTACCTAAAATGCACTGAGACAGAGGCAGGTCGGAACATAACAAGGAGCAGCAAGGGTAGTGAATGAAGTGCAAGATCCCCTCAGATTTTGGGCTTCTTGAGCCAGCTCGGGGAATTCAGAATGGAGACTGCCAAAGCAACCTCTCCCTCACTGCAACCACTCAAAGCAGAAAGGAAGGAAGAAGTTGAAGAAGGGACCACTGTACTTTGCGTATTGGACATCTCAGGATATAACAGTATCCAATATAGACCTTCCTCTTAAGAATAATTATGTGGTCTGGATTTTCAAAAGTTCTCAAAACCTGCAGTTTCCATAATGTGGGTTTCCAAGGGCCTGATGCACATTGACACTCTTACTGTATTCACACCTGATGCCTGGTGCTGTTAAAATGATGCGCAGGCAAAGACGCGGCAGCAGGAAGAAGCCCAATGTCTGCAGTAGTGCCAGTGCGAACAGGGATCTGCCGCAGCTAGCCTCGAGCATGACAGGGCGCAAAATCCAGCCCTGACATGCACAAGCAAAGCTGCGGCAGAATCCCGTTCAACGCGACAGAAACTCCGTTCACAATGGCACTACTGCCGGCATCAGGCTCCTCCCCACTGCCACGTCTTTGCCTGCGCATCATTTTAACAGTCCCAGGCATCAGGTGTGAATACGGAATTAAAGGGCAGATGAAGGCTATTGTGCTTTTTTATACCCTTAGGGCCAAGTGGAGTAAGCATTCATAAGTCCCCTGACATCAACCGGTTAGGCTCCCTGGGTTTTTCAGGCCCTGGTGCAGCCACAACGCCTGTCCCTATTATATGCCCTTGCATGCAAGGCATTTTTGAACCTCTCAAATACCTACACCACTCCATGAAAATAGCATGAGATGCACCAGGAGCTCTCACAGGTTCATAGCTAGCTTCAGCAAAGACAACCAAGCTGGTATAATAAGTCCTTCATGGTTGCTCAAAGCTACAATACGAATGGAAGAGAGAAATCCAGCCATGAAAGGAAATAGTAAGGAAGGTTTGGGGTGAAAGGGTGGTGGTGGGGACAAGTGTTAGATCTGGGGGAGAGGAGAAAAGAGGGGTAAATGGAGGGCGGAGGGCTGGAGAGGGAGAAAAGAGGAATGAAGAGAGCAAAAAAAGTTTGTTTACTGTTTCTGCTGTACCTCCAATGACTCCAACCAGATCTCCAGATTCCATTTATATGCAGGGTCCCATGAATTCTGCATTTTCTTTATTGGCGGAAATGGTGGAAATGCAGAATCCACAGGGCCCTGCCTCTATGTGGGCTACTCACATTTGCAAGCCTCCCCACCTTTCCTCCTCACCCAAGTTCTAGCCAAGGTGGGGAACATTTTCCCTCCTGCATGCCACTTTGAAAATTAGGACAAGCTCTGTGGGCTGCATAGGAGTTGGAGGTAGGGGTGCTTAAGGGATGTGCCCAGGATAGAGAAACAAAGGCGAGGGTCCAGTTCATGCATCTGTGCCATAGATCTATCCCCCTGTTCTTGAGTGCATGCGCTCATCCTCTCTTCCTTCCCCTAAACTCACTCTTTAAGGGCGTTTTCAGAGAGACAAACTATCCAGGGATAATTGAAAACTAGTATCCAGTGCTTATTATCCAGGAATTATAAAATGGTACCTGTTTAGATGGACATTTCTATTCCAGGATAACTTAATTCTGGGATAGTCCATCTGAACAGATCATTGCTGTTATCTTGGGATTAGAGTCTTTGGGATGAATATCAATCCCATGGTGTTTTTTGTCCGTGCTCAGTGCACTGATTTCTGGGATTGAAGAAAATCTGATTTTCTTCATTTTTCTGATTTCTGAGTTGAAGAAAATAGAAACTCATACCTTTGTTCTGCGGGTATTTAAACTTGGTGCTCCAAAATGCACTGTGGAATGATGACGGT
>QEPC01006820.1:1533232-1579526 GCA_003113815.1 Sphenodon punctatus
AGAAGGCAAAGCAGGCAATACCCCCCCCCAACACATGGCAAAGGGCACAGTGAGACCCCTCCCCCCCCAGACATGGCAAAGCAGAGCTCGCAGCAGGACCTCCCACCCCAGACATGGCAAAATAGAGCTTGCAGCAGGAACGCCCCCTGACATGGCAAAACAGAGCTCGCAGCAGGAAACACCCCCCCCCAGACATGGCAAAGCAGAGTTTGCAGTGGGACTCCGCCCACCCACCCATGAGGACACACACACATACACACACCCCAACCACCTACTTACCTTACGGCTGAAGCGGCGATCCCTGGAGTGGCTGGAGCAGGCGGAGGCAGCGATCCCTGGAGCGGCGGCGATCAGGTCCCTCGGCGGCTGGAGTCCCTCGGCAGAAGCAATCAGGTCCCTCGGCAGCTGGAGTCTCTCAGCGGCGGCGATCCTGTAGCGGCTGGAGCAGCGGCGGCTTGAGGTCGGGTCCCTCGGCGGCGGCAATCAGATCCCTCGGTGGCTGGAGTCCCTCGGCAGCGGAGGCGGTGATCCTGGAGCAGTGATCAGGTCCCTCAGCGGCTGGAGTCCCTCGGCGGCAGAGGCAGCGATCCTGGAGTGGTGATCAGGTCCCTCGATGGCTGGAGTCCCTCGGTGGCGGAGACGGCGATCCTGGAGCGGCAATCAGGTCCCTTGGTGGCTGGAGTCCCTCAGCGGCGGAGGCAGCGATCCTGGAGCAGCGATCAGGTCCCTCAGCGGCTGGAGTCCCTCGGCGGCGGTGATCGGGTCCCTCGGCGGCTGGAGGTCGGGTCCCTCGGCAGCAGCAATCCTGGAGCAGCTGAAGCAGTGGCGGCTGGAGGTCAGGTCCCACGGTGGCAATCCTGGAGTGGCTGGAGCAGCGGAAGCTGGAGGTCGGGTCCCTCGGCGGTGGCGATCCTGGAGCAGCTGAAGGTTGGGTCCCTTGGTGGCAGCGGTGATCCTGGAGCGGCGGTCTGAATGAAGTGGCTTCATACGTGGCAGTGACCTGCTTTATAAAGGCCACGCAAGCCCCTGATTGGCTTGTGGCCTGAATAAGGCAGGTCCCGTATTGGCTCACTGCCAGAGAAGGGAAATCCCATGGGGATTTCCCCAATTTCTGCGCTAATCCTGCCTAAGGCAGGATTCTGTGCAAATCCAGCGAATCGCGGGAGCGCAGAAAACTCGGGGCCCTGCCTATAAAGCCCTAAATGGCCTTGGCCTGACCTATTTGCGGGACTGCCTCACCCCCCGAGTCCTGGATCGGTCCCTGAGGTCATCGGGGGGGTGCTCTTCTCAAGGTCCCCCGAGTCTGCCGGGTGGCCACGATGGGGAGGACCTTCTCGGTGGCTGCTCGTCAGTTGTGGAACTCCCTGCTGGTGGAGGCCTGTTTGGCCCTGGATCTCCCCTCTTTTCGATTCTGTTGTAAGACGTGGCTGTTCCGCCTGGCTTTTGTTGGGGAGGATGGTTAGGGAGGGGGGGGAATGGGTTAGGGTGGTGGGTGGTTAGGGATATTTTAATTCTTCCTTGTTTTTGAGTGTTTTAAGTGTTTTTTATTGTTGAATTGTAAGGTGCCCAGAGTTGCCTGTGGCAGGATGGGCGGTGCAAGAAATTTTTTAAATAAATAAATAAATAAAACACCCAAGGAGGAAGATTCAAAAACCTCCCTGGGCAACCTATTCTATTGCCCAACAGTTCTAACAGTTAGGAAGTTTTTCCGACTATCTAACCAAAATCTTCATTGCTGCAATTTAAGTCCATTCCCTCTTGTTCTATTTTCTGTGGTAGTAGGGGTTTTTTTGTCACAGCCTTTTAGATATTTGAAAACTGCTATCAAGTTCCCCCTTAAGTCTTCTTTTTTCTAGGCTAAACATACCCTATTATTTCAGCCTTTCCTCGTATGGCTTGTATTCCAGGCTTTTTATCATCTTAGGTTACTCTCCTCTGAATCTTATCCAATTTGTCAACAACTTTCTTCAAGTGTGATGTCCAGAACTGAACACAATATTCCACATATCTCATCATCAATGCCAAGTAAAGTGGCACAATAATTACCTCCAGTATCTGGGATATGATGCACCTGTTAATGCAACCCAAAATGGCATTTTCATTTGCCTTTTTTGTAATAGTATCACATTATTGACTCATGTTCAGTTTATGATCCACCATAACTCCCAGATCTTTCTCTACAGTGATACTGCCTAGACAGTTATATCCCATTTTATGTTTGTGCATCTGATTTTTCATTTGTATGTGCAATACTTCGCATTTGTCTTTGTTAAATATCATTTTATTTCCTCCACACTAGATTATGCTCTAGTTTATTTAGATCATTTTATATTCCAATCCTGTTCTCCAAAGTGCTTGCAACCCCTCCCAGTTTTGTGTCATCTGAAAATTTGATGAGTACACTCCATCCTCCAAATCACTAATAAAAATGTTGAAGAGGATTTGGTCCAGGATAGAACCCTGCAGGATGCCACTTGATACCTCCTCCCAATTTGATACCTTTCCATTAATTGTTACTCATTGAGTGCAGGTTTCTGACACTCGTATACCCATCAAATGGTAATTCCATCCAGTCCACATTTCTTCATCTTTCTTATAAGAATATCATGTGGGAAATCTCAAATGCCTACTGAAGTCGAGATATATTACAGCTACTGCATTCTCATTGTCATCCAAGCTAGCTACCCTGTCAAAGAAGGAAACTAGATTGTTTCTAGAATGATTTGTCCTTAACAAATCTATGTTAATTACTGTAACTCCATTTTCCTCAAAGTGCTCACAGACTGACAGTTTTATAATTTGTTCAAAATTATAACAAATTTTATAACCTGGAAAGCCAGCTAGGTTGGACAGATATGCAAATTTTAGAGGACCTATATGAGAAATACTGGTTGCAGGGCTGCAAACGCCAGGCCAAATAGAAAGGTCTCATGCTGTATCTGGAAGAAACTCAAGCCCCAGCAAATTTCTAAGGGGAGGGAGTTCCAGAGTTGTGGATTAGCTACCCAGAAAGCCTCACTGCAGGCCTTTGCTACACACTTGGCACCATGATGGAATAAGCAGGAAGCTGTTCTTGGCTGACCTTATGGATCATGAGGGAACATAGGTGCAAGGCAGTCTTTAATATGTTGGGCCTATGCTGTTTAGGACTTTGTAGGTCAAAATCAGTCCCTTGAATTGTGCCCAAAAAGCTATTTGGGCCAGTGCAGAATCCGAAGCACAAGTGTAATATGTTCCTGGGGACTCACCCTTGTCAGAAGACAGGCCTCCACATTCTCTACCAGCTGCAGCTTCCAAACTGTCGAGCGCAGTCCCATTAGTCTAGCCCTGAGGTTTTGAAGGGTGGCCAGGTTCAACTCTGATAAATAAAAAAAAGCCACGGTCTTCTCACCAGTTGGAGTTGTGAAAGGCAGCAATGCAGCCTGATGGTACAAAAGCAACAACGAATCCAGAGGCACCCCAAGTCTGCTAATCTAAAGGTGTCTTTAAACAAGCATGTCTCAAACTGTGTTGGGATATTGACATGACACTTTGCATGTTCCCCTCCCTACCTTTCCTCAGAATGCAGGTGCAGCCTCCTATGGATGGGATTTCTAAGCAGCTGTGAAAGCACTTTCTTCTGTGCTTCATCTTGCAGAGTAGGTACTAATGTCCCTTGCAGAGGTTGCTGCCAGGAGGGAAATGCAAACAGCATTGCAGCGGGCGATAATTTCAGGAGTATTTTCGTAAACAAATGAAAAACTGAGTTTACAATTCCCTTTCAACTAGCACCTTTATTTATGTTGTTCCCTTTGAGGGAAATAATGCTTGTCTTTCATGAAGATAGAGAAGGGCAGAAAGAAGCCAGCCTGAGCAGACCCGAGTCCCCTCCAGAAAACACAATACTCTACTGGAAGTTGATGCAAACACACCATTCGATATCTTTAAACGAAACACTCCCAACATCTTTGCAGGGAACATGTGAGTCAAGATAGCAATGCAATCATGTTCACATCCTGGGTCTACTGGGAGCCCAACATGTGGACCAAACGATGTTCAAATCATTATGCTGCTTACACGCAACGCTGAAACACGTGCTGGGGCCATTTGCCAGCCAATCAACATTACGTTTAATGTCCTGAGTGACCAAAGGAGTCTGGACCCCATCAATGACAGGCATCCATGTGCCCCCCTGGTCATAGGACCAACCAACCTTCATCACTTTCGTCTTGTCAGGATTCATTTTCAGTTGGTTCACCTGTATCCAGTCCCCAGTGGCAGCAAGGTACCAGGCAAGAACTGAGATTGCAGGAGGACCAGGGTTGGATGAAAAGGAAAGACAGAGCTGCATATCGATAGGTGCATATTGATGTCAACGAGCAGAATCACTCAAGACCAAGAGCAGTCCCGCAGATCTGTGCCGAGTCCCACAGTTGCATCAATAACACCTCATGTGGGTCATGATCAACTGTATCAAAGGCCTAGACACCATGTGTATTGGAGTGTTCCCCTTTAAGTAAATGGAGGGCCAAGAATTCTAAGCTGTTCTTTCTGGAGAGGGGAAGAGAGAGTAGCTTCCTCAGGCCTCTCATATCTAAGAGGCCTTGTCATGGTGACTCGATCCCTTAGCCACTTTGAGATTGGGAGGGGAGAGCTGAGTCCAGTTCCACAGTAACCCTTTACTGCTGGCTCTGCTGGGTCCCAGATATAGGTGGCGGGTGACTAAGGAACTCAGCGCCCTGATCCCAATCTTTAAGGGGACAGTTCAGGTAGGATTACCTTACCAGCTCCCTTAAGGCTTTCACCTACAGTGGCATGGCCATATCAGTGGAGGTGGGACAAAAAGGCTGTCACATTTCTGGCACAACCTTGCCCCTTGCCGAGCGACACTCCACAGGGGGCAGGGTCAAATCAGAAAGGGGTCACAATCTTTAATCTTCTCCCTCCAGTGGGTCAGTTTGAAAGTTTCAAGCCCTGCAGGCTGGCTAGGACTTGAGGCAGAGTTGCTTAACAGTTGTACCCAGGATGGGGAATGAAAGGGGAAGGGCCAGATCATGAATCTATGTCACAGATCTATGCCTGTAGGCCTTCATCTCCATTCCCTTCTACTGAGCTCACTCCTTCAGTGCTTATGGGGAAGGACTGGATCCATGGGCCAGATCCAGGAACTGGAAGAGGGCCAAATAAAAATCAGCTGTGGGACAGAATTGGACCACAAGTCGGGGGTTCCCCACCCCTGCTGTAAGTACTTCAGGGCAAGGACTGTCTTACTCTGTGCTGTGCACAGTGAGGCCTGGTCTCAAAGGGACCTCTAAGCCTGACCCATTGCAACAAACATGGGGTAATTTCAGACATTATGAGATCACAGTCAACCACAGTGAACCACGCTCAATTCCCCACCAAGGCGAATGAGCCCTGAACGTCTGTTCAGCAGCATCCAGATGTTCACCACAGTCAATCACCGGCAGGGGCCAAGGCTAACCACGGTTCCGGAGCTCAGGATGGGAGCAGGTCCAGAACCGTGGTCAATGCAATCCCCACCAGGAAATGGCCAAAAGCAACGTCTGAACGGCAACTGCCAGGCGTGATCACGGACAACAATCCCACGCCGTGGCGAATGCATGCAGCATCGCTGCCAGGCAACGAACAACAAACGGAACAAGGAGGGATATTTAAAGGGCACACTGCACCAGGGGAATGTGGTGGCGAGAGAGGAAGAGAGAGTGGAGAGACAGGACAGCAACTGAGCACAAGGAGCAGCAGCAGCAGCAGGACCCAGAGCAACCCGCCCCACAGGGGGATACCGAACAGGGGACAGAGGCCCCCCGCAAACGGGTAGGGAGATCACCACAGGATGGCCAGGGGCTGCGGGGGTGCAAGGGTAGCGGACAGCCATGGAGGGAGGCTGGGGGCCAGGGGCAGGAATGGCACAGCACCCAACCCCTCATGTCCACCCAACAGACCAGGAAACGTGCCTGAGCCCCGGAACCCCCATGGGACACCAGCAGGGAGGAGCCGGAGGAGGCGGCGGTGGCACAGGAGCCGGAGGGCCCAGCACGGAGACGGAGGTACCAGAGAGGGGGACAGTGGGGAATCCTGGAGACCCAGGACTTCATCAGGATCTGGGGGAGTCTGGAAAACCAGGTGGAGCTCACGGTCAACAAGTGCAATGAGCACGTGTTTGACCTGATAGTGAGGGGCATGGGGGAGGCCGGATACCAGAGGATGGAAGCACAGTGCTGATCCAAAGTCAAGGAACTCAAGAGGGGCTACAAGCACATGAAGGACAATAACCAGAGGTCCAGTCACGCAGCGCAGACTGGGTCCTATTTTGATGCCCTAGACCGGATCCTCCAAATGAAGGGATCCATCGTGCCCCCCCCCCACTGGTAGGGACCACCGTGGCACAGGACCGGACATGGGAGGATGTCCCACCCCCCATGACAGCACTGGGTGGACCCACAGACACTGCCACACCCGTACCCCAAGAGGAATGGCCTGGAACCTCGGGGACAAGACGACCCCCGTCATGGACAGGCACAGGGAGCCCACCACTGCACTCAGGGTCAGGCTCCAATGATAACACGCTGGTCACCCTGAGCAAGTGGACACAAGGGGAGCACTCAGAACAGAGCCCCATCAAGCAGCCGGCCATGGAGGACTTGGAGATGGACATAAGTGGTAGGCACAGGACGTGGAAGGCACAGGGGCCTGCATAGACCCAGGGAGGGAGCAGAGGGGGTACAACAGGCAGGGAATTATACTAACCAACCCCCCCCCCCCGCCTCCTTACCTCAGGAGCGACTGAGGGAGAGGAGAAGGCAACGGAGGGGGAAGGGACACCGGGAGTGGTGGAACACATGGCGGAAGGTAAGCAGAAGGGACGGGGCCCACTAGAGGCCGGGAGGGGGACTGGGGGGGTGGGTGGGACATAGGGGTAGGGAGCGGGGAACCCCAATGCCACACCCCCATGACTGTTCCCACATGGGACCGCTACCACTGCTGTAGGAGGCCGAGGTGGAGGGGGACCAACAGCAGCAGCAGGTGGAGCAAGGTGAGCGGGCAGGAGGGCGGCCAAAGGGGGAGCGGATTGATCCACACACATGGCTCCCAGGGTACTGGTGGCCAGTGCTGGCAGATGAGGTGCCGAGGGTGACCACGAGGGAACAGGGGAGGGGTAGCGGGTCACAGGTGTGTGGAGGGAGGGAAGGGGACCCGGCCACCCAAGGGGAAGGGGGAGGGATGGGCAGGCATCCCGGGCCCCACCCCAGCACTGTTCAGGGGGGGCACATGTACAGCTAACGACTGCTCGACCAAACTAACTGAACCCGTATCCCACAGATCCGCTGCCCCAGCAGCCAACTCAATCCCGAGAGGGACCAGTGCCAGTGGTCTAGAGGATGCGGGAGCACAGGGCACATGTGCGCTGGTGGCGGGAGGACCTGGCGGAGGCGATAATGTGGACCAGCGTGGAGCAGGGAGAAGCAATGGTTGCCTCCATAGACAGAATGGAGGTGGCCACTGACAAGGTCATAGAGCAGGTGGAGGGACGGGATGGGACAGGCACCTCGTAGTCGAGATGCGGAAGGAGAGGCAGCTGCAGAGACAGGACCACACACGGCAGATGGAGGCGATACAGCGGTTGACAGACACCATCGTCCGCTGGGCCGCTGAGCACTCCCGGAAGCTGGACCAGTCCCTCGAGATCGGCACCTTGTTGCTGCTACATGCGGGCACGATGAGTGCCTACATCATGGCAGTAGCACCCCCAGGCGCCATACCGGCTGCAACCCCTCACCCACCAGGCATCCCACCACCGGTGCCCATCCCACAGCAGCAATCCCAACCACAGGACCCACGCATCCACCTCCCCGTCCCGCTGGGGCTGAGACAGCAACAGCTGCCCCACCAGGTGCAGGAGCAGCAGGCAGTCCCAGTCCTGGACCAGCCCCCAGCAGTGGCCACAGAGGGGAGCCAGGAGCCTGCGCAGAGCCCAGAAGCATTGGAGGGGGACAGAAAGAGTTCCTTGCTGTCCTCATAGCATCTGCGAAGTCACGCCCGGCGGAGCTGTTTCGGGTGGTGTGGGGGCTGGTCAGTTCGGCCTCCCTCCACCTGGATGGGGACCTGTCCCAGGCTCGCTGTGAGGAGTTTGTCACCTACTTCGCAGACAAGATCGCTCGGCTTCAGAGCAACTTTGACACTGGATTAGGGGCAGTAGGTAGAGAACGTGAGGTCACGGAGGCCCCGTCTGGTCCAACTTTGTGGGGGGAGTTTCAGGAAGTTACGCCAGCTGATGCGGTGGAGGTCCTGGGGTCTGTGAGAGCCACCAGTTGTGAACTTGATCTGTGCCCGTCCTGGTTGGTGAAAGCCTCCAGAGAGATGTTGGGGATGGTGCTGGTGAGGGTGGTTAACGCGCCCTTGCAGCAGGGGAGGTTGTCGCCTAGCCTCAAGGAGGCTGTGGTGCACCCCCTGCTAAAAAAACCATCGTTGGACGTGGATGCACTTGCCAGCTACCGACCTGTCTCTAAACTTCCCTTTTTCGGGCCCCATTGTACATCTCAAGCAGCTCTATGGTGACCCGCTAGAGCTCGGTGTGCTGACGGTACCACTCAGCTATGATCTCCAGTAGGATCCAGCAGGCACCCCGCTGGTTTGCATCCATGTCAGGTACCTGTGAGGACCATAGCTGGTAGATGTCCCAGGAGCACTGGGCAGTGTTAGGCACACTGCTCGGAGGCACGCTCGTGCTGCTGTGCTGCAGGTTGTGGCTCGCTATAAAGGGCCTGGGGCCAGCTCCCGTCCACACGCCGACTGTCCATTGGGCCCTGTGCCCAGGTGCTGTGCTGATTGGTTGTGGGCTATGCATTAGTGGGTGCCCCTGGTGGCACGGGGTCACTCATCCGTACTGGGGGGCTCTGCCTGTAGGTCCTGTGCCCCCTGGTGTCGGCCGCTACCACCTATTGTGAGGTCAGCAAGCGCCGGCTCCATACTGTGGAGATGGGCCTCCGTCCCTTTCCGGATGGGTGAATTCCGGAGCTGAGGGGGTCACAGGTGCATTGGTCTGCTCCTGAGATGGTGTCAGTTCTCTCTGTCTGTGCCTTGTCCGGCTTCCAGACCTGTCTGGCTGAGGGCAGCCCTGCCCTGGCTGTGTCCTACTTTTGCTGCA
Source organism: Sphenodon punctatus (assembly GCA_003113815.1). Taxonomy (NCBI): domain Eukaryota; kingdom Metazoa; phylum Chordata; class Lepidosauria; order Sphenodontia; family Sphenodontidae; genus Sphenodon; species Sphenodon punctatus. The sequence goes on from QEPC01006820.1 coordinate 1,542,378, forward strand.
TCTTAGGCGTCCGTGGCTACCAGCGCTCCCATGGGGCATCATATTACCACCTGTTGGAGCTCGGACAGCTGTCATGGCCCCCTGCTGCTGACTATGCCTTGCCCGATCCCACCAGACCCAAGTTGCTAGCGCTGTCTTAAGTATGGTCCCATGCCGATGTTCAGGTTGGGCTCACCGGTTCCAATCCTTTTGAGGCCTACTATCTTGTTGCCCACCACATAGCACGGATGGGCTATCGCCAGGGCATGTTGCAGTGGCCCCACTACGTTAATCTGTTGGGTCACCCTGTCCCACCTCCTTTGTGACACCATGCAGCTGGCTGTAAGTTCCCCCTGGGTCATCTGTGTCCCGACTATTGCCTCCGCCAGGTGCTCCCTGCGCCTCCCTGGACCTTCCGTTCTGTGACCCGCTACATCGTTCCCATTGTGGAACCGGCGCTGTCCTGCCTCCATCTGCTCCCCCCATTCAGCTCAGCTGTGCTGGTTCGCCTGCACCCTGGGGCCGTCTGTGTGGCACTGCTGTCCCATCTGCACCCTTGGGGTTCGTTTCTGTGACCCGTCCCCAGTCAGCTGTTCGCTGCTAGCCAACACCTGTACTGGGAATCCCCGTGGACCTTTGCACCCCTTGCTCAGCCAGCTCCCAGTCAGTGTCCGTGCTCAGCCCCCACCCCCGTGATGCCCTCGTGAATGTTTGTGACTGGAGGTTCCCTTGCTCACATCACCCGGAATTCCCTTGTTGGGGGGGGCACCATCGGCTGTTCGCAACATGGGGCTCGCTTCCCTCGCTGGCTGTGCATTACCATCCGGGACCAGTTGTCTTGCTGTTGGGACCTGCCTCTGCCCTCCCCTGTCTTCCTCAGATTGGTGGCTCGTCCCGTGACCCTGCTCTGTCACCGTGTGGGCCCCTGTCTGTTCAGCAGCCTGTGTTGCTGTTGGGTGCCTTGTGGTGCCTGTGCTGTCCCTGGGGTGTTGGGTGCCTGCTCCCGTGTCCCACTCTGTTCTGGCCCCAGCCCCCCTCCCGTTGTGTTGCTCGTTGTTGGCCTCAGCCCCTCCCCCGTGTCCTTGCCGCTGTCTGTTGGACAGCCCGGTGTGGTGTTCCCCATCCCCCCTTGGGTGCCCCGATGTGTCTCCCCCTTGCTCCCTTTCCCTTTCAGCTGTGCGTGTGCTCACCGGCGTGTGTGTGGTCTGTGTTCGGCTCTGTCTGTTTCCTTTTCCCTTGTGTGTGTGCAGCTTGGCCGTTCTCCTCCCCCTCCCTTCCCATTTCCCTCTCATAGGCAGTGCCTTGTGGCGCTTTTGGCTTCATTTGCCCTTGGTCGGCCATGTCTGTGTCCCACCCCACCCTGGTGGCTTCTGGGGGTTCTTGCCACGGTGTCATGTCCGTTGTGCTATCCCAGATCGTGGCCTGGCTGTCTGTTTCCTTGCCGTGATCCCGCTCCCGTCATGTCTGTTTGGGACCTGTCGGAACTACGAGTCGGGGTTGGGCAGCTAGCCACAGTTGGGGATCCACTGTGGCGACCCGGGAGCGCGTAATGTCTGATATTACCCATGATGAATACTGAATAACGGTCCACTGGGAAGAATTCCGTGGCAGCTTGATTTTATTGCCTCAGAACATAGGAATGCAGAAACATCTTTATACACATGCATTGCACACCCATAGCCAGCCCAAGTGCAGGAACAATATAGATAAGAATAAAGGCTCAATGTTTCTAGTAAGTAACTATTTGTCTCTTGCACAACCCTTTGTTTCCAATGCAGCCTTCCACTCCAGCAATGTCACCCTTGCAGACAAGCGGGGGCGGGGGGGGGGGGGGGGGGAAGGATAGGGGGCGGTGTACTACTTTCTCCAAGGGCAGGGAGGCCAGCAGCATGAGATTGTCCACTGTCAGTTTGCTTGTGGATCCCAGCTCCTCCTGCTTCCCCATCCCTGCATCTCTCTGCATGAAAAGGGAGCAGAGTCCCACTCAGGACAGTGGCACTATTTGCAAGTGTTTCTGTTACCCCCTGATGCAGTCACCACCTTCCTTTGTGATTTGTGCATATGAAGGTCGTCACTGCTGATTTCAGTTGGTGTGGCTGGGAGTGTTCCTCAGTGGGCCAAGCCAGCTGGGTATTTTCCTTCCCTCATTGTATGTAGTGTACTGCACCTCAGTCATACACCCCAGGGTACTGTACAAAAAACACATACCAATTAAGATGGGTCTCCAAACCAAAGAGGGTGCAGTTCCAATAAGCAAGTCAGCCGAAGGGTGGGAGATACAGCCAGTGGCTTGCCCAAGGTAAGCGACAGAGCTGGGAACGGACCCCAGGATTTGTGACTCCCACTTCGGTGACCTACTCGCTGGATCATGCTGCCACCCCTATGACACAGAGAAAGAGCTACACCACAAGATCTATATGAGCCAGGCTGCCAGGTAAGCCAAGTTGATACAGTAGTTTGTGAGCCTGCCACACATTACATGTACCTTGTTCCTCATGAGAAATGGAGCAAGATGTGTGGCAATGTCTCTGCCTGACTTGCTGGGCAAATGGACACAAGCACAGAACTGCTCCCAAGTCCTTCTCTCTCCAGGCTCATCATATTCACCCCAGGATTGAGTCCTGCATAGTGGCACACAGTAAAACCAGAATTTTCAACCCTGAGCTTAGAAGGCAGTGTGCAATTTGTTTCTTGCTCTGCCACTGACAAGATTAGTAATCTTAGGCAACTCACTTCCCTTCTGTGCATTCTCTGTTTTCCCTCCCACCCTTTGAGTATTTTATCTACAATATTTAGAGTGTAAGCTACTAAGCTCTGTGGTGCAGGGACAGCTTTTTATTCTGTGTATATATTTACTCTAGAACAGGGAGGGGCCCATCTTGGCTGGAGCTTCCAGATGCTACCGTAACATAAGGTGTCTACATCTAACGTTTGCCACTGTTTCAGCTGCCTAACATGGAGGCAAGCATTACATTTGTTAAACCAAACCTGAAGCTAGATATGAAGCAAACACAGATTTGTGGTCCTGGGTTTGCTCCCTGGAATAAATCCAGGGAACTCATCAGGAGACCCACAGAGCAGCTGATAACACAAACGTGCAAGGAATGTCTGGACTTTGCCAAGTTTTTTCACCAGTGGTGAATTCAATTTACTGTGTCAATTTGCTGCCACCTGATGGGCTCCCTCTGTTGGTCAGACTCAGAGTCCATAGGATGGCAGCAAAAACATAGAATAGTATGTGAATGAATGTTTCTCCACCACAGGATGAAGTTGATGTGAGTAGTGTACCATAGGATTGATTTTCCCTGTGGTTAATGTAATGTGTAGAGCTACCCACAGATAATCATAACAAATCTTTACAAGCTGCCTCCAGTTTAACCAAACCTCACACCAATTCTGAGCTGCTAGTAATTGCCAAGTTTTAGCCTGAGAGACATGCGTCTGTTCTCGAGCTTACAAATCTTGGAATGGAACATCAGTTTTCTGCATGCCATATGAAAAGGGAATCTGCTGCACTGCTACCCTTGCCCTGTGCCCCTGCCCACTAATAACTAGGATCCAATAATGAGCTACCCTGTGCATCTCTGCCATTTTAAAGCACAATTTTCTAAGGTGCTCTGTAATCACCAGCTCCCATTACTCTGAATGGGGGAGAATCTTTCTTTCTTGTTCTTGGGGGTGGGAGGGCATTGAACACATGCCTAAAAGGGAAGCACTTGTGTGCTGGGTTCTGGCACCAATTGTCCACAGAAGCTAGAAAAGCATCATGGGTGAGAGCCGGACTCCATTCAGTTCAATGGCCAGTTTCCCATTGATTTCAATGAGGTCACAAACTTAACAATGAAACAGGAAGAGCTATGCCAGAAAGCTTCCAAAACACAAAAACTGGAGACACACAAAGACCTGAAAATTCCCCAGAGATTGTATCTAGGGTTGGGATTGGTCCAGTGAAAGTGGCTCTTGCTATCTGGTACTGGGATAGAAGCTAAAGCTACAACCTTTTCAACAAAGGATGGTGCCAGATCTAATGCTACCTATGGAACAGTCCATCCTGTAGCTAGCGGTGCATGCCTGCCAACTTTCTGTGCAAAGGTAACAGCAATTGGGCAGTCATTGGCGTTTGAGCAGCTACTGGATAGCTGGTATGATGGGAGGGAGCGTCCCCAGGGGCAGTGGAAGTAAGGGTGCCACCTATGCAAATTTTTAAGGAACACTTATGAAAAATATATGTTGCAGGGCCTGCACTGGCACCTGCCCAATGTAGGGCTGGCAACATGTATTTTGTATAAGTGTTCCTTAAAAATTTGTATAGGTGGCAACCTAAGTGAAGGGTCTTCAGGGACCCTGTCTCCAGCTCTAGCACTCATGGGAGTGCCTCACCCTGCTAGCCTACGGGGCATCTTCGACAGCTCTATCAAGGTGAAGTCACTTCACCTCACCAGACCCCATGCTGTAACCAGATGTGACAACTGCTACCTGCCACTTGCGTGCTCCTTACATTAGTCTCTCCGGGGGCGAACCATCCGGATCGGTTCTATATCCCTCTGGGGGCAGACATGCACCAGGAGAAATGCTTGCAGGAGGTAATGATTCGTCCACGACAAGGGCTCTGCTGACACCTCCCCCATCAATGGATCCCCTGCCTCAAGGCCAGTGCAAAAAATCAGCTCCAAGGTATGTCCGCCATCATACGTTGAACTGATGGACCCTGGAATTATGCACCAGAATTGGGAGATGGACCCTGGAAATAAGAAGTTAACTGAGTTGTAATGATGGAACACATGTTCACAAGGTACATCTGTACAGTCATTGGCTGAATAAAGATAGGCACAGAAATGTTGAATGCAAATGGAAGTTCACTTCTGCAATAACACTTATGCCAGAGCTGCATTCCCTTGCTTCTGCTATCATCCAGAGCAGACAGGGGGATCTTTTATTGTCTGGGGGCCACATTGGCAATTTAAAAATGGCCAGGCCCCAAAAGCACAGGAAAAAGGAAAAAACCTTGATTCACTTGTTCAGCCATTTACACTCGTGCTTATTTCTCCAAAAATTTCTTAGAATTTTTACCATTTAATTTTTCATAAAATTTAGTCATTTATGTTAAAATCTTTTTTAAAATGAAATTAGTTTGATTTGTGGTTTACCACAGTAGAAATTTTCATCCAGTCTAGAAATAAAAACTATTTCCGTTTCTGAAACCAAAAAAATTGGAAGTGTGAAATATCTCAGTTTTCAGAACCCCTCTCTTCCCAACTGTTAAAGCTGAAAAATATTTCCATTTCATCTCCATTTTGAAATAAAAAATTAAATTTCATTTTCAAAATGCTTCATGGAACTAATTAAAAAAATATTCCACCAGTTCTGGTTAGTTAAGTAACAAATAACCAATAGATGAAGCTCAAGAATATGTATTGCATCCTTGACTTTTGTCAGACCAATCAAACTTGTTGGCTGTGCACTGCAAAATGGCTTCTGCTGCTCATATCCTTGCAAGGAGCAGTTCTTAAAGAGTGCAAACTGCTATCTTTCTGATTTACACCATTTGCTCAGGTGCAAGGGCAGGTTGAACCTCAAAGGCTCAAAACGCTTGAGTTGGCCCACAAAAATTGGGTTCAAAATCTTGAGAATGTTTAGAGAAAATTTTTTCCACTTAGAATAATGTTCATGATTTTATGTAAGTCTTACAATTTTAGCCTTTACAAAATCCCTAAAACTGAAACGCTTGTGGGGAAAAAATGTGAGAGATGGATTGGTAATGCTGCCAAGATGCTGTAAAGGAAGATTTGGCCCAAGGCTAGAGACCCTTTGTCCTGTTTAAATTATAAGCTGTTGGGGGCAGGGATACAGTTGAAATGGGAACCCACAAAAACAGGTATACCCGATGAATTTCTGGTACCCGAATTGACCCACTAACATCTGGTCCTGGAATGTTAACTTCCGGTTCTGAAATGTTGACATTTGGTTCCAATTTTTTAACTTCTGATGCCCAGCTCCCCATCCTGGAAAGTCAACTTCCAGTCATGGAAAATTAACTTCCAGTCCCAGTTTTTTGGTTTTCCATCCTGATACACTTTTCCATCCTGATACAGTAATCAGAAAATTAAAAAATCGGTACCAGAAGTTACCAACTTTTGAGGTTTGAGGTTTCTGAGCACCCGATCGGTACCCCGATAACCCATCAAGTACCTGATGTGGTACCCAAAAATGTGGGTATTACCCACAGGAACTAAATTAAGTACGCATTTCAGCTCTAGGCAGGGATCATCTCTTTGTCCTGTGTGTGCATAGTTCCTAGCACAATAGGGCCATGCCCCATGACTGGGCTCTTAAATGCTCATGTAATAAATATAACAAATAATAACCATCATAATCCTAACTTCACTGCTTTCTTTTGCTCAAAGGCTCCCGGGAGACACAAGTGGAGATCCTGACACGCTGTATGTGTGGCAGTTCCTGCAGGGAAGTTAATAAGAACTGCAACCCCAACTAGCACTTACTTGGCTTTTTATATCCTCTGCGAAACCTTGACACTGATCGGGTTTTTTGTTTTGTTTAGGTGGCTCGTATGCTGTAATTAAGGACCCTTTCCAAATCCCCGTCTTTAGTGGCTGCTGTTTAACTGAAGGAAACCCCCTTTCGTCCTCTCTTTCTCCCTTCTGAACGTAAAGGGAAGACAGCGCTGTGAGCCAGGGTCTTTTGCATTTCTGAGTTGGTTCTATTAATTGGAAGGAGGGTTAAGAATTTGCAAGGTCGTTTCAATCTACATCTGACCTTCAGAGTAATCCTCTATACCAACACCAGAGCATGTCATTAAAATGAGGCCCTCTACCATCTCCCAGCATTCTTTTATTCTCTCCTTGTGCACATTAATTGCTCATAAGTTGATTTGATCTCCCTATTCTGCAAGAAGTAAATTGGCCTCTTATTTCACCATTTTCATCCTGTTTTCTTAATTAGGCCCTTAAAAATCTCTAGGGCCTCAGCCAGGCCGCAGGCCTCATCCTGGGAATAAATTTTGATCTCCGCCTGATAAAGAGTGAGCAAACCCAGAGATTGAACAATGTCATTCTTCCCCCTCCTCCCCTGCTCGCTATTCTCTTGAAATGAAAAGGCTATCAGTTTTTCCTCTGTGTTAATATAGGAAATAATTCACACTTCAGGCGTTGTTCTCTATTTAGTGTTCACGCTCCCCAGATAAATCAAATCAGAATGTTTTTTTTTAAGTGTCTGAAACTACTTAACACACACTCCCCCCCCCCCTCTTCTTTTAATAAGTTCCAAGATTAGCCTCTGAAACTCCCCCCGTCCCACACCCCCCACCAAATCCTAGAAGTCTATTTTAGGGAGTTCTCTTTTAGTCAACCGAGTTGAGGTGCAGCAGCTTTTCAAATGAACACGACACAGCCCAGGATACATTCTACTGTTGTGTACTTGTTTAAAGCAGGAAATCTGTGTTTTGTTTTCAAAAGGGGCTCCCAGGCTGGAAATGGACTCCCAACACTTTCAGCTCTGGGGATGCAATGAGTTTGATGGAGCACAGACTTCAGCACATGCTGATGGTATGGTAGTTTGCAAGGGCGAAAAGGAGTGTGTTATTCTCAAAGGAGTAAAGGAATTTTATTTGTGGTTCACAACCACAGCAGATCCTCTATACCATGCTGTCAAAAGCAGGGAAGGTTCAAGGAGGTGGGAGAATGTATCTATGGTTCTTATCTAGTCCCCATCAGAATAATGCAACTTGTGTGACTTCACAGGGCTCCATGTGTTGCAGGGGCCCACAATATATAAGATCCATGAGTAATGTGAGTCACACGTGAGAAGAACTGGTGTAAAATACAGGCCCACAGAGCCTCGAATGTGGAGAGTCCTGGTCCATGGAGGTCTTCAGGAGGGGCCCCCAACATGAGAGCCATGAATAAACTAAAAGTAGTAACATGCATAACGTAGGGGCCCATAAGGCCTGCAATGCAGGGGGGGCATGGATCCTGAAGGGGAGTATTATATTTAACTGAACATCAAAAATTTGTTATGGTAACATTTTCCTTTTTCTCATGGGTGAATCAGTGAGTGTGTCCATAACACATTCCTATGTTAGAATGGGTCCCAACCATTTTGTACAAGCCCTCAACCTGGATCTGGCGCAAATCCCCATTCTATGAGTATGCAGATACCCCACAAATACATTAACCTTACAAAACCCGCATGACACAAGGCAGTTCTATTATTCCCTCCTTACAACTGAGGAACTGAGGCACAGAAAGAGACAGATTCCTCCCCCATCCCCCACCCCCTCAAGGGCACCCTTTATGCCCTGACCTGGTGAAAATAGGGGCCACTGCAGGACCCTTCGAAGTAGAGAAAAGAGCAGGGCCCAGGGTGGTCATCCAGGGTCACCCTGTGGTAAAGCCAGTCCTGGTGCCAGAAGGACAAACTGAACCAAGGTCTCTCCAAGTTCCAAGCCAAACTCCAAACCATATTTTTTCTTTTAAAAGGCAGATTACGTCAGCAAACTCATATCCTTATCCAGTTAGATAGATGATCACTGAATAAAAGACAAGTTAGACATTAAAGCAGAACTGTATTTTTATCAGTCCAGGATGCCATAGAAGGCAATGGAGAGTGTCTCTCTCCTTGATGTTGATGGGCAAGTACTCAAGAAAACCACAAGTTAAGCCCTAAAATAAAAAGATTAGTTGAAAATTCATGAGATTTTTAAAGGATTTTGTTTAGCTTCTAGTTTTTGAGCCACCGGAGGTTATGCTTTTAAGATTTTTCCCACAACCATGAGAGCTAGAAACCCACTGAAAGAAAGAAAAAGGAAGATTGGAGATGCTCGTAGATCCATAGTTACAGGATCTGGGGACTTGCAAAAAAACAGCAAATCTGGGTGTTGGATTAGGATCTGGGCTTTGGCGTAAGGCTAACGAAAACCATCCAGTAATTTCATTTCCATACCTCCCTGCATAACTTTCCTCTGAAATGGGTTCAGACTCAACGCCACTGAATTTTGGGCCATTGGAAACCTTCACACAGGCTCATATCCTACACATGGGCTCATTGTCTCTTTTTCATCAGACCCTAGCCCGGCAGTCTCAGTGCTTACCAGGTGTCTTGCGGCTGTGGGGGATTGGATGAGGGCAAATCGACTGAAGCTGAATCCTGACAAGATGGCTGTGATGCTTGGTGGGTAAGGCGGCAGGGGTGACAGCCCCCATCATTGATGGGGTCTGTCCTCCGCTGGTTCCCCAGGTGTGGAGTCTGGGGGTGCTCCTTGATTCACAGCTCCGCCTGGATGTCCAAGTGGAGGCTGTGGCAAGGAGTGCCTTTCGCCAATTACATCTGGTGCGCCGGCTTCGGCCATACGTTTTGGACTCTGACCTGGCCACTGTCATCCATGCCTTCATCACCTCTGCGCTGGACTACTGTAACGCACTTTATGTGGGGCTACTCATGGTGACGATTCAGAGACTGCAGCTGGTGCAGAATGCGGCGGCCTGTCTCCTGGTGGGACTGGGCCGCCGAGAACATATTACATTGGTTCTTCAGTGACTGCACTGGCTGCCTATAGTCTTCAGGGCCCGATTCAAGGTGTAGGTGCTTGCCTATAAAGCCCTCAGGGACCGCCTCGCCCGCTGCGCCCCAGAGCGGCTCCTTCGGTCGGCCAGGGGTGCCTTCTTGGAGGTCCCCCCCCGTGTTAAACGGGGGGCCACAATGGAGAGGGCATTCTCAGTGGCCGGGCCGCGTCTTTGGAACTCCCTCCCGGAGGAAGCTCGCCTGGCCCCTAGCCTGCTGACATTCCGGCGAAGTTGTAAAACCTGGCTGTTCACCCAGGCCTTTGGGGAGGGTGGGAGGGGAGGGTGAGGGGTTTTTAGCTCCCCCACCTGATCTACTATTTATTATCTCATTTGTTATATTTAGCCCTGTTTTAATATTGTTATATTGGATGTTTTAAATTGTTTTTATTGTTGTAAGCCGCCCCGGGCTGCTTTTGCAGGAGGGGCAGGGTATAAATCTACAAAATAAAATAAATAAATAAACAGCCTTGGCCTGACCTATTTGCGGGATTGCCTCACCCCTCGGGTCCTGGATGGGCCCCTGTGGTCATCAGGGGGTGCTCTCCTCAAGGTCCCCCAAGTTTTTTGGGGGGCTACAATGGGGAGGGCTTTCTCAGTGGCTGTTCCACGGCTGTGGAACTCGCTGCTGTTGGACGCCCGTTTGGTCCTGTATCTCCCCTCTTTTCGACGCAGTTGTAAAACTTGACTGTTCCACTTGGCCTTTGGTGGGGAGGATCGGTAGAGTGGGTGGGGAGGGAGTGGGTTAGGGTGGTGGGTGATGAAGGATATTTTTATCCTCCCTTTTATGTGTTGTTTTAAAGCTTTGATAATGTTGTTTTATTTTGTTTTACTATAAGCCGTCCAGAGCTGCCTGTGGCAGGATGGGCGGGATAGCAAGTTTTAAAAATAAAATAATGTGCCAAACCAACATGCTAGAACTGAATCTTGACTTCATTAATTTCAGGCAGTGATGGACCCAGAGACGTTGGAGCTGTGTGTGAAATTGTGGTGTGGCCCCCCTTCTAATATAGGAGTATTTGACAGACACCCACTGACTCACAAAAAAATTAAAATGTTACCATAATTTGTTTTTTATGTTCAGTTAAACAGCATCCTCTTCAAGAGTGAGAACTCCCTGTATATTACGTGTATTATTAGTTTATTCATGAGCCCCATATGTAGGGGGGTCTCCTCCAAAATCACTGTGGGGCCTCCACAGACCAGGGCTCTCTGTGTTTGAGGTTCCGTGGGCCCTGCATTTCACACCAGTTCCTCTTACACTTGTCATTCCAAGTTTATCACAGACCCAATTACTTGAGGTCCCTAAGAGGCCCTCCAATATATGGGGCCCTGTGCGTTTGCTCAGTCTGAACTTGCTGAGATTTGGCTCTGACTTCAGGGTGCTCAAAATCCCCCATTGAAATGATGTAGCTCAGTCTCATCTCTCTTCTTAAGCACTTGAAGCACAGTTCCTGTGGCAGGAAGGTGAGATAGAAGAGGTGAATTTAGTATTGGTGGATGCTCTCAGATATGTTCCTCAGGGTCAAGTCTAGGACAGTGCATTCGAGTTTCAATAAAATGCAAGTAAAACCCCAAAGCCCTTCTCAGCTTCTGTATTTGAAACACAAATATGGGGACTATGTATTTAGGTGTCACGTAACACCCCTAAAACATGGTATGCAAGGTCTCAAACTGGACCCCAAAAGCTGCAGCACATATCCGGCTCAGAGCTGGGCTACTCTCCTGTTAGGGGAGCCTGTACTGAGCCCTCCCCACCTGCAGGGGCTGCCACTGTCTGAGCACTGCAGCAGCCAGGAGGACCAGCCCAGCAGAGCTCATTGGTAGCCTCATTCCCCTATCCCTCAAGCCAGTGACATATATCCTAAACTTAGTCCCATGCCCCATTCCTTTTCCCCCAAATCAGCCATCTTGTCCCTGAGCCAGACCCATGCCTCACTCTCCTGCAAGCAAGCAACTCCCTGAGCTAGTCCCATGGCCCATTCCTCCCTCACCAAGTCAGCTGCATTCTCCACCCTCCCCCAAACCAATGCCTCCTCTTTTAAACTGGTAGCAGACTTAGCAGCAGTTTTAACTGCATTTTCCTTTCTTTACATGCCTGTCAAACTGGCAGAGCCTCACTGCACGTCTGCACCAAAATAATGCATATATGCAGCAACCTGTGTTCACTGTGTTTTCCACATTGATGACAGCAATGTAGAAAATGCAAGATACAATACAAATAAATGCAAATACTAAAAACACAAATACAGATACAAATATAAATACTCAACTCCATGCACAGTCCTAACATCTTTGTATTCTTCAAGGCCTGCCTCTGGAGACAGGGCTGGAGTTTGCCAACTCTCAGGGTTTTAGCAAAATTCTGGTGATTTTAGGTTTTGAAATTAAGTAAGATTTGCAATAAAACAGAATCTCTCATTTATTTTCATTTTTATTTTTTTAAAGCAAGTTTCTAGCCCTCATAGTTGTGTCAAGCAGTGTGAAAACCTGATTCAACATGCCCAGAAAGCTCAAAAACAAGAAGCCAAATAAAAAAGAACCTCTCATTTATTTTTGAATTTCACAATTTTAAGTCATTCTTGTGATGTGGCAGTTGAAAGTGTAAACAGGGGAATTTTTGCATATTTAAAATTGGCAGCCCCATGAAAGGACATGTGTTGCGACCTTAGGTATATTTTTCTAGGCCACGGCACTTATGAAAAATATGTTGCAGGGCCTGCATTGGCACCTATGGTACCAGTGCAGGCCCTGCAACATGTATTTTTCATAAGTAGCCTATTAAAATATACCTAAGGTAGCAACCCTAGTAGTAGGGTGCAGCCTAATTGGGACGCTGGCCCTTTAAGGAAGATAGAACCAGCGGGAGTGAAGGTGCTGCCTGAAGTGCAGATGCTACAAGGACAAAAGGACAGTGCCGGATGCCTCCCACCTGGGCTTGGGCATGGCTGAGCCATCCCAAAAGCCTGAGGGAGGTTCAGTACTGGCCCTGGGGATAGCCTATGAAAAGCTCTACCTCAGACAAAGAGAGCAAAGGAGTGCTTCAAACCTGCTTGGAGGGTGTTGCCCAAACTCAAGTGTTTGGTGGGCTGCAGAAGGGATTTATGACTGGCTTGCAGGGATTGTGAGTGAGAGACTGTGAGAGGTTAATCCCTGGCCTGAGGAGGGACTGTGCCCAACCAGAGAGGCTGAGACTGGAAAGGCCTAGGCTTCCAAGATCTAGACTGTGTATATAGAGAAACTGCTTATTAATTATTATTATTATTATTTATTAGATTTCTTTGGCACCCCCTCCTGCCTTTGCAGCTCAGGGCGGCACTCACAACATTAAAAAAATATAAACATATACATAAAAACATTAAAATAGTAAAGCTAAAACAAAAATATTTCCCCATACCCAGCCCCACCCGTCACCCTCACCAAAGGCCTGATGGAACAGCCAGGTCTTACAATGTCGACAGAGAGAGGAGGTCCAGGGCCAGGTGGCTCTGACAGAAGGGAAGTTCCACGGTCACGGTGCGGCTAACAAGAACACCCTCCTCATCGTCGCCACCTGGGAAACATATGGTGGAGGATTGCAACTGGAAATAAAGTCACGTAAGCTGATGATTCGTGGAGAACGTGACTTGGTGGACACAGTAACCTGTAAGGACTCAACCCAGGTACCCCTCTACCCTGTTACATGTATTTATGGGCATGTCCTCAAGACCACCATAAAATAGGCTATTTGCTCCTCTCTGGGCAAAATGGCTTGTTAGCACCTCTTACCACTGGTGTAATTGGGGGTGGGAAGAGGAGGTGGGAGACCCTCACTGTCAATTTCCTTGGGGGAAATATTAGGACACAACAGCCATCACAAAACTCCCTGTCTGGCTGGCCCATAAAATTTATTATAGGAATTCCAGCTATTTAACAGGGAGACACTGGACAAAAACTCAGTGTAACTGAATGGTTTTTAATACAAAAAGGATTGAATTTGAAATCAGCGTTTATATTAACTTAGCAAAACCAATGTCCAGGCCTGTAATCTGAGGGTGGCTGACAGCACTATCCTTCCTGAGCTGTTGTCGATGGTGATGATGATGACAATAATGGAGGGGTCCTACTTTGTCCAGCGTCTCAGTACTTATCAGCAAAGCACACTGCTGACCACTCTGTCGGCCCATCTCTTTCATTTGGTGCGCGGAGAGGCTACCCGATCGCTCCTTTCCACTGTCCTTGTACAGGTTCCTCATGCGATTACAAGAAACAGGTCAATTCTCAGTCCTACTGTCTCCACAGCAGCCACGCCTCTCCCTCTCCTTTTCCAAAAACCAACAAACATTCCACCCCTCCCCTCCCACCAAGCCACCGTCTGGCTTTTTACTGGCTCACACCAGTGTTCCATTTTGAGAGGGGAGGGGGAAAGAGAGCCAGAAACCCACTCCTGGCAGTGCAGACTAGCTCTGCTACATTATACCCCTGCCCCTTCTTAGGTAGACAGTCACGTCTCTGTGTCTTTTCCCATGAATCTGCCCCATGATATAATCCTCATGCCAAACTGGGGCTCTGACCTGATGTCTGCTCCTGGTTAACGGATAACTCTGGTCCAGGCATGTCTGAATTCTTCCAGAGTCAGGTGGTTCCAGAGGTGCTATGTCCCCACTCTACTCAAGTGGTGGCTCAGCCTCCCCAAGCTCATTCTCTGCAACCACATTAAGCTCCTCCCTGGCTGTACTTGCCACAGATTGTTGCTGTGGGGGTGTGTGTGTGTGTGTGTGTGTGTGTGTGTGTGAAAACAGACATGACGCTAACCACCCTTTAATCACTCTTGGTGGTCATTTATGCATGTTTCGGGGCTCCATAGGGCACCAATACAGCCCTGCAACACGCATAAATAACCACCAAGGGTGGTTAAAGGGTGATTAGCGTCATGTCTGTTTTCACCCTGTGTGTGTGTGTGTGTGTGTGTGTTCTAGGCAACCATACATAAGGTGTATCCCTGTGCTTGCCTGTCATCAGAGTACCTTCTCCCACCTGCACTGGCATGTGTTCCTCAGTGCTTTTTGGTGCTGTGCCCTTTGGCTGTACCAGCTGTGGGCTCTTCTTTCTAGCCACATTTTCATCTATAGTTCTTTCTATGTTTTCATAGAAGTTTTCAGACAGTTGTAATGAACTGTACACTGAACCCTTGTTCTGAGACATTCTAGTTTGTACACCACCTCACCTACTTTTGTAACTATTCTATAGGGACCTGAACATTTTGTTTGCAGCTTGGAACACTTCCACTTCTGCTGCTTCCTCTCCCAGAGACAAACCAACTCCTCTATTTCATAAGTCCATTGTATATCTTCATATCAAAATAAGCTTTTTGTCTCTGAAATGCTCTACGTTTATGTTTTTGAACAGCATCTTGCACTGTCCTCAGACATCCCTCTGTTCGTTGAACAAATTCATTCACCGAATAGGGATGGGCGAACAGAACCAAGTTCGGAAATTCGGTTCGGTTCAGTTCGGAAATTGGGTTCGGTTCGGAAGTTCAGTTCAGTCGACCGAACTATTCGAGTTTGGTCCGAACTCCGAACTAAGTTTGGAAATTCAAACCCCATTGAACTAAATGGAATATTATCTTTTAGGGATGGGCGAACAGAGCCGAGTTTGGAAATTCGGTTCGAAAATCGAGTTCGGTTCGGAAGTTCAGTTCAGTCGACCGAACTGGTCGAGTTTGGTCCGAACTCCCGAACCGCGTTCACCCATCCCTATCACAGAACTAAATGATCTTCCTGGTGACCTATTCTGTATGACATCTAGAGGCAGGGTAATTTCCCTCCCAAAAGAGATGACAACGGGGGCTGAAACCAGTAGAGGACTGAACACTGCTCTGGTAAGCCATCATCACAAAGTGCAGTGACTCATCCGAATCTGTCTGCTTGGAATTTACAAAACATGATAGCATATTAAGCAATGTCCACTTCAATCACTCTACTAACCCATTGATTGAGGATGATATGGAGTGGTCCTGGTTTTATGGATACCTAGCAAGTTACAGAGATCTCTGAATAGGGTGGATTCAAAGTTGCATCCCTGGTCAGTATGGACAGTTCTTGGTGTTCCGAAATGGCATATTATTTCTTTTACCAGAACTTTAGCAATGGTAATAGCCTCTTGATTTGGAATGGCGTATGCATCAGCCCACTTGGTAAAACAGTCTGCTATTAATATATATTTGTTTTCCTGATTAGTGCATGGTAATGGACCCAAGACATCCAAAACAATCCGATCCCAAGGCCTTCTTTCTCGGGAAGGCACAAACCGTGCATGAGGGGGTAAGACCAGTTTCTTTTCTAGCTGCCCACACCTGGCAAGAACAGCACCACTCCCTTACTGAGTTTTACCACCCTGGCCAATCGTACTGATTTTGGACTTTCTCAGCTTCCAGATGACCTGGTGTGTGGTTGTCACGGAGTGCACATAACACTGTGGTAATAAAATGTTTTGGAAGTACAACTTGTTCAAATCTGTTCCCTGTAAAAAAATGAACAAATTCCCTTACCAACACTCCATCTCTCACCAACAAAGAATCCCACACTCCTTTGTATGGACATAAGAGGAGATCCCTCCACACATTACTTAGTGGTCCCTGTCCACTCAGGGTCTTCCATTTAGAAGAAAACTGAGTGTTGGATCTTTATGCTTTGCTTCTTGTAGTTCACCAAAAGAACCTGCTATGAGAACAGAGGACACCCTGTCCCATGATTTTCCCTTTCCAGGGGAGCAAGTATTAGGGATGGGCGAACAGAACGCTGTTCAGATGTTCGGACGTTCAGTTCGAAACCCAAGTTCGGGTTTGGCTGTTCGGTTCGGCGGAGTTCAGCCGAACTCAGCCAAACATCCAAAAATAGCGCTATCGATACCGAAACTGAACCTTTTTCAGTATCGGTATTTTGGGCCCTGAAACCACCCCTGGTGTCCACCCCTGGTGCCAGGAAGTCTGCTCCTCAGCTGCCTCCCCCTTCCAGTCATGTTTTTCCCCGCCCCCGAACTCATCCGTACTTTTCCGAAATGTTCGGAAGTTCGAGCATTTGGTTCAAAAGTTCGGTTCGGTCGTCTGAACAGACCAAGTTCGGGCCGAACTCCAAACTTCCGAACCACATTCGCAGAGCCCTAGCAAGTATCTCTGAATCAAGAACTATCTCATTAATTTCGTCTGGAACAGGTCTTTTGGACAGAGCATCTGCATTCAGATGACGTTTACCAGGCCTAGGCACTCTCATAATCAAACTGAGACAGCTGCTTCAGCCACCTAGCTAATTGTCCTTCCAATTGCTAGAAATTATGCAACCATTTCAGAGATCTGTGGTCCATTCTAATAATAAACTTTTTGCCCAAGAGATAGTGTTTAAAGTGTTTCACAAATTAGAAGTTCCTTTTTAGTGATTGTGTATCTTCTCCCAGAGGAAGATGGTGACTTGCTGGCATAAGCTATCACTGTCTCCCAGCCATCCTGCACCTGAGCCAACACTGCACCTAGACCTTGATCACTTGTTTCAGTGTCTAATATAAATGTTTCTTCTGGATCAGGGTAAGCCAAGATAAGAGCTGAAATACATCTAGTCGTATGCTCCTCAAAAGCTTGCTGGCATTTGTCTGTCCATACAAACTGAGCCCCTTTATCCAAGAATCTATGTAATGGTTCAGCTATCCCTGAAATCCCTGGACAAACCTCCTATAATAAGAAGTCAGTCGCAAGAAACTTCCCAAGAAACTTCTCACTGTACTAACATTCCTCGGTGTGGGCCAGGCCCAGATACTTGATTTTACTGGGATCAGTTGCCACTCCCTGGGCTCTGATCACATGCCTCAGATATTTAACTTGAGTTTTAAACAGGTCACACTTTGAAGGTTTAACCTTCAGACCTGAATCTCTCAGTCTAGCTAGAACCTCACCCAAAAGAGACACAAGCTCCTGGAAAGTCTTACTGATTACAATTATGTCAACCTGGTAGATCAGGCATGTCCACTGTAAATCAGCCAGCACCAAGTCTATGAGACGCCAAAACATCCAGTGTCAAATGGCCTAAATTAAATTCAAAAAGTCCAGCCCTGGAGGAGAAGGCGGTCTTTGCCCTATCCTTAGGATCCACTTCCACCTACCAATAACCACTGGCCAAATCTAGAGTGGAAAACCACCAGGCCTTAACTAGAGTATGTAAGGTATCATCTATGCGAGCTAAGGGATAGGCATTTTTAATTGTCACTTCATTAAATTTCCTGTAGTCTGGTGACAACTCCACCTCAGAGGTAAATTACCCTGCGACATAATTCTTCTCCAGTTGAAGAGATTCAGTTTCCAAGTTTCATACCCACATTAGAATCATAGAAGTTGGAAGGGATCTCAGAGCACATGTAGTCCAACCCTCTGCTCAATGCTACAGCATCCCTGACAGATGGCCATCCAGCCTCTGTTTGAAAACTAGTATCTGACTCACACAAATATATACAAGGGCTCAGCCCACTAATAACTCCTGTTTTCCACTCAGGTTTAACTGGGGTTCTACCACCCCCTCTGTAGAATTCAGGACTCCATAAATCAGCACCTCTGATCTAGGCAGAATAGTAACAGCCTGGGGAACAATCACTTTTCTTACACCTACTCCCTCAGATCTCCAAAGTAAGGGTACCTGGGATTTTGTGAGAAAAACAACCCCCTATTACAGCTCTGAATTGTATCAGAAAGTCTGTCCCTACCAACGCACTTGTGCTGACTAGCTCTGCCTGAGGGCATGTCCTCAAGACCACCATAAAACAGGCCATTTGCTCTTCTCTGGGCAAAATGGATTGTTAGCACCGCTTTATCATTGATGTAAATGGGGAGTGTGGGAGGTGGGAGACCCTGTCAATTTTCTAGGGGGGATATTAGGACAACAGCCACCACAAAACTCCCTGTCTTCAGCAGCCTAGGGGCAAAGAGGAACACTACACTGAAGGGACTGAGTTTGGGTGGGGAGGGGTGGGGTCTGTGTGTCCTCCATTGAGAGGAGACTTTTGTCCCTCATCTCTTCATGGTAGAGCCCTGCGTACCGAACCAAGCTCAACGGGATTTGAATCATCCTGCAAGGCTTGGTTCAGTTTGAGAGACTTCCTGGCGAGGCCAGTTTCACTGTGAGAGGCACTACTCCCACTGAGTACCATGATATTGTGGGGAAAAGGGCTACATGAGAAAAGGGGTGGAGTTAAGGTGTTTCTTCCCCCCCTTTCCTGGCATGGCCTTGCACCCACAGATCACTGTGGTGTCACAATGCCTGGGGGCAGTGGGCCCATCCCATTAAACTGGCCATGTGTTCAGGAGAGCCCAGCTGCATTGGTACCACCCTGAGTTCAGTTCTGATGCAATCAGGTGCCGCTCAACCGAAACCAGGCCTGATTTTTGAACCTGAGCAGAGCTCTGCCTCATGGAGGGGGAACAGTGGGCTCTACAGACTTTCCTTGTGTAGAACAACTTTGTCTTGCTTCCTATCAAATGTTGTAGCTTGTCACTAGTCTGAAAGGAAAGGGTTGGGTGAGGATTTATCCCAGTGGCTCAGTCCGCGCTCTGAGAACAGTAACTAGCCACTCTCTGGCCCACTCAGTGATATCTGTCCAAATAGGAGTAAAAGTACCTGCCACTCAGAGGACACCGTTCCTGCTCCCTGGTCGAAGAGGCGCCCCCAGCTCCTCAGGTAGGATCCACATTGTTTGTGTGAGACACGCACCCACCTTCCCAGAGGGTTTAATTAGCCAGCCGGACAGCTAATCAGAGGCCTGCAGCTGCAAGGTGTCACCATGGTTACAGGGCCTAGGCACACAGTCCCTCAGACTTACGACAGGATGTCAGAAGGGCCCAAATGTGAATGGCTGACGATGGGAAATGAAGGGAGAAATTTGGGCTAAGAGAATGTCAGCTCATAACTTCAGGCAGGGCTGGGCTACCCCACTACCCAGAATAAGGTCATAGCTGCTAACAATTGAAAAAATCAAAAATTATCCATTAGGTGCACAGTGAATGGAAAATCTCAGACTGTGAATACAAATGCAGACATTTTGTAGAGACTAATGGGTTATTTTTTTCCCATGACTTCTTTCTTATTCCCCTCTTTTTCTTCCTTTATCTCATGTTGTTTTCTCATGTTACCTGGGTGGGAGGGGAGGGGAAAAGTTCCATGATGGCAAATCACAGCTCTATTCTCATGGAAATTACAACACATAGGAATGTGCTATTCCACTTTTCTCCCGCGAGAATACCCGTCGTTGTAAGAGCTACGTTGTAGGACCCGGTCATGCGCGAGAGTTCTCACGGGAGAAAAGCAGAATAGCGCATTCCTCGGTGCGTTAATTCCCTTGAGAATAGAGCCGCGATTGCCGCCATGGAAATTCCCCCCACTCCCAGGTAATGTGAGAAAGCATTCTCAGTCTTTCTTCTGTATCTTTTAATTTCCTTTTCTCTGACTTTCTTTCTCCCTTTGCATCTTTACCACCGTTTCTGTTTATTTTTGTTTCTTCATTCTTGAAAAATCAGGAGTACATACTAACCTTCGCTTTGTATTTTGAATTAACAGTTTGTTTGAACACTTAGCAGTGCAAGGGTAGTGACCTGGAGTTCAGTGATCACTACATCTCAACTAGGGAGGAAACTGAGGCAATACTACCACAGTTTACACTGTTCGTCTGAATACTACTGAAGGGGAGTAGTTACTTCAGTTTAATTAAATCAAAGTAGTTATTTCGGTTTATACTTTATCTGAACTACCAAAGTGGAGTAGTTATTTTTAAAATGAAGTAGTTAGGTTTACATTGTTCGTCTGAACACTACCGAAGCTGAGTAGTTACTTCGATTTGATTAAACTGAAGTAGTCACTTTGCTTTACCTCTGTTCTTTTGAACATGCCCTGAGACAGGGTGGTGAAGAAGGAGTTCAGGAGCGCGCCTGAGGTTCCAACACTGCTGTTTTCTTTTGCTGATGTTGGCTCCTCACCATAGTAGACAGAGCATGGAACCAGAAGCATGATGAGGCAGGAAACAACAGTGGTTAGGGATTGCCATCCTTCTGGGTTTGACCCTGAGATTCTAGGTTTTGAGGCAGTCTCCACTCCAGGCTTTGAATGGACTCTGTTTTCCAAGAGTGGGGAGCGTGGCCAGCCATGTCAGAAAGGGGCAAGACAATCCCTTTGCCCTGTCCCGTTTCTGATGTGGCTCTATCCCCTTCCGAGCCTCATTATGTCACAAAGCGCCAAAGGGGCATGGCTACCTGGAAAAGCGTATGAAAGTCCCTTTATCCTGTTCCCTTTCAGCATAGTCCCACACCTTTCTTGGTCAAAGTATCCATAAAAACAGCAACCCTAGCAATGGTGGAGGTTCAGGAGTGTATTCAGGGCTCACTCTACACATAAGTCTGTGTGCTCTTGGTCCCAACCATTCACCTGACTGAGGGCCAGGGAGGAACCCAAGCCCTGCCTCCTGTGGACAAGGGGGTAGACTAACAGGCAAAATGAGGAGAATGGTAGACCAACCCTTTGGAACTCTCTTTGGAACTCCCGGAAGAAGCCCGCCTGGCCCCAAGCCTGTTAACATTCCGGCGGTATTGTAAGACCTGGCTGTTCGCCCGGGCGTTTGGGTAGTGGGGGGGTAGGGGGGATTAGGGCTTTGTTTTCTTCCCCCTACCTTGTTTTATGGTCTTAATGTCGAAGCTGTTTCTCTGGCCCTGGTTTAAAAAGCATTTAACTTTGATTGTTTTAAATTGTTTTTATATTGTTTGATGTTTTATTGTTGGAAGCCGCCTCGAGCTGTGTACAGAAGGGGCGGGGTACAAATGTCTTAAATAAATATAAATAAATAAATAAACGTGGTTGTTACCACCCGAAGTGATATTCTTGACAGGCCTAAGTAACCCAGAGTGACAGGCTGTGTTTCATGGAGTGACAGGTAGGAGAAAGGAAGATAAGATCTTGATTCATATTCAACTCTAAACTAGCCAAATTCTTATCTTATGATGGTAAGAGGAGTGACTCCACTGACATCATCAGGAGGCATGGATGCTGAATCTCCTCTCAATATCAGTCTGCTTATCATAGAATCATAGGGTTGGAAGGGACCTTAAGGGTCATCTAGTCTAATCCCCTCCCCCCATGTCTACAGTTAAGCTCTCCAGTCTCCAGTATGAAAATTTGGGGCCTGAGTGAACTGCCCAGGGTCAGAGAGCTTGTAGCAGAACTCAGGGGTCCTATATCCTAGTCCCATTGCTTTAATCACTCCTTCCTACAGCAGAGTATATAACCCCAAAGTCTTGACTCCCACATCCTCTTGACTTAACCCCTAAACTCCACTCTCTCCTACAGCTGGAAATAGAAGCCAGAGTTCCTGACTCCCCAGCTTCCCCTTATCCAACTATTGAACAGCGGCAGACTTTGGACTAGAACCCAGGAGTCTTTACTCCCACCCAACCCCCTGATTCAACTGCTTGAGGAGGCTCCTCCTTTGAGTCATAATTCCTGGTTATGAGCACTGAAAAATTAGAGGACAAAAAGGACATAGCTCTCGCTCTCTCTTTCTCTGTGTGTGTGTGTGTTCTGAGTGATGAACAGCGTTAAACCGAAGTAACTATTCCACAATGGTATTATATTAATCTTGTTGCAGCTGCAAACAGATGTAGTTACTTCACAATCTCCCCCTAATGGTCCTGACAAGCAATGTTACTTAAATACTTAAAGGGTTCACACTGCAGTTGCTTCAAAGGAAATAATAATGGAGAGTATGTACTCCTTATTTTTCAGGAGTTATTTCCACTCCTGAAAAACTTCAGTTAAGAACTCCTGATGTGTGAATGATCCAGAAGTAAAAGTGATTTAAAATGTAACTACTGTGAAGTATCTATCCAGAATATGCCCCAAGGGACACTTTGCAGGGAAGCCTAACATCAATGAGAGAGAGGTACCTAGGTTAGGGAATCCGTCCCTGTGTTTTCCTCCAGGTGGACTCCAGAACTGTTGCTAGGATTTTTAAGGACACATCCCTTATTTCAGAGCCCCATAGCGTCCCTTCCTTTGATCTGGCAACTTTACCAGGACCCCACCCTCCTTCCACCCTAATCATAATGAGGATGAGAAGGGAGGAACCCTTTGAGCAATTCAACAGCACTAGATTCAATAGGGTCCTTGGCTTAGTCACCACTTGAAGCTCTTTAGCTGTAGGTAGTGAGGGGTGATTTGCTTCCACTCCAGCAGGCTAGGTGGCATGTCAGGCTCTGTCTAGAATATGGCAGGTACATTGGCAGGCATCCATCTGCTCCCAGCCTGGATAACGAAGTTGCATTCCCAGAAAAGCATAGGCTGCTTTTACATGAGCTCTGCCCACTCACGCCTGTAATCATGCAGCATGTAAAAGTGCCGCGGGTGGCATTTAGATGTGCCTAGATGCACCGTGGACGCGCTGTATTTCTGATCGTGCATTCTTTAAGACCACACATTCAATACCTCGATATCGAGGTATTTAATGTGCGATCTTAAAGAATGCGTGACCGGAAATACTGCGCATCTAAACGCCGCCTGTGGCACTTTTACATGTCGCATGATTATAGGCATGAGCAGGCGGCACTCGTGTAAAAGCAGCCAGAGAGTGGAGTCGACACAGATGTGTCACCTTCACAGAGGCGCTGGCAGAATTTACATTAGAGGCAATGGGCAAGGGGAGACAGCCCATTCACCCCGTCCCTGTCTGATATGACCACGGCTCTTTCAAAGTGACATGATGCCATGACACTTGAAAAGGGGTGTGGCCATGCTGGAAAGGGGCAAGGTGAAGGGAAAAGGTTCCCCACCGCTGGGCAAGGTGCAGAATTCATTATAGGGACCAAAATATGTGATGTAGAAGCCCTGCCTAGATGATCATTTATTTATTTATTTTCTAAGTTTCTACCCCATCATCATGGCCTTAAAATCCATGAAGTCCGTATGGTGAGATAAGGAGATAAGGATGAGGTCTTGTAACTATAACACCTGCACAGTCCCTTCACCATCGAGGGCCTAGGAAGGATTCATTAATTGATTTCATCCTTACAACACACCTGTGAGGTGAGGCAGTGCTGTTATCCTCAATGAACTAATAGGAAGCTGGGGCACAGAGAGAAGCAGATACTGTTCACACAACACAGTTTAGTTTACCTGGGGTAAAGCCATTCAATGTGGTCTTTCCTAATTAACTCCCAGTGACATAACTCTAGGAGAATGGCAACACAAGCAGTGTGTGGTAATTGCAGTGTATTCACACACACAGAGCATTAACTCCCAGGAAACTAACCCGAGGACAAACTGCCCCCATGTAAGTAATTATTACTTACTTATATAAACTATACAATGTAATTAGCACTGAGTAACATGACTAGAAACAGGTTCCTGCCCCGAGAGGCTTACAGTCTAGGGTAGACAAGGGAGGGGAACATAGGGAAGTATTGGTGAGCAATCTATAGAGGTGAAGGGTTAGAGGAAGCCAGTTGGTTTTCAGGAGGGATGTGAAGGTCAAGAGGGAGGGAGCAGAGAATATGTGCTCAGAGAGGGAGTTCCTGGCACAGGGGGCAGCACAGGAGAAGAGGTTAAGACAGTTTCGGGTGCAGGAGACTCTGAGGCAGGTTAGTGTGGTGGCAGGAGAGGAACAAAGATCGCAAGCGGAAACAGTGGGAGACGAGAACAGAAAGACAGGAAGGAGCAAGGCCATGAAGAGCCTTCAAGGTAAGGAAGAGGAGGAGTTTTTCCTGGATACAAAGAGAGCGAAGGAGCCAAAGAGCATGACTGGCCCAGGGAGTCTATGGCAGAGCCAAGTCCTGAACCCTAGAGCTAAAACAAGTACTTGCAAAAACAGGTATACTTGATGAATTTCAAGTACCTGAATTGACCCAACAATATCCTATATCAAGTACTTCTGGTACCAATTTTTTTTACTTCTGATGCCTATTATTTTTAACATTTTCTGTCCTGTAAAGTTAACTTCTGGTCCCAGAAAGTTAATTTCCAGCCCTGGAAAATTGACTTCGGATCCCAATTTTTTTTTATGTCTGTCCCAATGTTTTGGTTTTCCAACCCAATATACCAATCGGTAATCAGCAAATCAAAAAATTGGTACCAGAAGTTATCAATTTTTAAAATATCTGGGTACCCAATTGGTACCAGGGTAACCTGTCGAGTACCCAATGAGGTACCCAAAAAGAACAGAATTAATGAGCATATTGACTTAATGGGGAAGAATCAACATGGATTTAGGAAAGGGAAGTCATGTCTCACTAATCTATTGGAATTTTTTGACAGTGTAAATAAGCATGTGGAGAAGGGTGAGCTGGTCGATGCAGTATATCTGGACTTTCAGAAGGTGTTTGATAAGGTCCCTCATATGAGACCTTTGAGGAAATTAAACAGTCATGGGATAAGAGGCTGTGCCCTATTGTGGATCGGCAACTGTTTAAAAGCTAGGAAGCAAAGAGTAGGACTAAATGGTCAGTTTTCACAGTGAAGAGAAGTACCTACGGGAGTGCCCCAGGGATCTGTTCTGGGACCAGTGTTGTTGAATATATTAATTAATGATCTGGGGAATGGAGTAAAGAGTGAGGTGATCAGATTTGCAGATGACACCAAGTTATTCAAGGTAATTAAAACATAACACAAGCAGACTGTGAAGAATTGTAGGAAGTTCTTGCAAGACTGGGTGACTGGGCATCCAAACAGCAGATGAAATTTAATGTGGACAAGTGCAAAGTGATGCACATAGGAAAAAATAACCAAACTATACGTATACAATGCTGGGTTCTAAATTAGGAGTTAGTTACCACTCAGAAAAAGGATCTTGGAGACATTGTGGACAATGCATTGAAACTTTCAGCACAGTGCACGACAGCGGTCAAAAAAGCAAACAGAATGTTAGGAATCACTTGGAAAGGGATAGAGAATAAAACTGAAAATATTGTAATGCCTTTATATAGATCTATGGTACGAACACACCTGGAGTATTGTATGCAGTTCTGGTCACCCCATCTCAAAAAAGACATAGAAGAACTAGAAAAGGTACAGAGAAGGGCAACAAAAATGATCAAGGGTATGGTATCTTCAGCTTGGAGAAGAGACGACAGAGGGGATATGACAGAAGTTTATAAAATCATAAGTGGTGTGGAACACGTAAATAGGGAGCGATTATTTACCCTCTCTAACAGTACTAGAACAAGGGGATACTCTAAATTAACTGGCAGCAGATTTAGTATTTTTTCACTGAGCATGCAATTACCTTGTGGAATTCACTGCCAGAGGAAGTGGTCAATGCCAGTAGTGTAGCTAGTTTTAAAAAGGAATTGGATGAGTTCTTAAGAGGATAGGTCCATTAATGGCTATCAGCCAAGTAAGTTTGGGGGACGTAACCTCTTACTGTTGGGGACTGGAACAAGAGGAATGGATCGCCCATTGTGACCTGTCAGGAATTTCTCCCAAAAGAAAGAGATTGGCCACTGTCGGAGATAGGATGCTGGTCTTGATAGACCATTTGTCTGACCCAGTACGGCACTTCTTATGTTCTTAATATGTACTAAATTTAGTACCCATTTCAACTCTACGAACCTCTGTCCCCTGATACCCAGATTAGCATTCTAATTCCAGAACCATACTACTGCTCAGCTACAGAGTGTTATAGGCGCTTTTTTCCTACAGTGCTGAGTCTGGCTTCGAACTGTACCCAGACATGAAAATGATTTGGAGGGAATCCAAGCACCTGAGAACCAGAACCTGGAGAGAGAAGGCTGCATGTGTCCCAGTGAGCTAGCAGATAATTGCTAGGACTTCTTTAGTCCCACTGTCCCCTATCCCTGTCTCCCCCACACATGGTATATAAATGTTTATTATAATAATAATAATAATAATAATAATAATACTCAGATGCTAAGACTAACCTTGATGCATGCTGTCTCATAGCATCCCAGGGCATCAAATGAATGGGGGCCCCTGTCTGCACAGAACAATCTCACATCATGGTGCTTCATGGTCCAGAGCCATGTTGGAAAGTGGTGCCCTTTTTCAATGTACCACCACCCCTTACACACACACACATCACAACACTCCATAATAGATGGGACTATGCCGGAAAAGAAGTGGGTTTAAGATGTTCCTCCCACCACTCCCCTACAGAGCACCATGACAAGGGGTTGAGGAGGACATCCACAGACACATCAGGCCCAGGTTCCAACTACACTGAGCCTGGATTTGGTTCAGATCTAGTTGAGTAGGCCAAAGGTTTTGGCCCGAGCAGGGCTCCATTACATATTTTCAGGAAGCTATTAGCTCAAACCTGTTCACTGTTTGTGTCACTAGACACAGGCTACCATGACTGAGGGATGTGCTTAACCCATATTTATCAGTCCCAGTTTAAACTATCACTACAAGCTAACTGATTCATTAACATAGACCAAAGGTAACAGCCAGGTTCGGCCTTAGAATTTGCAGGGTCCAGGGTAAAGATAAAATGCAGGGTCCCACTCCCTAGTGGCCCCTCTCCTGTGTCTCCCCCACCCCCCCTTAGGGCACTCTCCACAGAGCCCTAAAAGTGGTTGTGTTTGGGGACCCACTCTCCAGAAGTAGAGAAAATAGTGGGGCCGAGGCGATTGCCCCAGGTCAGCCTGCGGTAAGGCCAGCCTTGTAACAGACACATGCAACCTGTAGCCTGAACTCAGCTGTGGTCCTCCAATAACCATAGAGAAAGCATGGGGAAGAAGGACCCAAGCATAAGGTGCTACTTTGTCTTTGGGTCAGGGACAGTGCATCCTGGGATACCACCTGGGAAAGCAAGTGTGGGCAGGGACTGCAACGAAACACGTGTAAAATCCTGGCCACTTGACTTCTTGCTACATGATGTGCTGCCACTGGTTGCGCTGCTACTTGAGAGATGCAACACATGGGCTCATCACACAATCACCTCATGCGGGGAAGGGAACACAGAACACAATCATAGTGTCCATGGTCATCACCTGTTTCTAAACCATTTCAGCACAAATACTTACCTGCATTTCCTTAATCCTGAATCCCACATTATGGCTTCTGTTTGGGATCGGGTCTCTGTGATTGGAGGGAAAAACATTCTTTATCATCAAATAACCCACAGGATGTCACTAGTATGTACCAGATTTTTAGCGTTTTGGCATTTGTTTTCCACACAGCCAGATATTTTGAGATTCCTTGGGAGGGCTTGTGGTAGCCATGTCCGTCCATTACACGTATTGTACCAAAGTCCTGACACCGGAAAATAATTACATTCCAGTCCCTCCCATTAATTAATTTGCAGAAGGAATTGTAAGCCCAGCTTTAAACAAGACGTGGCAGGGAAATGTAACTCCAGCACAGCTGTGCCAACAGTGCCACCTTGTGCTCATAATTTTCAAATGCCATCTATTTAAATCAGAGGTGGGAAACTTTTCCCTCCCAGGGGCCACTTTGAAAATTAGTGCAAGCTCTGAGGGCTGGATGGAAGTTGGAGGAGAGATGCTTAAGGAATCTGGAAAAGGAGGGCCCAGATCATGGATCTGTTCCCTAGCATTGTGTGCATGCCCACATCTGTGTTCAGTCTTTCAGTGCTTGGGGATGGGAACTGGAAAGGAGCCAAATAAAAACTCGCCGTGGGCCACATTTGGGTCTCGGACCTGAAGTTCCTTATCTCTAATTTAAGACATAATGAAACTCTGTGTAAGTAAGGCCACAATGGAATCTTAGAGATCTGAAAGAAATGGGCACAATCCACGGAGATGAATGCAAATTTACTGGCTGAGAGAGTTTGCCTCATCAACAAAAACTGTAGCATATTCAGGACTGCCAAATCTCAGCAGTTATTTGCAAGTCTCGCAATTTTGCGTTTGTCTTAAAAAACCCACTTGCTGAGATCACTAGAATTCCAACTATGATTATTTTTAGAGGTTGCTAGTCATCATGCTTGAAGAGAGAAGATTGAAAACAGGACTGCAGCATGCTCTAACATTTCAGAAATGGAAACACCAATAAAGAGAATCCCAAGTTTATTCCCATGGCTCAATAGTTTTAAACCAATCCAATTATTCTGGTGGGCCTGCCTCATGATTTTTGAAGGCTTGGGGTTGTCAAGTCTGCATATTAGGTAAGTCTGTTCCCCCACCCTCTACCCCGAAGAGTTATTGATAAATGAAGTAGATGGAGACAAAGTAGTCCAGAGGATATCTTTTATTGGACCAACTTTTATTGATGAAGGTATGCAAGCTTTCAGGCCCACACAACTCTTCCTCAGACTGGTAGTAAGTTAAAACTAAAGACTGAGCAATGCAGGACAGGTCTATATATCCTGTGGAAAACTGCCAACATTAGGGAGGCGACTGTAGCTGAAGAGTATAGGTGAGGTGGTCACTGACATTTCAAAATGAGATAGGGAATGTATTCAAGTTTTTATCCCGCCCTTCCCTACAGAAGGCTCAGGGCAGCATGCATGCATGCATGTATACATAGTTACATACACACACACCCAATACCACCTCCCCATTTCCCACATCCAACCCCCTCACAAACCTACTCCAAACCCACCCACCCCTGCCCACCAAATGCCTTTCCAAACAAGAAGGACTTACATTGCCTTCAGAAGACACTCAGGCTTGGCCTCAAATGAACCTCTTGGAGAAAGGAGCTCCATAGCATTGGGAATGCAGTAGAGGTGTGGAGGAAGAAAGCAATTATTAGGGAGGGTCAGATTTTTTTGGCAGGGGGGGGTCGTCAAACATTTAGAAATAGAGGGGAAACCAAGAATAAGATGATAAACAATATAAACTGGAACATGTACATGCTACATATATATTTGCTAACACTTTGTATTGTAATTCAAGCACTGTCGTTAGTATTGTTTTCTTGTATATATATACACACACACATCATTCTTGCATTGCTCACCTCTGACTTGTTACATGCCTGAGGAAGGGTCCTCCAGTGTGGCCCAAAAGCTTACACACTATCACCAACAGAAGTCAGTCCAGTAAGAGAGACCATCTGGACTACTTTGTCTCCATCAGATTTGGGACCAACATGGCAACCACTCTCTGTCACTAGACTCATAAACAAGCAACATATTATAGGCCAGATCAGGAATAGAAGGAGACAAAATAGTCCACATGATTTCTTTTATTGGTCCAATAAAAGTGATCACCTGAACTACTTTGTCTCCATCTATTACTTTTGGGACCAACACAGCAACCACACTCTCTCTGCGCTATCCTTTTTAAAATATAGACTTCTATCATCATCATCATCCCCTACTCCTACACACATATGCGCTACAGAACAAGACTGGAAATCTTTCCAGGCCTACAGCCATTTTCATTCTCCTCAACTCTAAATCTTGACCATGATCCAGCTATTTGGATGTGTGGGTGGAAGCTGCACTGGCATAAAGCCCTGTAGTGCTGGTGGCCACAGCGCAGCGTCCAGCTCTGGTCCCTGCACTCTGCAGGGGGAGCTGGAGGAGGCGGGGCGACAGAACAGCAGGCAGGGGTGCCCTGACCATCAGAAGCTGCTGCACACCGGCCCGGTCCGCCCCCGAATGCAGCCCACAGCATTCGGCCTTGATTGCAAGAGCCCTGGACAGTCCCCCGTGGGACCCTGCCCCTCCCGTACCTGCGTACCACAGTGCTGGGACGGGAGTCAGGTCTTGTGGGGAACCTTACAGGGCTCTCGCGATCAAGGCTGAATGCTATGGGTCAGGTTCGGGGGCTGGCTGAGCTGGTGTGCAGCAGCTTCTGAGAGTCTGGGGGATGGCTGGTGCTCGTTTTCCTATGGCTGCGGTTGCCTTACACCTGCTCAGAGCAGGCGTAAGTCCCTGCAACCACTGCCGGTGGGTTTGCGAGGGAGGGGAGCCAGTGGGCTTTCCCATGGGAGTAAACTCCATTGGGATGTCCATCCGGCCCTGAGGAGCATGCTCTGGGGTTGTGAACCCCTTGAATGGGCATTGCTCCCTGCTCTACTGCTGGTGCAGGGGACGTGGCCCCCACGAAGATGGAGGGGATGTAGCCATCAGGCCAGTGGAACTCTGCTTCCGCCGGCACCCACACACCCCACTCCCGGTCACTTACTTTGTCTTGGCCCTCCACCAGCGCAAGGCCCCTTGCGCTGAGGGGCGAGCCGGATCGCGGTCTTTGTCTTTTACAGCCAACCCCTCCACCTGCCCTCTCGACCCAATCCCCTCCCGCTTCCTGACCTCCATTGCTCCCACTGTCACCCCCCCCCTTTTTTACATGTCATTAATCTCTCCCTCTCCACTGGCTCCTTCCCCTCCGCCTTCAAGCATGCCACTGCCTCTCCCATCCTCAAAAAGTCCACCCTCGACCCCTCTGACCCCTCTAGTTACCGGCCGGTCTCCCTCCTACCCTTCGCCTCTAAGCTTCTGGAATGGGTCATCTACCCGCTGCCTGGTCCTCCTGTCTGCCAACTCCTCCCTGGACCCTATCCAAACTGGCTTCTGCCCCCTTCACTCCACTGAAACTGCCCTAGCCAAGATCACCAATGATCTACTTGTCGCTAAATATAAGCGCCTTTACTCCATTCTTGTCCTCCTTGACCTCTCTGCTGCCTTTGACACTGTCGACCACTCACTCATAATGGACTCACTTAACTCAATAGGCTTCTGCGGCTCTGTCCATGACTGGTTCTCTTCCTACCTCTCTGACCGCGCCTTTAACGTGTCTTTTCCCAATTCCAACTCCTCCTCCCTCCCCCTCTTGGTTGGGGTCCCCCAAGGCTCTGTCCTGGGCCCTCTCCTCTATCTACACCCTGCCCCTTGGCAAACTCATTGCCTCCCACGGCTTCCAATATCACCTTTATGCTGATGACACTCAACTCTATCTCTCCACCCCCTCTCTCTCCCCTTCTGTCCAAGCTCGCGCCTCATCAACTGTCTCTCTGATATCTCTGCCTGGATGTCCCGAACTCAACATGGCTAAGACTGAACTCCTTATCTTTCCTCCCTTCCCTTCCTCTCCCTCTTCCATGTCCATCCTTATTGATGGGGTCACCATCCGCCCCATTCCCCAAGCCCGTAGCTTGGGCTTCGTCTTCGACACTCACCTTTCCTTTAAACCCTACATCGACTCTGTTGCCAAGTCCTGTCGCTTCGCCCCTTTCTCTCGGTCTCCTCAGTCAAAACCCTTGTTCATGCCATGATCATCTCTTGCCTTGACTTCTGCAACCTCCTCCTCACTGGCCTCCCCTGCTCTCATCTGTCCCCCCCTTATCTCCATCCAAAACTCCGCTGCTAGGGTCATCCACTCAGCCCGTCGCTTTGACCACGTGCAGCCTCTCCTCTCCTCCCTTCACTGGCTCCCTCTTCCCCAACACATCCTTCACAAACTCCTGGCATTCACTTACAAATCCCTTCACAACCTGGCTCCCCTTTATCTCTCAGCCCTAGTCTCCTTACACACTCCTGCATGCACTCTCCGCTCTTCCTCTGTCCCCTCTCTCGCTCTCCCTCGTCTCCCCTGCTCCCCTAACCGCCTTCGTCCCTTCTCCCTTGCTGCCCCCCATGCCTGGAACTCCTTCCCTGTCCACATCCACCTTGCCCCCTCCCTCCGCACCTTCAAATCCCTCCTCAAAATCCACCTCTTCCTCACTGCCTTTCCCGACTCCTGTTAGAACATTCCTTTCAATATTTGCTGTCTGCCCTCCCTGCAGACTCCTGCCAACTGCAACCAAGCCAAGCACGTGCATCTTACACTTTGCATCCGCTTGAATGTAATTTATCCCTTGTCCCCTCGCCCTATGTCCCCTCTCCTTGTCTATTAGATTGTAAGCCGTAGGCAGGGACCACATCTATCTTATTGTTCTGTAAAGCACCAGGTACACAGCTGGTGCTATACAAATGCTTATAATAATAAAATGATAATAATAATAATAATATAATGAACTACTGTGTGAAGAGGGTATTCAGGGAGTAGGTGGAACAAGAAGGGTGAACATGGAATGGAATGACAAAGAGGGGGCAATGGGGAGTGGGTAGAATGACAATGGCAGGCAAAACGGAGTGAGTGAAATGAAAAGGGATTAGGTGCCATAATATTCCACCATGGCACCCAAACAGGTCCTCTTGGAATACAAGCAACCTGAGGCAAATGAAGCGGGGGTGGGGGGACAAGGTGGTTAGGGTACAGTTGACGTTCAGTTTGCACTGAAGCCAACTAACTGTACCATAGATCACCATCTCTGGAGCACAATGGCATGGCTGAGATGGCAGCGAGGGAAGCTCTCCTCTCCTCTACCATAAGACCTTTTTAGACAAGCAGGATTTAAACCACAGTTTAAACCAGTTGGACACCTCCGGGTGGAGGGGGGGGCTTTAAATGGTCCTCCATGAACCGGAGGTCGCCCGGACGCCATTAGAAACAGTGGCACTGGGCGACTCCCGGGTGTTTTGAGATGCGGCATAGTAATACCTCGATTATCGAGGTCTTTACTATGCCACATCTCAAAACACCCAGGAGTTGCCCGACACCGCTGTTTCTAATGAAGTCCAGGCAACGTCCAGTTCACGGAGGAGTGTCTAAAGCCCCCCCAGGGAGGTGTCCAAGAGCCGCAGGTTTAAACTGTGGTTTAAATCCTGCTTGTCTAAAAAGACCCAAAATGTGTACCAAGTCTCATCCGGCAACCAGTTATAAATTAGATTTGTGTCTGTCCTGGTTGGTGAAAGCCAGTCGGGAGAGATTGTGGCTTTTGTTGGCTGAGATTGCAGGGCCTCCCTTCATGAGAGCAGGATACTAAACACCCTTAAAATGGTGGTTTTCCAGCCCCTGCTCAAAAAAAAATTGTTTGATATCGACTCCTTGATAGTTATCACCCCATCTCTAACCTCCCCTTTTTAGGGAAGGTTATTGAATGGGTGATTGCCTGGCAACTTCAGGAGCATCTTGACACGATCGGATCCCTGGACCCATGTCAGTCTGGCTTACATACTGGGTATACTACAGAGCCTGAGCCTGTGATCTTTGTCTATGATCTATGCCAAGAGATCGGATGGGGAAATTGTACCCTGCTTATCCTTTTAGACCTTTCAGCACCCTTTGGTACAGTTGATCATGAGGTGTTGATGATATGGCTGCGAGACCTGGCAGGGGCCCTCAGGACAGCTCTTGAGGGTTCTGCTCCTTCTTGGTGGGGAGGTTCCAGTAGGTGGTGATGAGCGATTGTTCATTGTTCTCCTACCCTCTTTTATTCAATGTGTATCTAAGGCCACTGGGCGAGATTATGCATAGATTTGGGGTGCACTGCCATCAATTTCCGATGCCTGCTTTGATGAGTTTGGAATCTACTTTGCACAAAATCGCTCATTTTCACTATGACTTCCGAGTCAGAGTTTGAGGTTGGGGAAGCTCATTCTTGCCCTTTTTATTTGGATCAGTTTCAGTTGATATCCCCCACCAAAGTGGAGTGTGCGCTTCAGGTGATGCGGGCAATCAGTTGTCAATGAGATCCATGCCCGTCCTGACTAGTGAAAGCCAGCTGGAGACATTGAGGCCTTTGCTGGCTGGGGTAGGATGCCAGATGCCCTTAAGACCATGGTTACCCAGCCCCTGCTCAAGACACACCAGTAAGACACACTCCAACCACTTAAAATATAATCGCAACAACTTCATTGGAGTAGATTAACCCATGGCAAAGGAATCACTTGGCATAACATGCATATGGAAAGTGGGTTTTTTAATATGTTAAAAAAACTTCTAGTGATATATTTGTCATGATAAACACTTTAAATAATTTGCCATGAGTTAACCTATTCTGATTAAGTTTTTGTATTTATATTTTAATTGGTTGTCATTTCGTATGTGTAATTTTCTTCATTTGGTTTGTTGGGTTCTATGTTTTGAAGGTATGGTTTGGATTGTTAAGTAGTTTCTCTAGCAATCATCTTTTCTTGTGTGGGGTGGGATTTTTCTTTCGTTGGTTAGCTGTCTCATGGTATTTGTTTGTTGTTATTTATGGGGGGATGATGTTGGGTTGGTTTTTTTTAGAAGTGGATGTAATTGGAGTGTGTCTTTGTGACAGCTCACGGTGATTGTATCAAGAGTGTTGTCAGGATATAGATAGACAGACAGACAGGCTTACTGTGCCAGGTATGCAACCCCTCCAGCCCCCATATCTATCTAGGCCCCAGGCACATCAGGTAGCAGTCCACTGACTGGCTAATACAATAGTCTTGTTCCCATTCCTCCGTGGCAGCCTTTAATCTTCCTCAGCTTCCAGGCCTCTTCTTCCTCAGGAGTCCTGGATCCATAGTCACAGCAAAGTGCCTTCTCCTGGGAGTCTCTGGGCAACTGTCAGGCACAGCAGAGCTCCTTTTCCTTCAAGAGCCCAAGACAGATTGAGGCTTAACTGCTCCAGCTCTCTTATATAGCGGGATAGCCACGCACAGCTACTTCCTCTTCCTGCTACTCAACAATCAGCCGAATCCCATTAGTTAGTGGCTTGGTGACCACCATCAGGCTTTCTTAAAGGGCTAGCAGCCCTCTCAGGCTTCACTCGGTTAGTGTCTTACTGGTGTGTTTTTGTCTTACTGGTATGTTATTTAAATCTGTTTGGATTTTTTTATTGACCTATTTGTTGTACATGTTATTGTAATGTTGGTTCTGTGAATTGTATTGTTTTTTTATGGGCTTGGCTGTGTGGTTCCCCCCTCCCCCTTTATCCTTTTGTAGTTGTTGGGGTTAGGTTGGATGTTTGACATGATGGCTGGATTGCATCGGTTTCTTGGACCCTTCGCCATCTGTCTTTCGTCCGGGTTACGGCACCAAGACTGCGCTTGTGGCCTTGGTCGATGACCTGCGGGTGGAGTTAGACAGGGGTAATTCGACCCTGCTGATTCTATTTGACCCTTCAGTGGCTTCTGATACAGTTGATCATGAGGTGTTGTTGACTTGCCTGCGGGACCAAACTGGGTTGGACAGGACTGTTCTTCAATGGTTCCCTTCCTTCCTAGCCGGAAGATCTCAGTGGGTGCTACTGGAGGAGTTTTTGTCATCCTCCAGGGGCCTTCCCTGTGGGGTTCCACATGGTTCTATTTTGTCCCTCCTCCTGTTCAATGTGTATATGCAGCTGCTGAGGGAGGTTGTGTGCAGGTTTGGGCTTTACCTCTCCTTTTCATCTGACCCAGGCCCAGCAGTCTCAGTGCTTTCCCAATGTCTGGCAGCTGTGGGGGACTGGATGAGGCCGAGTCAACCAAACCTGAATCCTGATAAGATGGAAGTGATGCTTGTTGGCGGGCTTAGTGATCTGGGCGAGAGTGGCACACCCATCGTTGATGGGATTCGCCCTCTCCTGGCCTCTCAGGTTTGGAGCCTTGGGGTGCTCCTGGATCCCCTTGCTGTGCCTGGATGTCCAGGTGGCAGCTATGGCTATTACATCTGGCAAGACGGCGCTGGCCATATATTTCAGATCTGGATCTTGCCACTGTCATCCATGCATTCATTACCTTGAGACTGGACTACTGCAATGCGCTCTATGTGGGGTTGCCCATGGTGATGGTCCAGAAGCTGCAGCTCGTGCAGAATGCGGTGGACCATCTGCTTAGAGGGACAGGTCATTGTGAGCACATTACTCCGGTTCTTTGTGCAGTGCACTGGCTGCCTGTAGACTTCTGGGCCCAATTCAAGGTGCTGGTGTTGACCTATAAAGCTCTAAATGGTCTGGGTCATACCTACCTGAGGGATCGTCTCATACCTCATACCCCAGTGTGGCCCCTGCAGTCCTCTGGGGGCGCCCTCCTGGAGGTCCCACATTTTTGTCAGGTGACTACTGTGAGGAGGGCATTCTCTGTGGTCGCCCCATTGCTGTGGAACTCCTTTCCAGTGGAGGTCCGTCTCTACTCAGATCTTCTTACCTTCTGGCGGCAGTGTAAGACCTGGTTGTTCCACCAGGCGTTTGGTGGAGGGGATGGGTAGGATGGGGGATAGAATGGATTTTTAGATATGGTTTCTGCTGTATATTGTTTTATGTTATATATTGGATACGTAAGCCTTCCCGAGCTGCCTGAGACAGGAAGGGTGGGGTATTAAGTGTGAAAAATAAAATAGAAGAGTGTGTGCATATTGATTGTACTCCACGTTAGTATTTATAAGTGATTGTTGTGGTGGAGTGGTTAACTGATGATTTCCTTGGTTTATGGGGTTTGGTTTTGCCTTGTTTTATGCATATGTTACTTGTTTTTTAAGTCAATGTCGTAGCTTAACAGTTTTGGAAACAGACAGGTTTTTTATTTAGTTAATATATTTTTGACTGACTATGCTACATGCCTGAAGAAGGGCCCTGCGTGGCCCAAAAGTTCACTTATTTCCACCAACAGCAGTTGGTCCAATAAAAGAGATCGTTTGAACCATGTTGCTTCCCTTACTGACTCTGAAGAAGAGAAAGGGATTGAGAGAAGTTATAGCAGCACTCGGAAAAGCAGAGATTTGTTACAGATGGGGATTTCTAGGGATGTTTCTAGGGGTTCGGTAATTGGCCCGTTCAGGGTTTAGCCAAACCCGAAACCATTCGATTCGGCCTGTTTGGCCCGAACAGATTCGGGGGGGGGG
>QEPC01006820.1:1595065-1634047 GCA_003113815.1 Sphenodon punctatus
TGTGTTCAAAATGCTGGAAATGGGATGTGCGTGGTAAAATTGGACTCAGGCTGTGACTGGGGTGCTTTACAAGGATGGGTCCCTGTGTTTTTGGTTTATACATTATTTATTTTAAGCTTGATGTGCATGTAGACTATTTTCTCCCATCCAATGTTAACCCTGGGAACTCCTTGCTGCTGGGTTATGCCATGCCACTGGCCTACCGTCCCCCTGGCTCAGCCCCTAGGCTAAGCTCCGCCCCTAGGCTCGCCGGCCTTACTGCCCCAGTGCCCCTCCAACATCAAAACCCACCAGCCGCCCCTGCCTCCTACACCCAATGGCTCCCATCACATCACCCATTCCCTTGTTATTCCCTGTTCCTCATGGGACCCCCATCATTCCAGCAGTCCCCGTCATCCTGGCTCCCACGGGTTCCTCAGTACTATTCCAATAGCCCTTTATTTTACCCACACCCCATGGTCCTAGTAATTCCACACACTTCCCACGTCCCCCCGTTTCATTCCACCCACCCAGTCACATCATTCCAGCTTCTACTTGTGCTATTCCACCTATTCCATCTGGCCCTGTTCTCATTCCCTCCAACTTCTCCATAGCCCCTTGTTGCCATTCTACCTCTCCCCCATAATACCCACCCTGTCATTCCAGCTAATTAATCTTCACTCAGATTGTAAGCCCTAGGGGCAGGGACCATGTCTATTTTATTACTTTGTAAAGTGCCAGGTACACTGCTTGCGCTATATAAATGCTTGTTAATAATAATAATAATAATAATAATAATTCCTTCACCATGATCCTCCTTCCTGTCATTCCATTCAGTCCTCATGACTGTCTTTTTGTCATTTCATGCAATCCCTGGAGTCCCTCATCATTCCTCCCATTGTCTACAATCCCTGGTCATTCCACAAAAGTCCCCATCCTACCTATTCCCCACGGTCCATTCCTTGTTCTTCCCCATTACCAGTCATAGTTCTTCCACCTGTTTCCTTCCCCCTCTCCCCGCCTCCCCTTTGTCATTACATCCTTTTCTTTTCCATCCTAGTTTCTCCTGAGATTCCTCATTATTCCACTTGCTCTATATCACCTCTACTTGTTATTCTATCTATCTAAGCTTGTCATTCCAGTTTCCCCATTCCTTATCATCTCTCCAGTTTCCAGGAGTCATCTCCTTGCCATTCGATCCAATCCCTTCTCTATCTATGGCCTTCAACCTTGCTATTTACACCAATCCACCTCCTTGTCACCTCCTGGCCCCATGTGGGTCATTCTGCTTGTTCTTCATGGTGTCATCCTTGTCATTCAACCTGCTGCCTAGGCCCTCATCTTGTCATCCCACCCCATCCCGTCACATTCAACCTCATCCCTCTGGCTCCCTACTTTCTATTCAGTCTGCTCTTCAGTGATAGAAAGAGCTGTCATATCACCCGCTCACTGCAACATTTCCCCCTCAAGATACCTTCCCCTCTCTGCAATATATGGGGAGGGATCGAGTATGCGAATATTGCACTGCCTTATTTCTGTAACATGTTTGAAGCAGCGTAACCTAGTGGAGCGGTGTTGGACTTGGACCTTGGAGATCCGGGTTTAGACATGAACTTGCTGGGTATCCTTGGGCAAGTCACTCTCAGCCTCAGTTCCCTATCTGTAAAATAGAAATTATAATGCCTTACCTCACAGGGTTGTTGGTAGGGTGAACTAGATAAGGATTGTAAAACACTGAAGGAGCTATAGAACTATTAAACATCTACTATGGGATGAAGTGCACATTATATACCCTCCTCCCCAAATCACCACACCTATGGATAGATTGTAAATAAATATATTTTAATTAATTTTTTTCTCCATTCCAGTTCAATCTTTTGTACATTTATTTATAAAACAGTAGTAAAATTTTTAAATCAGAGCGGTGCATTAAAAAAAAAACCAGAGAGAGATTTTTAAAAAACCAACAACCAAGAATCCAGGACTGTGACCCATGGCAGGGGCAGTCTTCCTTCCCACACTGGCAAGCGGGAGGCTGCAAAGTGGTAGCTTCCACTTTCCATGGCCATAAGCCACGAGTAGTGTATACTGTGTCAGCCAAACCTTGACCAATTTCTGTTTACAGTACACGCCACACCCAACAGTCAATGAAACATGCTGTACTACGGTATATACTAGGGACGGAGTGGGCAGGGGGTTGCAAAGATTTTTTTTCCAAAAGTGTCACTAGTGATTTCATACATCCAGCCTGATTCACCTTAAAAGGAGCTCATTTTCAAGGGATGTAGCTGAGCCCTCCTTTCTGAAAATCAGCCCCCTTTGAGAGGAATCTTGTTTTGAGCAACTGGGAATAAGACACTCAAATCCACTAGGGCCACGATCCACTTACTCCTGAGTTCTTTGTGGATCACGGCCTAAATGCTTTTGAAAATCTTGACCTCCAAGCATCTCGAAACTGCATGCTTTCCCAATTCCATTGGATTTGAATCAACCAGGCTCACCATGACCGATTTTTCCTACTGGAGATCTAGCATCGGCCACTTCAGACCCACACCAAAAAGCGTGAAAAAGTGTTTCACAGGATTGCATCACTTCCTGACCCAGCCACAAGCAGAAAGTGTAAAGGGTTTGTCTGCCACGTTTCCAGATCTCAGGAAGCAAAGAGAAGCTTGATGGTTCATGTGGACCCTGTGAGAGGCAGTTACCTTCTCAGCCCATCCCTAGTATATACCATGTCTAGAATCCACTCAAGCACACTGCATAATGCACACGATATACCACGTTCTGTGTCTGCTCAAGCACGCCATGGATAGTGCACATTTCTAAACATATAAATCAACTTGCTTTGGGCTCAGAAAGGGCTTTGGATTGAAATCGTGGTTCTTTCTATCCCCATCTCATGGGATGTCGGGGCTACAAAGCACACCAGGCCTGTCTCAAGATGCTCCTCTCTGCCCAATGCCTCTGCCAGGCTTTCCTAGAATCTAATAGGCTAGAAGGCTTCCAGATCTCTGGAGTCAACCCCCTCTCTGCCCACAAGAGCTCCAAGATCCCGTTGGATCTTTACTTCCATCTACTGGGCTACTTGCATGTGGATCTGAGGATGCACAGCACCTCTTAAGGCACTTAATATGCGTCTACACGCTTGCATACATTCTGCTGAAGAGTTTTATACCCTGCACACTCCCATAGGCACTTGACAAAAACTCCGGAAACTATAATTTGGTATATGTACTGGTGCAGTGAATCCAAACAGCTAAAGTGCCCACATGGCTCTAGAGTAGAGTTCAAACAAAAAATTCAAATAAGAGAATAATTTGTTGAATTGAGGGCTTAACTGTACCAGGGCTCAGCCAGTGCACCTCTTCCAATCCCTGTCACTGATGCTACTCTACATGAGCCCCTCCCCCCATGACTGGATACAGAAACATCAGCTTCAGCTCTTCTCTCCTCCAAGAGGGTGATCAATGGTACCAATCAGCCAGCTCCTATCAAGCATAATTTGGCTCTGAGCAAGAATTGTAACAGGGGCTGGTGGAGCTATGGGGTGGGGCCTGGTAGGGCAGCTGAACCGGATCCTCTGAATTCCCCCCCCACCCAATGCTTCTGGGGTCAAGAGGCGGAACTTCCAGGGCAGGTTGTAGACCTGGCACCTCTTATTTTATAAATTTGACACTGGCCGAATTCAACCTATTGAAATTAGTTTGTGCAAAATGAATTTGGAAGTCAGATTCAAAACTATTCCTTGGCAAAATCTGTTTTGGTTTTTGCTTTGGTGGTTAATTCATTATGGTACTTCATTGACTTTGGTCTGGTGCTTTACGTCTCCAGTGTTACAATTTGCTGAGGTTTCTTTTAGTATCAGTTTGGCTGTCTGAACGATGTAATGCAGGATAAAGTCACAAAAAGGACCAAACCACAAAATACCAGATCATGAAGTCAAAGTAGTGCCGGATAAGGATTTTACAATGACCATGGATTTATGTTTCCATTCTACTCTAGAGTGGCTGCTTTGGAAGAACACCCATTGCACATCCATAGGCACTTAACACAAGTATAGAGGACATTATGGGTCCTACTTGGAAGGCATAAGTATGCCGGTTTAGACATTGGCACATAACAGTGGCAACAAGCAAGGGTCGAGGCCTTTAAAATCTTAGATGGTGGTTTTCAATCGTGCACTGACAAGGTGTCGGGCTAGCATACTCCACAGGCTATGCTCACTTAAATCTTCACAGAAAAAACATCCATTCACCTCCTCCTGATGTTGGGAACTTGGCTCACTGGCATCTGTGAAAGCAGCTCCATGCTGTGCCCATCTTGGGGCAGTAGCTAGCTAGTCCTTCCCTTTCCTCAGCTACCTTCCCACTTCCATATCATAAGAGACACAGGCCGTGATCCACCAGCAGCTTACTCATGAGTAATCCCATTGAACCTCTATGGGCTTCAACAGGACTACCCCAGATTAAGCAAATTGTGGATTGCCCCCATGGGCAGGGAGGCTAAACTAGAATGCCTTCAAGAGCTGCTTGAATTATTATTCCCTCAAAATAATTCCAAAAATACCATTAATACTTTCATTCCAAAGCTTTCAGAATGGAAAGGATTGGTCATTTAAAAATAAATAAAAAGATCCCCACCCCCCAGAATTTCTGACATACAACCACCAATAAACTTCCATTTGGGGCAATTGAAATTTCATACTTTTTTTAGAATACATTTCTGTTTCAGGGAAGGGGATGAAAATAAAGGAGAAAATCATGGGAAAGAATGTGTTAAATTAGGAGAGATTGAAAACTTTCATCAAAATAAGTGGGGGAAGAAAAGTTATTTTTTGACCAAAAAGATTTTGACTGGAAGGTTTCCACCATCTGTTCCTTCTCCATCTCCTCTGCCAACATGTACAAACATCCATTCTATATGAACTATCTATTTTAAACACAGAAGAGGCTGCCCCAGTCACCAGACATTCCTTGTTCTAGAACTGTAAACTGGCTTCAGAGGCACAGTCAGAACCTTGCTTCCCAATTGATAAGTCTACAGAGGCTCTTTCCTTCCCAAGGACGGGGGGACCGGGCAGTTCCTTTATAATCCCAGATCTCAGTTGCACCGGCCATCATTATTTGAAGTCAATGGACACCGAATGGGTGTAGAGGGGGTCTTAGTCACAGGGGTCTCAGTGCAGTGTTTGGCAGACTTAAACTAAAACCCTGGATCTGGCCATCCATGACGTTTGTGCATTGGGATCTGGGCTCTTCAAACTTGAATCTGTCACTAAAAGAAACAGAAACTACAGCAAAGTTCCCAAATGCTCCATGGTAACACTGCTTTAGTCAGTGCCTAAGGACATTGGGTGAAAATGGACATGCATGTAACACCGCTTTAACATTTCTTATGCATGTTGAAGGGCTGTATTGGTGCCCTATGCAGCCCTGCAACATGCATAAGAAATGTTAAAGTGGTGTTAAGGCGGAGTTAAGGCGCATGTCTGTTTTCACCCCTTGTTTCAGCAGAAGGTGGTAATCTTATAAAAAGAGTTTCCATTTCCCCGTCCCCCTGGGATGTATTCAGATGACACAACCACCCCCTATAGAAACACAATCAGGTGGCCTCAGGATTATCATGTAGACCCACCACACAGTAACCACAACCCAACTCTTAGCAGAGACCCCTTAAAGATATTGGAGCTGAGACACATAGCTAACTCCATAGTCACCGTTATTATTAGTCATCCGAATAGCTGAAAAAATAGCTGCATCCTAAGCATAATTTACATGCTGTTTCTTCAGATATTTAGATTTGTTTTCTCCCAATTATTTTGGTCATTTCAGTTTGGATATTCAACTCTTCAACCCTAGTATCTGAAAACAAAATAATGGAGGAAAACCAAAACGAATATCCAAAATTAATAAATGAAGTAGCGATAAAAAAGTTCTTCATATCCACTTCATTGCACAATTAGGCTGTGTGGCGAACTGGAAAAAAGGGCTTAGAAAATTATTTTCGTTCCAGCAACCTGGGGACTATGTAATCTCTGCATTTTTTGCTAGGCAATAACCTCCCGGACCTTGGGCTAAAAGTTCTCAGCAAACTTCCCTGCAGTTTTTTGGCAAAACACATTTAAAGGTATAGGCACACAATTTTCGCACGCTGACAGTTGAAGGATTTGGGGCTGTAACTTCAACAGGTTTCACCTAATCTTGGGTCAAGAGGGCTCAAAATGATTGAAACAGATCCATCATGTAACGAACCAAATTTTGAAAACATGCTGCAGATTATGCATGGCGCACAGCGCAAAATGTGTCCAGCATGTACCAAAACCCTTGTTTTTCACTTAGCAGTTAAATTGTTTATGGAGCCCAGACATTTGATCCATTTTCTGCATATTACACACCAAAAGTTTCCCCAGTTAGCCTGCTATCAGAAACAATCAGAAACTGTGCAACAATCAGGCAAAGCACCATTGGGGTCAAATTGCCAGGCAGAAACATTACACACACACACACACACACACCCTTTTGTATGAGCTGTAACATTCACAGCACATTGGTGCAAAGTGTGTCATCCATTTTTACTCCTTGTAATGTACTTGAACTGCCAATGCATGGACATCTAAGAATAATTACTTTAAGAATAATGACAACTGCATGTACTTCGATGGGAAAAACAGCATATTTCCTTATTTTGCAGCATTACAGACAATTGGCATACACAACGCTAATGGGGAAAAATGGGCATGCCCAGCTGTCTAACAGAGTAGGTTTCAATGCTTTCGGTGAAGAAAAAATTAATTTAAAACAACATGAAAACAACATAGATAGAGACATGGAAAGAAAGGTGATTATCATATACTACATGGCCGCAACACTTCATAATTATAGAAGAACATTGTTGTCATTGATATTCTCATGGGCATAACATTAAAAATACTATTTTCTTGAATGCAATAGGTAATATTTTGAGGCCTCTGAAAGGAGTAATAGTAGCTGTTATAATTTTATAGTAGTAGGAACTGTAATCCTTCCTGCTGCTTTTCCTTAGAATGTTACCCTTGCCACTAGGGGCAGCGATGAAATCTTCAGGCAAGCCACACTGCTCCGATTTTCTGGACTCTCAGGAAGTAATCTTCTGTCTATATG
Source organism: Sphenodon punctatus (assembly GCA_003113815.1). Classification (NCBI taxonomy): domain Eukaryota; kingdom Metazoa; phylum Chordata; class Lepidosauria; order Sphenodontia; family Sphenodontidae; genus Sphenodon; species Sphenodon punctatus. Next base: position 1,602,184 of record QEPC01006820.1, read on the forward strand.
ACAGGAAGAACTCATTTGTGTATCTTACGGAGCTCAGAGCAGTGGAGAGGAGGTAAGTGCTTGTGCTTAGACAGTCTTCTAGTCTTAGAGGCAGTTCATAACATGGTCTATGAAAAAAAGAATTCACATCCTGTTTATATTACTTTTATATTATATATATATTATATTATATTATATTTCCAGCATGCATCTACTGAACAGTTATGCCAGTAGTTACTTAGCCACCTGTACCATCTGAAAGCCAACACAAATACTTCTATTAAGAAAAATCTGTACGCTCAGGAATGGTGACAATGGCCAGTCTGGTAAGACTCGCAAGAGAACAATTTTAGCATCAGGTTTAAGCTGTTTTATGCATCTACATTCAATTACAAAAGAGCCTATTCAACAATTTACAAATATCCGGTGTGATAGATACCGTGAATGTGTAAAGCATGGTTGCAGTTGGATGGACCGAATCGGTGCATTGCAGAGTCATTTCAACAGTACTTGTTAACAGATTTTGATGATATTCCCATTGATGCAGGATTCCACCCCACCTGTTACAGGCGTTTTGTAGACAAAAAGTGCATTGAGAGCATGAGAAAAAACTGTACTGAGCAGTCAATAATATGTGTAGAACATGTTAAAGAATCCACATCTTCCAGCAGTAGCTCCGCTCCCTCCCCACGCAAGACAAAGACACTTAGGTCAAGAACTGGCCTCCCTGTTCATACCTCTAGACCTGTCCTTCCTGTCATCTGCATCATATGCAAGAAGAGGAGCAGATACATCACTGTGGCTCATAAACGACAGAAGGATCACCTAGTTCTTGCACAAACTGTTGGATGCAGATCAAGTGAAAAGAGCTGCTAAGCTAAAGGAAGACTACAGCATTGCAATCCACACAGAAGAATAGGATTGTGTGGCATTAGAAGTCCGTTACCACAGAACATGTTACAAGGAGTACACAAGATTTTTGACAAAGTCAACAGATAAGGATAAGCCTTCTTGCACTGAGCAGATGTACTGTAACGCCTACAAGATTTTCTGCACCACTGTCATCCATCAGAGGATCATTATGGACAAGGAGGTGCTGCGTATGAAAAGACTTACACAGATTTTTATCAACCTTGTGAAAGAGCACGAAGGTCAGGATGCTTCGTATTATAGGTAAGTGATTTAATAAGCAGATATTGTACATTTGAATAGTTATGTATTGACAGCTGTATAATTTGTAGCAACTACAGAGATTGTGCTGTTTTTACTTTACTATTAAGTGTAAACTAAAGTCAGGCAAGTCTCAAGCCGTTAACCACTCACTTCCTGTATTCTGAATTCATATTTGCTCTTAACTAAAATATCGCCTACAGCGGAACTTCCCTCAGCTCATATTTCATTCACCACACAAAAGGAATGCTAGTGTGATAGTTTATGCTGAAACATTAACAAGAAATATGCTTCTAAACAAACTTCCTTGTCAGTCAGGTGCAGAAACATCAAGTACAGATTGAGCAAGGAAGAGGTAAATACTTCTCAACGCCAAGGTGATCCACACTCATACAAGTTGTCGACAGCAACTATACCATCATCTGATGATCAATCAGCTGGAATTCTGCACAAAGATGCATTGATTATCAAAAACACATTAAGTAATAATCCTGGAGTGAGGTGTCCATGGCCACCAACATCAAATGATTTGACTGTTGACACTGCAAAGACAGTTGTGCCAGTTGAACTATACAATTTTATAGCTTGGGTTACTGGAGCATCAGAAGCACCTACATTGGATAGCCATGTTGATCTTTCAAAAGATGTGAATCTTAAAGTACTCTGTCTTTGTCAAGATATTGTTTATCTTGCATCAAAAGGTCGAAAACAGACACACAAATCCCTTTGTCTTGGATTAACAATGTGACACTTGACAGGATCATCTCAAATCATTTCTTTATTAAACCATCTTGGTCATTGTGTATCTAGGGATACTGTGGTTTCCCATGACACAGCTCTTGCTCAATTACAGCTTATAGCAGACTCTGATAAGATTCCTTCAGGCTTTGCAAAGCAGTCACCAACGGTTTTAGTATGGAACAACATTGATTTTGGAGAAGAAACCCTATCTGGAAAAGGCCCCCACCCATCATACAAATGGAATAATGCTGCAAAGTTGTGTCACCGAATCAGCTCCAAGAAGCAGTCGATCATCACTGCCTAAAAGGGTTCGGTCTTTGGAAATATTTCCTTTTTTGGGTTTAGAGAAGTACCACCTAAGCAAAAGGCACGGACCAAAATATCTGAGTCATGGTGCTATGCTAGATATTGAAGCATACAGAATGCACCTCGTACAAGCTCAGAGAACTGAACTTGCATACATTCTTATGAAAGCTATCAGTGAGGAATCATCTACACTTCCTGGATGGACAGGTTTTCATACACATCTTCAAATAAACTGTATTCTTCCAAAGTCAGCAATCCATTACCTTCCAGTGATTGAGGCATCACCAACAGAAATGTCTACTCTCCTTACTATTCTAAATAGAAGTATTGACATAGCAGATCAGCTTGCACTTGAGCATGTTGTCTTGGTCTTTGATCAAGCAATATTTGCTAAAGCACAACAAATTTGTTGGAAAGATGAGCGTTTCACAAAACGTCTGGTAATACGTCTTGGTGAATTCCATACATGCATGTCTTTTTTAGGTGTCCTTCGCAAAAGATTTGGAGATGCAGGACTAAGTGATATCCTGATAAGAGTCAGAAGTTGTTGCCCAAGGATCAATCAATGGCGTTTTGAGTGGTCACCATTATAACCGCAGTATCAGAGCACACAAACTTTTATATGAGAGTATGCAGTACCTGAGATTCCAAAGTTTCCTGAACCCTTTACCATTAGCCAAAGTAGATGAGTATCTTCAGGTCACAACAAGAATTAAAGCAGCTTACCCTTGTGACACCTTTGCTTTTTTGTGTACTTCAGATGAATTCACCATTTTGGTCATGAAATATGAGTTCATTAAGAAGAAGAGCACGGAGAATCTAACTTTTACTTTCTGGAACTCTTACATTGACATGGTTCAAAACCTCATTCTGATTGTAAAAGCAACATGTGAAACGAACTGGGATTCGCATCTTTCAGTTATCCGCCTCATGATGCCTTGGTTCTTTTCTTATGATCAGGTTAACTATGCCAGGTATCTTCCAACATATTGGCTGGAAATGGTGAATCTGCCAGTGACACATCCAAAATTCTACAAGGAACTCCGTACTCAAGGACAATGGATAGTCCAACGTCAGAGTAGATATGGATTCTCTTCAGTTGCATGTGATCAAGCAATTGAACAAACTTGCAATAAAGACTCAAAACCAAAAAGTGGATTGATCGGATTGACACAAAACTGCCCCGTGGTTTATCGATGGTTCCTGCCACAACATGAAAGAGCTGCAAAAACAAGACGGTGTGAAGAGATGGCAGGTTTGATGCCAGATGTATGATAACGGAAGGATCTTGACAGTACAAGGATCCAAAAAGATAAGGCAGCCATAGAACACATTCTGTCCACTATTGCATCCATGATCAATCCTTTTGAAGCTACACCAGATAGTCTGGTATGCCTAAGCTCAGGTGTTATTTGCGAAAGTGAAATCACAAGAGATCTTATCATACTCTTTGGGAACAGTTCCATACCCTCTTGCTAGTATTGATGGAAGTTTTGCAAAAACCAACAAATCTGCTCTTCTTGATGTTCTTCTATCCAAAAGTAAAGACTGCCTTATTGATGAAGTTCAAGGAAATTGTGCAATAGTATTTGATGGAATGGCTGTAATCCAAGAATTGCATGATGTTCCTTCAACATTTGGTAAACGTGCAACCACCATTTTACTGCACATGATTAAACTTGAACAAAGTACCACCGCACCGGTTTGGATTTTGTCACAGATCAGTAGCCTGATGAAACCATAAAGAATGTTGAACGGTTCTGCCGAGCAGCAGGTGGTACACAAGCCATACAAATATTTGGAAAGGAGCAAAAAAACACCTACTCAGTGGGAAAAAAATCTTTGTAATGGCAAGAACAAGGAAGCCCTTCACAAATTCTTATATTCTGTGTGGAGGGATGAACTTTTGCAAGCTACTGGTGAGAACTTCATACTTTATGTTGCATACTTTATGTTGCTGCCACTGCCTGAGTGTTCTGGATGGTTGTTACAGAAAGAACTATTGATGAATTAAGTTGTGACGATGAAGAATGTGACAAGAATATTTCTTCATGTGCAACATGCTGCTAAGAACTATCAGAATGTGATAAGGAGCCCAGATACAGATGTTGCAATCATAAGCATTAGTCTCAAGTCAGAATTGCCAGTCAATTTAGATTTTTACAGTGGGGTTGGTCATCAAAGCCGTTGTTGATTTGCAGAACATAACTGCAGTTCTAGGCCACAAAGTATGCACCTCTCTTATTGGGTTCCACACATTTACAGGGTGTGATTCAACAAGTGCCTTCTATGGGAAAGGAAAGAAAAAAGGCATTTGCTGTGAGTTTCTTGATGCTTTCACTGATCTGGGGAAAGACTTCACACTGCAAGAATCAACATTTCTTGTGCTGGAAAAATTTGTGTGTCGTCTATATGACCAATCTTCATCACCAAATGTCAACGATGCCCGATACAGGATGTACAATCTGCACAGCATCATCCTCGTTTCTTGAGCGGAACATGTCTCCTACAAATGATGCTCTACACCAGCACAGTAAAAGGGTCAACTCCCAAGCTGCTATAATGAGGCACTCTCTATGTAACATGATGAATGCTCCTTCACCTGTTGGACATGGTTGGCATTTAGAAGACAAGGTGCTTGCCATCACCTGGATGACAAAAAGCCCTGCACCAGATGGCAGCACACTGTAGTTGCAAGCGCTTGAAATGTCAAGCAGGAAGGTGTTCCTGTCATTCTTCTGGGCTACCCTGCACTGATTGGTGTACAGGTCAGAAGTGTGAGAACAATGAGAAGATCTCTAATCCTGCAACTGACAGTGAGGAATATATTGGATGAGAGTGACTTTGAATAGGATGATGTGATTTTGAAATTGAGAAACTAACATGGATTTTCTTTTGAGAAATATTTACTAAAAAGCAAATAGTTATATACATTGAGAGGATAGATTAGTGATGACCCTTGAGGGTTTTTATTCACTGAAAGCATTGAAACCTACTCTGGACAGCTGGGCATGCCAATATTTTGAAATTTTGATGTTTGATACAGAATAAAACGTTTCATATTTTGTGTGTATGCCAATTGTCTGTAATGCTGCAAAATAAGGAAATATGCTGTTTCTCCCATCAAAGTACATGCAGTTGTCATTATTCTTAGATGTCCATGCATTGACAGTTCAAGTACATTACAGGGAGTAAAAATGGACGACACACTTTGCACCAATGTGCTGTGAATGTTACAGCTCATACAAAAGGGGGAGGGAGACGGGTAATGTTTTTGCCTGGCAATTTGGCCCCAATGGTGCTTTGCCTGATTGTTGCATAGTTTCTGATTGTTTCTGATAGCAGGCTAACTGGGGAAACTTTTGGTGTGTAATATGCAGAAAATGGATCAAATCTCTGGGCTCCATAAACAATTTAATCCGTAGCTGCTAAGTTAAAAACAAGGGGGTTTTGGTGCATGTTGGACACATTTTGCACTGTGTGCCATGCATAACCTGCAGTATGTTTTCAAAATTTGGTTCATTACATGTTGGATCTGTTTCAATCATTTTGAGCTCCTTGGCCCAAGATTAGATGAAACCCGCTGAAGTTACAGTCCCAAATCCTTCAACTGTCAGGGTGCGAAAATTGTGTGCTTATACCCTTAAATGTGTTTTGTCAAAAACTGCAGGGAAGTTTGCAGAGAACTTTTAGCCCAAGGTGTGGGGGTTATTGCCTAGCAAAAAAATCCAGATTACGTAGTCCCCAGGTTGCTGGAATGAAACAAAACAATGGGCCTTGCCACACGGCCTAAATTTAAAGCAACTGAATTTGTCAAATGCAATATTCACCGTGGATATTAATTTAAGCTCTAAATGATACGAGACTGTTCAGAGTTACCACGCAGCGCATCTGCTGAGGCCCACCCCGATGATGGCTGGACACGTCATTTGAACATCTCTCTCTGAACTGCCTTGGCTAGCTGTAGGCACCAAGGATGCTGCTGTTGTCGCACGGTGGTTGGGGATCGGTCTGTAAAGCAACTCCTCACGCTAGTGTGGAATTTTGATTGGGCTTGGTTACGTCAAATGACATAGGAGCAGCAAGACAAGGGAGGCTCAGACCCTGATCTCTTGAGTTTCCAGAGCTAGCAGAGATTTTAGTGCACTGTAATGAACATAACTCAGTAGCATCCCCTCTAGCTTGGGAAGAAAAGGTGGTGCTTAGGTTCTATGGACTAGGCCAGGGATTGATTTGTACACCCCTGATGAACCTGGGAATGACATTCATGGCATTCATAGCAATGGCAGATGGAAAACCTTTTCACTCACAAACCATGGCTAGAAGCAAATATATTTACATTAGGGAGGTCACCCAAGTGCAAATGGGGATCAATTAGTGACCTACAGGAGACATCAATTGGTGAAATATTCTGATATGCCCTTTAGCAAACTAGGATAAATGCTTTCAGAACCAGCAGAGCTTCTTTCCTCTTGGGTAAGGATAGACAAAGAGGCAGAGGCCCTCAACTGCAGGAGGGTCCCAATTTCCGCTCTGTTTACAGGGGCAGAGAGCAGAATGGGAAGCTCTGAGGATAGGAACAGAGAAAAAGAGAGACCGTGGCTATCTGAAGAATTGCACCAATTAAGTTGAATTTGGGATTGGGCTCTTAGCGCAAATCCCTATGGGGGTGCTCTTGGGGTGTATCAACATGGGGAAGAGGGTTAATTCAATGTTTTAACTTGGGGTGTGAATTAAATGCAGGTAAGCCACAATGTAAATGCTCTTAATCTTAATATAGCTTAAAAGCACCACTTTAGGGAGTTCCAACTTTGCCTCCTTAAATGTGAGTTGAACAGCCTAGCCAAAAATCTTGTATATAAACAAGGCCTTGTTACACAGGAAAATTAATGCTGATTGATCAATGCCAGGAATTTAAACTGAGTCAATAGGGTTTCAAGACCCTATTGGGGGCACTCTAAAATTTGGACCGAGTGGTTTATTCCATTTTACCTCTGCTTACTTAGGAATGACGTTAAGCTCATCCAGAACAAACCCCACTTGAACCAAATTCAGAGCAGTCAGATAAAAGTTTGCACTGGTTTCAACGAGGTTACTTAAGACAGAGCAAGGTTGTGTCTAGAGAGGCTTGAGCAGCAGGATCTTCTAATCTCTCTCGGGGAAGTTGAGGTCCCAGAGGGAGGAGGGTTTTGGAGTTTGTCTTTCTTTGTAAGCAACCAATGCAACATCTCCCATGGGGTAGGGGGGCAGAGGCTTCACTAATGAACTGCGACTATAGCTGGAATTAGTATTGTGCTGCAATTGTTCCCAAAAAACCAGATTCAACAGACTATTCAGTCCCACTTATCCATTGTAGATATTCATTCCAACTATTTTCTGTTTGTTTGTTTTCTGCTCAGTGCAGTCACTTTGGATTAGAGCTGGGTGCTGGAGGAAGTTGCTGTTGTTCAGTAGTGACTAGTGAGCCAGCAATCCAGGGGCCTCCCAAGTCCACCTGGCACCTGGACTGGCCAGACGGGCACATGAGCCTAGTCAGCCAGCCCAGATCCTCGGAAGGCCAAAGCCACCCCATCACACTCACACACACGCTGCGAGGCTTCAGGAACTGCACCATACTACTAAGTCCATCACACACACACGCTGGCCCATGGTAAGCACTTTGCAGAGAAGGGTGCTGAAAATTCATCAGGGTTTCCCACTATGACAGGTACTGCTTTCAGCTCAATTTTTTATATTTGTTCCAATAACCACACTGAAATGACCAAAAATTCCCAGTACCTAATACACCTGAAGAAACAGATCTGCTCATTTTGTTTCAGGCATGGGTATTTATTTGGTGAGCTCTCTGAAAACACGAATAGTATCCCCAAATGTGGAATTAACTATTTGTTTCAGCTCTAGCTATGACCTCAAGACCAATCTCTTCTTTGGGAATCTTACTTGGTTGACAGAATGAGCCGATATTGGATCCCCAATCTAAGGTTGACACCTATGCAAATTTTTAAGGAACACTTATGAAAAACATGTTGCAGGCCCTGCAATGCAGACCCTGCAACATGTATTTTTCATAAGTGTTCCTTAAAAATTTGCATGGGTGGCAACCTTACCCGAAGCCAAAATTCAGATCTGAACGGCTGAGCTTTACAGCACTTGGAGTACCAATCCCAGCGGAGAGCGATCTCGGTAGACACCCACAGGTAGGTTTTCAAAGCATGTGTGTTAGCAAACCCCCGTGACAAGGAAATTAGGGTTGTGCATCCAGTTTTGAAAATGTCCCTAGGGAATTACCACCCACAGCTCCCTTCACCCACCACCCACTTCTCTCCAACCCCACCCAATAGACCCCAAAAGCATCCCCACTTCCTGTGCTGACTGCAGTGCCGTACTCTCCCCACGGGCGCTGAACAACCCAGACCGATGAGGAAAGGTATCACGGCATGGGAGCCAGCCACTGCGCACCTCCATATGGCTGCAATGGCTTTATGAGCGCACAGGAAAGTGTAACAGGCTGCACACTAAGTCTGAATAAGTGCTGAGACCCGCTATGACTCCCCAATACTGCCACAGGCTGAAAGTGGCTAACGCGGAATTTAGTGAAAAGGCAGGGCAGCAGGAATACACTCTCAGCAACCAGAAGGGGACTGCAGAATTATGGTCATTCTGTCTCTATGGCAAATCAAGCAGAGCTGCTTGGCTAAGGCCTAATCAAGGAGCAATATCAACTGAGGGTCTAACTTTCCCAGAGCTGGGATGAACCTTGTGCCAAGGCTCCCCCTGCATAACAAGAGGCATGTTTCTAGAGAGTCTCAAGCGCCTTCTAGAGGCAAGGGTGGGGCAGGGGACGAAGCTTCACAAACAATCCTTACTCCTAGTCCCTCTTCTCCCCCGGTAGCTCCTGGTCACAGCATATCTGTGTCCTCCATGCTGAAGCTGCTTCTGCGACTACTGGCCTTGGAGGCCTCAGGGGACACGGCGGAAAAGAGGGGATCGCTAGCCAGGGGCAACATGGTGTCCTCCATCAGCATCAAGTCCAGCTCCTTCTTGGATAAGGAGGGGAAGGAGACGTTTTGGCTGGCATCCAGTGGGTCATGGAAGCTTCTGCTGCCATCATCAAAGCTCAGGCTGTGGGAAAAGTCCAGCTGGTGGTAGGTGGATGGCAGGGGAGGATGCTGCTGAGTTTCTTGGTCAGGAGGAAGCTGCTGCTGCTGCTGCTGCTGCTGCTGCTGCTGCTTCTGCTGGAGCTCCGTCGACCCCTCCTCTCTGCTCGTTTCTTGCTTCACCACCTGCTGAGCTAGTTCTGCCATGTTCATACCAGAGGGCGAAGCGGTTGGCAGCCCGTGGGCTCGAGCCTGCATCTCCAGTTCCTGTGGGGACAGGACACACAAGCAAAGAGTCCGTAAGCAAAACAGCAGCAACACATCTCAGCAAGAGGGAGAGACACAAGACAGCATGCAATGCCACATGTTACTTTCTCCACACAAGGCCAGATAAACAGCCAAACCCAGGGCAATGACTCAAGAAAAACTTGGAGTAACCACCACACATTTGGATCTTCAGGGAGCCAGGATAATGTGTGGAACAGCTTCCTGCCACCCAAAGCAGCCCCAGTTGGCTGGGCTCCTGCCCAGCACTAGGAGGGGACTGTTGTTTGCCAGGGATAGGATCAGTGCTGATCCCTGGCAGACGGCAGCTAGGGTTGCCACATCCGGATGCTTTGATCCAGAGGGTGGGGTATTGCAAAAGGTCTCCCATACCTAGGGTTGCCAGATATGCAAATTTTTCAGCACCAATGCAGGCCCTGCAATATGCATTTTTCATAGGTGTCCTGAAAAAATGTGCCTATCTGGCAACCCAACCCCACCCCCTTTCTGATGTGGCCACACCCTCTTTGGAGCATTACTCATCTCATCCCGGTAAGCAGCAGTCCCCACTTGCTGCCCCACAGGATCCCAAGCAAACCAAAGTTGCTACAGAGGAGCAGCTGGGGTGGGGGGCGAAATCAGACCCACACATTGTGCTGGCTACATGCAAATCAAAATCTGAGCTGATTGCTCCATTTTTGGGGTTTTTTCTGGAGTTGCTGCCCTGATTTGGTATCACTATCTGCAGAGGGCACAGCCTGCAGCAGCCTTACTCCCTTCCTAGCTATGGCTTCTGCCAGCCAACACAGTCAGCCTAGAACCACACAAGGCCAAGCAGCGGGTGCACCCAGACACATGTCACTTTCACACAGACAGCTAAATTGGTTTATTAAGTCCTTAACTCGCTTGTATGTTGGTAACGTTCACAGGTCAAGCAACAGGAGTAGGAGGCAAAGCATGTGCTCCAGAATAATCAAGAGCAGATAATCCCCTTCACTTTCTAAACCAAAGTACCTTGTAATGTGAACTCTTTCCACGTTTGGTAGGCAAACACATTCTACAAATCATTCCCAGGCTGCAGCACAAAATCTCTCTCCTGCTGAGAACTTTACGGCATTCATCCCAGAACGCTTCGTGTGCAAGGCATGAAGGGATTGATGTCATAGTGTGCACTTTCTGGACATGCCTACTGGGGGCAGATGATAGCAGTACTAAATCGATTCGGTTTAGGAGCATAGTATGAATAATACCAAAATGTCTTATTAAATCCTGAATCATTGTTTTGGCTTTGATAAATTAGTTTAGTTTTGTTCATGTGAACGTAACCTCAGTCCTGAATGACTTGGTGCTCTGGGATCCAGAGATAAGGTGTACCTGCTGGTTTGGCCTAGGTGAGAGCTCCCTAGGTATGACATCCCCGAGTCACGAAGCACCAGGTATTCACACAGCCCAAAGTCAATATTGAATAAATTTGAAATGACAACATGAGTGTGAGAAGCGCTGGCTTAAAATACAGGCCAGGAGTGGGAAGCCCTGGCCGGTGGCAATTCAGGAGGTGATCCTTCAATACACGGGGCCCATGAATAAATTAAAAACAGCAACAGATGCATAACATATGGGCCCTGCCTGCACTGCAGGGAGCCCAAGGAGGAATGTTATGTTTAACTGATCAAAAATAACTACAACAACATTTTCCTTTTTCTAAAGGGTAAGTGTCCACCAAACATTCCTGTGTTAGGAGGGAGCCCACACCCCCATTTTGCATGCAGCTCCAACTTCCCGGGATCCTCCACTGAGCGTTAGGGTGATTTCAGACGTGAAATCACCCCGCACCGGGATCCGTTTCAGATCCCAGTGAGGAATCAGTCCGGCCGTCCTTTAGACGTGCCGGCCTGATTCCTACCGGGGATCGGGCGGGGCTGCACGGTGCAACGTGTGGTCACACAGCCCCGCCACCCCCCGTGCTCCCCCGGCTGCCAGCCCTCCAGGAGATGGGCGGGCACAGCAGGCAATCTGGCTGCTGCGCCCGATCTCGCAGCGTGGTCTGGGCCACGATCCGGCCAGCAGAAGGTAACAGACGTTACTTTCCACCGATTCCGGATTGTGGCCACCGTGACCACGCTTCGGGCCCAATCCCAACCACGCTTTTGGACTCTGGGAGGCCGGAGGTCCGAAAGCGTGGTCAAAGAGATTCCCGCCGGGGTTTCACAGGGGTGAACATCTGGCAGGAATCTCTTTGGGTAACATCAGACGTTACACTACCGCGGCCACCACAGGGAGTACACTGTGGTTGATCGTAACGTCTGAAATTACCCTTAATCTTCTCAATTGGCACTGGGGTCTAGGGTTGCCACCCATGCAAATTTTTAAGGAACACTTATGAAAAATACATGTTGCAGGGCCTGCATTGGTGCCTAAGACCAGTTCAGACCATGCAACATGTATTTTTCATAAGTGTTCCTTAAAAATGTACATAGGTGGCAACCCTACTGGGGTCCTATATTCATAAGAACATAAGTATTGCCATACTGGGTCAGACCAATGGTCCATCAAGCCCAACACTTGTCTACGACAGTGGCCAATCTCAGCTGCTTGGAAGAAGTACCCAACAGGTCACTATGGGGCAATCCCTTCTCTGCTGTTCGTTCCCAGCAGTAAGCGATTACACTCCCCAAACCTACCTGGCTAATAGCTGCTCATGAACCTATGCTCCAAAAACCTGTCCAACCCTTTTTTAAACCCAGCTATACTACTGGCCTTGACCACATCTTCTGGAACAAATTCCACAAGTTAATTGTGCACTGAGTGAAAAAAAAAATTGTTTTAAATCCGCTACCTCTTAGTTTCATGGAGTGTCCCCGATTCCTAGTACTGTTTGAGAGTACTGGCCCCTAGCCTGTTGACATTCCAGCGAAGTTGCAAAACCTGGCTGTTCGCCCAGGCCTTTGGGGAGGGTGGGGTAGGGTGAGGGGTTTTTAGCTCCCCCACCTTACTTATTATTTATTCATTATTTATTATATATTTATTATATTTCAGCCCTGTTTTAATATTAATTGTTGGATGTTTTAAATTGTTTTTATTGTGTTTTTATGTTGGAAGCCGCCCCGGGCTGCTTTAGCAGGAGGGGCAGGGTAAAAATCGATTAAAATAAATAAATAAATATAAATAAATATAAATAACCATTCCCTAGTAACATGTTCCACACCGCTCATGAATTTATAAACTTCCATCATGTCCCCTCTCAGTCGTCTCTTCTCCAAGCTGAAGAGCCCCAACCTATCCAGCCTCTCTACATAGGGGAGATGTTGCATACCCCTTTTCTATTTCTACAATATCTTTTTTGAGATGAGGCAACCAGAACTGCAAGGTGCAGTTGCCGTACACTTATATAGCAGCATTATGATATGTTCAGTTTTATTCTCTATCCCATTATTGGATTTTCCTCTCCTCCTATTCAGGTGCCCAAGTTCGGATTTGGAGTATGACTTTCAGAAATCTGAGTTGGACTCGCATGTAACACTGATTAAATCAGATGTTGGCGGGACCATGGAACATGTACAACGTGCTCTGGATTAGTGTTACATGTGAGGGAGTCAATGGGCATTGAAGCCCCGCTTTAAACACATATTTGGTGTTAAGATTTGATCTGAACGCTAATCCGGGGCTCATTATACATGTTCTGATTTAATCAGCATTATGTGCGAGTCCACCCCTGGGTTGAACTGATTAAATGCTGCAGCTGCCTTTCCAGGACACACAGCCCTGCCTGTTGTGGGCCCAGCCAAGAACCCTGTGAGCTTTGGTGCTAAGTAAAACACTGCAAGCGTCCTGTGTGATAAGCATAACATCTCCCAAAATAGCACACGGCTCCCGCCTCCACATGTTGTACCCGTTACTGATGGGTTGCAGCCAGCTGCAAGCTGAGGACCTGATCCTGCAAGAAGTTTCTCAGGCAACTAGTCCCGTTAATCATGTCACTGAGCATACAGGATCATGCTCCTGGGTGGGCATGATACAGAAACTCCTCTGTGTCAACTGCATTGAGGTTTGCAGTCTGGTGGGGACTAAAATTTATTTCACGTCTGCACCAAAACTGTCTACTTTCCACTAAGCATAGCTTGCTCAGTCTATTTTAAAAGCTTATAACTTGCTGATGTCAATCAACCCTGCCAAATATTTATGCAATGATTGTGTAAAAACGTATGTGCTGTATTTGAAATTGACTGAAAGTTAGATTGCATCAGCATCTCAGAGATGTAGTTATGGGTGCAACCACTTCTGAAGTAGTTTTCTCTCCACCTGGGTGGGTCACTTATGCAAAGTGTCTGGGAGGCTCAGCCATTATTCTGAAACCTATCGAATATAATCAACAGAGATCCTTATTGTGTTGCAAGGACACTAGGTCCACCTTGCCCTCCAGCAGGGAGACAAAGAAACCTCAAGTACAATTGAAGGAGGGTGGAATCTAGGTTTGGGATTCAAATCCCGAGAGAATTGAGTATCTTCAAACAAAGACAGTTTGCAGCCTTTTGAAGCCAGCAATGCTTCCAAAGAGCTTTGGAAGAGGAACTACCCTTTTAGCCAGTAACAATTTGATAGTCAGTCACAAGTACAAGCTGGAACCTGTATGTTAAGATTTTATTTTGTTTGTAACCATCCAGTTTTTCTCCCTCACTTCTGCCACCTTTGACTCTCCATTCTCTATTTAATAATCTTTCTGGTTACTCCAACTGGACTCAAGTATTATGTGCTGTAAAGGAATAGAGACAACGTAGTTTGGATGATGGCTTATTGGACCATCTTCTGTCGGCAAGAGTATGTAAGGTTGGTTCTGTATTCTTATGTGCCTGAGGGAGAGCTCAGTGCGACCCAAACATTTGCACATTCTCACTAACAGAAGTTGGTCCAATAAAAGAGATTCTCAGCTACTTTGTCTCCACCTCTTACATTTGGGTATCTCTCTAAAGTGTCCTGGATTGGGCATGTTTCAGCCTTTTTTTTGCTGATGTCCCACCTGCCCCACCTCACTGTTCCAATGCCCTGATTTTGGGAGACACACAGTTCTCCCAGTGGCTTGTGGCAGTAAGTTGCCTGTTTCAGAACTCCCCAGAGCATCTTGGTTAACTTTGTATCCTGCCGCTCACTGTCTCCTTTTAAATTTCAAACCAGCTCCCTGCTGCTGTTGTCAATTTCACACAGCTGCTCTGCTGTTTCTCTGCAGCCCCGTTCAGCTCCCTGCCTCTCGCTTCATAAGAACATAAGAAGTGCCAGACTGGGTCAGACCAATGGTCCATCTAGCCCAGCATCCGGTCTCCAACAGTGGCCAATCACGGTGGCTTGGGAGAAGCACCCAAGAGGTCACAATGGGGGATTCATTCCCTGTTGTTTTCCCCCAGCTCCCGTCACGTTCCCTGATCCTGTCTGGCTAATAGCTGCTAAATGGACTTATCTTCCAGAAACTTGTCCAAACCTCTTTTAAACTCAGCTATAGTACTGGCCCTTACCACAGCCTCTGGCAGTAGATTCCACAACCCAATTATACGCTGAGTGAAAAAATACTTTCTTTTATTTGTTTTAAACTTAACACCCATGAGTTTCATGGAGTGTCCCCTACTTCTAGTACTTCAGCCCCTGTGCTCTCAGCTCTTCCCTGGGTCGGACAGCCCTCTGGGGTCTGCCTCCCTCCTTCCACCCCACTGGTCTTTGTTCCCACTTGGCTAGCATCCTGAGATCACCGATCACACTGGGTGATTCACACAGGTGACTCGAGCAGCTCTCATCAACCCTCAACCTACTCTCCTTTTAACTCCACCAGCTTTACCTGCAGCTCAGGTTCTTAAAGGGGCCACACCCTGGTGCCCAGCTGCCACAGCACCACCACTTCATACACTCAATGTACTGCGCTGGAGTGTAAATTTGCATAAACTCATGCAAAGTAGCATATGCATATTTTATGCAAAGGATTCCCTCGTTGTCCCTCTTTTCAGAGTCCAGGGGTTGAAAGGTATGCATTTGGTCCAACATGGCAAACACCTTCCCTCTAGACTGTAAAAGAGTGGTGTTTCAAGGGGAGTTGCTCCTTTGGGAATAGAGGATTATTATTGTTATTAATAATTTCTATAGCACCTTCAGTGTTCAAAGTTCTTTACAATTCTTATCTAGTTCACCCTCACAATAACCGAGAGATAAGTCATTATCATTCCCATTTTACAAATGGGAAACTGAGGCTGAGAGAGTGTGACATGCCTAAGGCAACCCAGCAAGTTCATGGCTAAGATGGGATTTGAACCCTGGTCTTCCACATCCAACTCCAACACCTTTGCTACAAGGCTACACTGGCTCTGCAGTTTTTGTGAATGTCCAGGATCAGGATCTGGTCACAACATAGGGGGAAAGTACTTGTTCCTAGTAAGTGCCCAGGTGGGACCAGTTTGCAAGAAGCTTGGTGGCAGCTGGAAGCCAACATCTGGAAGGCATAAACAGTTCTGGTGCAAACTGGGGAGAGGACTGCGAGATAGCTCATGATCCCAGCTACCCGAGAATTTGTGACAGTGGGCATGTACATCTCCTGAATTTCAAAGAACACTGCACAAATTAGAGTCATTATATGGCCTGATCCAAAGGCTACAAATGTCATGTGGAGTCTCCCCTGGAACTTTGGATCATGCCCCACAAGGCTCCAGATGCACAGGCCAAGACAGCAGATTCTCTCTGTTAAGCAACAAGGAATATCAAGTCATGGAGTGGGGTTGTAACAAACCCTTGTCTAATTTAAAGTTTCAAGTTCCTTGGGGTGGGAACTGGTCCTTAGTATACATCTGAACAACATCCAGTCATCAGGGGCCTAGCTAGGTGGGAATGGGCCCCCCACTGTGCCAATAGACTCCAGTATGCGTATGCGTATTCTACATGTGTGTGGGCCCCTCGGGCTAGTGGGCCCCAGTGTGGCTGCACCAATTATAGGGAAGCCCCTCCAGCATAAAGGAGCTTGGATCCCAGGAGCCACCAGTTGCTAGTCTAACGAGCACAGACCCCTAGGGAACTGCCATGAATTCAGACCTGTGCAGCTGTCAAGTGTCACAGATGTGGAGACCTGGAGCAAGGGTGTCTGTTGCAGTCAAAGCTCTCAGGCTATTTCACTGTTTCCTGGAGCACTGTGTGTAGCAGGATGGACACCTCAGACTTGGAGGGCTCTTAAAATAGTTCTATGGGGAATCTAGCTCACAGTCCTTCTATGCCGAAACCATGCATGCTCTGAGTCTTTCAAGTACAGTCTTGATCCTGGAATGAGTCCTCTTTCAGTTAGCATGTGTGTAGCACCTTTAAGTCTAGCCTCCATCTCCCCTACAGCCAGCCTGTTCCACCAAGAATCTTTTAGGATGGCTCCCACTCTGGAGTAAGCAACCCCTGTCCATATAGTCCTGGAAAATCCCCCTTCTGGGGCCTAGCCTTGGGTAGTCCCCACCTGCAAGTTCTTCTGGCAACTTGCTCCCTCTCGAGCAGTGTTTCCATCTCAGTTCCTCCACTTGCCAAGAGCTCCAGACCAGGACTTGATCCTTCAGGTCCCTACATAGGTCTGCAGTGTCTGGAAGCTCCTTTTTCCATCTCCGCGGAGAGCTCAACTCCAGCCCTCCTTCCTCCATGGTGTTCCCCACAGACTGAGGCTTGTCCTCTTAAATGCCCATAACCCATCAGAGCATTTCCACCTGATAGATGCTTGGCCATTGTCCTCCACCTGCTTGTTTCTGCATTAGTCTGAGGCATGATCCCCATCTATCATTGGTGCCTGCCCATTTTATGCCGGTGCTACCATGTGCCGTTACGCTATGGGAGGAGGTACAGCATCTTCTCCAGGGTAGGAGAAGTGTGATTGATCATAAATTACACTTGCAAGTGTTTGAGAGGCAGAGTCAAAGCACTGGGAAAAGATGGCAGCCCACCTGGATGCGGAGCCATAACTGCTTGTTCGTCATTTCCAGGCGCCTAGAGTGATTCTCCAGTTCCCGGGACCTCTGCAGGTCCTTCTGCATCCTCCTGATGTAGTCAACGGAGGCTTTGAGGATCGTCCCTTTGTTCCAGCGTACATCCCTAGGGAATGGTAAGAAAGCAAACCTTACAGATTACAAAGGCAGCTCCTCCCAGCCTGTTCTCCAAATCTGCAAGACTCAGCTCTACTGAGAACCCTCTTATGCACAAGATTAGCCATGCAAGCTGAAGGGTGCACCAGTATTCCCTCAGATAAGCATTCAATTATCCCAGCCTCACAAAACCCAAGGGAACACCAACCTACCACACACCAGATCTTCATGGATTTCAGATGCCTGCATTTGACTGAAACCGTCAGGCCCAGTCTGGGTGCACTCTTCCAAAGTCCCTCGAGCTCAGACCAGGCTCCCTAGCTGCAGGAGCTGAACCCCTACAAAGCACCATGACGTCTCAGCACTCTGCAGGGGATGTGGTCATATTTAAAAGGGGCAGAATATGTTGTAGCCCCACCCCTTTTCTGATGTAGCCCTGCCCCTTATGGAGTGCTGTAACGTCACCAGGCTGCAGTGGGGAGAGGAGAGCCGGAAGAGGCTATCCAGACGCATCCGTCCTGTCTCAGAAGACCACAAACACAATCGGACTTGGGCCCAAATTTCTGGTTCTAGCAAGGTTCTAATTTGACCATACTCTATCAGGCTGCCAGTCCAATTAAAATCTCTCCTGGAAGAGAAGTAAAACAAGAATTTGAAGCCAGTGCATCATTGGGGGTGCATTTACACACCCAGTATGCTGTAATGGCTAAGTGCACCGTACTTGGACCAGGAGGTAGGAAGGGACCCCGGTTCTAGTCTCGTCTTAGCCAGAAACTCATTAGGTGACCTTGGGCCAGTCACATTATTCTCTCAGTCTAACCTACCTCACAGGGTGGTTGTGAGGATTAAAAGTTGTATTAAACTGTTGCACGTAAAACGCTTTGAGTGCCATGGCGGGGGGCGCTATATAAAATAAAGATGATTATTATTCTTTATTACTAGAACACTGGTTGAGTAGCAGTGCTTTTGCACATCTGTCTTCACACAGGAAGTGACTGCTCGTTTAGCCCCACCCATCAGTCAGCTGCATCTGTGATAACCCAGGGGGCACTGTTCTGAAAGTGGGTGTAGAAGGCCCTTGCTGGGGCTCTTCCCTCACAGGCGGGTCTGGAAATCAGGAAGTTGCTATGGGCTACTCTGTTCTTCTCCACACAACTGTTGTATGTTGCACCAGTTTAAAGTAACAGCCATGTGCTGCTTGATGAACAGTTGGTATGTAGCGTAGGCTGTGCACAGACAGCTAACCCTTTTGTGTAAAAAGATCGTTACAGATAGTCGATACCCAGCCAGAAGAACATTCACTAGAACAGAATTCCAACAGTCAAACCAGCATAGGATTTTTAAAATGGAGCTCCCCCATCTGATATGACTGGCCCATGACCAGGGACCCATGTTGACTGCATTGTTGCAGTGATTTTTGCAGAATCAGCCAATCCTCACAGTGAAATTGTAGTGAAATTGCAATTGCAGTACTGCAAACTGAAATGCTGAAATTGCAGTGAAACTGCAGTGGGAGCTGTCTGCAGGACTGAAATCTTGGCTCAGCCATAAACTTGTCGCCTGACCCCTGAAGCAAAACCGCTGCTGCAGCTGCTGTCTGTCAGGAAGGTGCAACCACGAACCCTGCGAGTAAATAGGCCCCTGGGAGATGAATCGTAGCCGGTGTCTTGGGGACCTATATTTTCATGAGGGAGGTCTGGGGCTTTAACATGAGGTGGGAGTTCTGGGGTGCTGAAATTCCAGAGGATTTCAGTGGTGCTTGATTAACAAAGTTGTGGTTCTGTGTCAAACCTGTTGAAAAAGCATGCTCGTAAGCAAACTTGCATGTATAAATTGTTGCATAATTATGCAAATCAAGTTAATTATGAAAATGTTAATACTCACAGTGAATTTGCAGAGTTTGGCTTCACTGGTTGCAGAATTTCAGATTTTTGGTGCACTGAACAGGGGTCCCATAACCCACATTAGGGAGCTCTTTCTTGAATTGCAAACCAGGGCTGCCAACCACAAACCAGTGAAAATGGGCTTCAATGGGACTACTGGAGTAAGTGACTTTTGGACCATGGCCTGCGTGTCATCCCTCCTTAAGACTGAGTCATTGCAGTGCCAGTTGTTTGGGGGTTTTCCCCCTAAAGCGACAATAAAGCTATTTGATTTAAAAAAAAAAAAAAATGGGAAAAAAAAAAGCAGAAAGAAAGAAAAAATAAAAGTCCAACTTTGATGAAAATCTTCAGGCTTTTGTCCTCCAGTTTTTAATAACCGGAATTTTTGTTTGATTGTTTTAAGGACAACAAAAAAGCTTGATTTTTTCATCCTTCCGATAAAACCCAGGAACATTCTAAAAAGCAGTTTTGTGCCAAAAATAAAATTGTGTTTTTCAGTTAAAAATAATGATTGGAATGATAATAATGATTTCCAAAACAGTTGTACTCTTCAGTACACACTCCCCCTTTTCTGCTATATCACTCAGATTTTAGCTGGATACCTAGAAGGGCAGAGACTCAGCTGTTTTGAAGACATACTTACAGATCACCAGCTTTTGGGATCAGCATCCCCAATTCTTTAATGCGATCGTTGATGTTAAACCTTCGTCTTCTTTCAACTAGCGATGGGAAAGAAAAAACAAACAAACAGCAGAGAACTGACTAAGGAGAAGGAAGATGGGATGTTATGAGGATTGATGATGCTTTCCCAGTTCTACAGCCCCGAGCACTGCAAAATTACATGGTGCAGGGCTGCTCAATTGGTGGCCGATGGGCCACATCTGGCCCACGATAGGGCTCCATCCCACCCACATTAGCCTTCCCCAACCACTCCAAATGTTGCACTGCAGCAGGTCCTGGAGTGGCACAGCTAGGCACCAGAGATCAGGGTTACTGGCGACATAGCACAGACTCCTGCCGCACCAGAAATTAGGGCCCCAGAGCAGAGAGAGCACTGAGCCAGGGCCCCCTTTGCCACCAGTGAGTGAGCGAGCGGGTGTGTCTGTCCTGCCTGTGTGTCTACTCATGTTTGTCTGCGTGCCTGCCCTGCCTATGGGTGCGAGAAATTTAGAGTGTGTGTGTGTGTATATATATATATATATATGTGTGTGTAAGACAGAAACCTATTTAGGTTTGCAGATGTATGTATACAAATGCATGTGTGTTTATGCAAGACTGGTTAATGGGGCAAGATTTTATGCAAACTGGCCATGGTGACCAGGAGGTTGGACAGCCCTGACCTAGGACACTTGAATGCACCACAGTTTCCATGTGGTCCAGCCCACAGACAGCAACATGTTCCAGTTCACTATGGGTTCATTTGTTGTGTGCACACACTTTGCCTCCTGGCATCTCTTCCACAGATTTGCCACACAATAGGAGTGGTGGTCACATGGAACAAATAAGCCATGCTGAGTGACTGCATTGTGCTTTCAGCCCTGAATCAGTTAGAACGGGGCCATGGAGAGGGCCTCTGCAGCCTTGCCTAATATTCATCATCTCAGCCCTCTGTCACCAGACTGCTCCTGGGAATGCATTCCCCAGAGATCCTCTTTTCTTGCTTTTGTGTCTAGGCCTTGGACCCAGCCTTTCGGAACCTGTCCTGCCCCTGCCACTCAAAAACACTCGTGGGGTAACTGTGGGGAGGGACTTCATTTGACAAATGTTCAATTCCATAAGCCCAGGGCAGATGTGGGCTCAGGAGGGAGACGGTTCTGGGGCAGGCATGGTTTCAAGTGGAGTGTGGATTTCAGGAGTCATTAGGAAAGTTGGGGTAGTTCTCGAGCAGGCTTGATGGGAGAAAGGGGATTTAAAGAACTATGGGATAATCTTTGACACTTTGGGTGGCACAAGGAAGGTCAGGCAGATTGAAGAAGTCTGTGATATGGTTTAGTTTAGAACATCATAGACGTCATGATTAAAACAATGGCTAATTTAACTGTGGCTTTTCTTGACAGGCAGGGCTTAACTACAGAAGAGATAAACTCTTCATAACCCCTTCTAGTAGGGTTGTCCCTCCTCTTTGGGTTTTGACTCAGACTAAAGGTTCCAGAGGAAGACATGAGTTCTCTGGGTCAGCCATGGGTGCTTGTGGCTAACAGAGAATCAGGGCTTCTGGGGTGGCCACATCATAAAGGGGACAAGCCATAAGGACTTTCCGTCCCCTTCCCAATGTGGCCCTGCCACTATGGAGTGCTGTGATGTCACAACACTCCATAAAAGGCAGGGTTATGTCAGAAAGGGGCACAACAGCCCCATGCCCTATCCCCGCTGCCCCACCACCTCTGGTTCTCCTCCCAGATGGCTGCCCTAGGCACTAGCTACCTTGGAGGATTAGAAAAACTTCTCAATTGGATAAGCAATTCTGTAGCTGTCATCCCAGCTGGCTTTCACCTTTCCCTCAAAAGCCCCTGTGCTTACCACAGTCAGAGACTGGCTGCTAGACTGGCTGCACCATGGATCTGACTGGTTACAGGCACTCCTATTACCTCCAGGGAGAGAGGTTCCCAATTGGGAGGGGCAGGACAGACGGGGGAGACCACACCCTCCGCAGACTGAGTCATGTCCACAAATAATATTTGAGATACTTTGCATGTCTCTGTTGTCTGGGGTCACAGTGTTAGCCTGAAATATCAAACTGGGGAAAACTAGGAAAAGACAAGCTGAGATTGTGGAGACCAAAAGAAGGGGTTTTGCACATCTGGGAGCTGACTGGCGCTTGCAGCTCCATGCACCTAGCAGGGTACAAGTAGGGTTTCCCATGACATGGTCTTGTTCGGAAGAACCGGGATGCTGCATTGCCATGGACTGGCCATTTCTGAGTCCTGCTAGAAACACCCAAGGAAAAAAGCCTGTAGATATGGGGAAAATTGTAAAAATATGAAGAAGAAGAAGAAGAAAAAAAAAATCAAAAGTATGGGTTTAGTATCACAATTGAAAATAAGTAAACAAAGATAAATATGAAAATTATCAAATGAACAAGATATAGATATAGATATTTTATTGGCTCCTTATATGAAAATCAAATGGCACTGACAGTAAAAAGATTTTAAAAAAACAAAACATGCAAAATGGTATGCAACAAGGAAGGTAGCAAAGAAATATCCAAAGAAGATCTCCCCTTCTTTATTGAAAAAATAGCATACTGTATTAAAAAATTATTTGCTAGATAAAAATGTATAGTCAAGGTGTTTTTGAAAAGAACTTCCACTACAAAGGCCCTTTTTACACAGGTGGCACCCACGCATGGGTGCCGCCCATGTAAATCCAACAACGGGTGGGTGGAGGTGTGCATGCATGCGTGCTCCCGCGCACATGCATTCACACCCACCTCCACCCATCCCCCACATATGGCGCAACCGACAAAAACAGCCGTTGCTCTGTGCTTGCTGAATGGTGGAGGTGAGTGTAGATGGGTGTGCACTCATCTACATCCTGACCCATACCCACCGCACATGGACTGCAGCGCAAACCGACCCCCCTGTGCCGCAGCCCATGTAAAAAGGGCCTAAGAATTTGGAGGCAAACCTACGCTTATAATCCAACATGTTTTTAACATAAATTGATCAAACACAATCCCAAAGATGGTTTCAAAACAAAACAGACTAATTGGTCTCAATGAAAGATGTAAATAGAGCTATACAAATTACTTGCAGTGGTTCACATAAATACAACCCAAGTATTCCCTTTTCTTGAAAGGCTTATTCCCCAATCAAAATTGACCCAACGGTCATTGTATAGGAGCAGACCTATCTAAACACAGTCTGATACATTCACCATTCCAACAAATACTATAAGCAAACAAAACTAGTTTGGAACAGTACACATATCCTATTATGGAATGCAACAACAGTATAACGTGTGGAAAAAACCACAAAAATATCATAATACGTAAAATACATAACGCTTAACTTTGTATACTTCTAACTGAGTCAGACCAATCTTAGTCCAGTATTGTCACAACCTGACACGACAGCAGGGGTTTCAAATTTTGGCCCCTGACACAGCAGCAGGGGTTTCAAACTTGGGATAGTAAGAGGCCGCCATAGGGCCTTGATAAAGGGAAAAAATCTGAGCATGTTCAATTGATCTGGGCCAAGCTCTATGTAGCTGCCTCCCTGAGGGACTCTAGGACATTTTGGGCCATTCTAAATGCCGAGTTCTTCAACGGTACAGGCGGCAGTACAGCCCCGATTGAGGCAGGGGTATGGGTATCCTTTTTTCAACTACTCTTTGGGTCAGAGATAGAGGACGACCTTCTTTTGAACTCTCTCAATTCTACGCATCAGTCAAGTATTTCATCTTTCAATCCGCAGGTTACCTCAGCCCAGGTGGCTGAGGCAATCAAATATTTCAAACGTAATAAGTCACCAGGTATCGACTTTGTCGCCGCTGAAGTTCTGCAGGCGTGCCCGAAGTGGTGGTCTCCTTTGTTGGCTTCCTATTTTTCAGCCGTTAATCATACGCTGAGAATACCCCAAGATTGGGGGATGTCTATAATTGTCCCTATTTTCAAAAAAGGGGACGTTAGGGACCCGAGCTGCTATCGCCCTATTAGCCTGCTCCCAGTGATAGGCAAACTTTATACTATGCTACTGCTCAATCATCTTGAGGCCTGGGCCTATGGGAAGAATCTGATCCCACAAGAGCAGAATGCCTTCCGAAAGGGTTTTTCGGTTATAGACAACTGTTTTATTTTGACCCATACAGTTACGAAGTATGTTAGAATAAGAGCAGGGATGATCTTTTTGGCCTTTATTGATTTTCGAAAGGCTTTTGACTCTGTTTCGAGGAAGAAACTCTGGATGAAGCTTCTCCATTTGGGGATAGACCAACACTTATTGTCTTTGCTTATCCGAGTCCATTCTGGGAATCTCGCAAGAGTGAGGTTGTGAACTGATGGCACCCTTTCGCCCCCTTTTCGAATTAAGAGAGGAGTTAGACAGGGATGCGTTCTGGCCCCTCTTTTAATCTTTATTTAAGTGATCTGCCAGCTAAGCTGGCCTCGTGTGACTGTCATCCTCCTAAGATTAAAGACAGGTGCCTCCCTGTATTGATGTACGTTGATGACATTGTTCTCTTGTCGCAGAGGGGCCTGCGTGATCTGCTAGGGGCCTTGATGGATTATTGTGTGGAGAATGATTTAGATGTCAACTTACAGAAGTCCCAAATAATGGTTATGGGCAAGAAAAGGACCCTAAAACGTAGTTGGCTCATCAGAGGAAAGGAGTTTCAACAAGTTTCCTCATATATCTACTTAGGGATTTCTATCTCCGATAATGGATCATGGGTGAGGCATAGGAAGCTATCAGTTCTAAAGGCAAGGAAGGCATATAAGGGGATTCTAAGGCTGGAATCCAGTTCGGTCAGAACAAAGGTATCCCTTGTTCTGGATGTCTACCGAGCCAAGGTACAGTCACGTCTTACTTTTGCGTCAGAGATCACTCTCCTGATGGATATTCAGCCATTGGAGACGGTACAGAATGCATTCCTGAGAGGGTTGTTGCGGTACCCCCAAGTGTTCCTGCCGCTGTGGTTAATGCTGAGACGGGTATTCTGGCGATAGACTGTCTTAGGAAGCAGCGGGCTTGGGGTATTGGCTTAGGCTGATTAATCAGGTCGAGCCTGCTCTACCAGCGCTTTGTTTGGAGGAGGAGTTGGATTATTCGGGGGCACTATTGTACCCCTGGACCTCCCTAGTTCTGACCTCTCTCTCCAAAGCAGGCTTTTCAATCCCCTGTATTCAGGGGAAAAGCTTACCCCTGCAAAGAAACTTGGTAAAGCAAAGGCTAGTGGATATCTCTAAGCAGGAAGACTTGGCAGCCCTGGCTACCTGGAAAGTAGCCCCCCAGTTATGCCTTTTTAAGCAGATACATAGAGCAGAGTCCTATTTAGACATTTTAAAGGAAGCCACACTTCGGAGAGCCTTCACATGCCTTTGCTTTCAGCTTCTTCCCACCGCTGTGGTGGAGGGCCGATACAACAGTGTGCCTTACGATTTGAGGCTCTGCCCTTGTACAAACTCTGTGGTGGAAAATCTTGAACATTTTGTATTTTTTTGCCCCTTTTACGAATTTCTTAGGCGGACTTGGCTAATTCCGTTATGGGGAGAGCGAGGCCTTTCCAATAAGGATAAATTGATAGAGTTACTGGCATCCGAGGACATCCCATGTATACGGGCTGCAGCTACTTTTGCCCTGTTGGCGATTAGAATTCGTAACGCAGTAACAGGATGTTGATATCCAAGAGAAACTGCTCTTCCTTATCCCACTCTGCAGGGGATCCTTATTCTCTTGAGTTTTGGTATATATCTTACAAATTGTTTATGTACGATTATTTGCTGGATCAAATTTCTGCTGATGTTTTTGGAGTTTTTATTTGTATTTGTTATTTTGACCATGGCGAAAGCCAGTGTTAATAAATTTATTATATATATTGTATACTTCTTCTTGAAAAGGAAACACATCTATAGAAATACAGAAAGGTACAAATCTTCATTGAATTCATTGGGTGCATCAGTATGAAAGTAGGGCTGAAACGAGATTTCACCCTTCTCAAAAATCTCATCAAGAGTAGGCTTCTTGACAAGATTTTCTTGTCTTGAGGATCTTGCGAGAATTGGATGCTCTTGCGAAATTCTTGAGAACCTCAACATAACCAAAATATTGTCTGCGCATGTGAAAAAATGGCTACCAGGGCTGTTCTGCACATGCGCAGACCATTTTCCGCCAGTTGTATCTGGTGCTTTCCGCCGCTTTCCACCAGCTGTATCTGGTGCACAGGCTGCGTCCGTATGTCTCCGGCCCGGAGCTGGCCTCCCTCACCCATGCCTTTGTCACCTCAAGGCTGGACTACTGCAATGCGCTCTACGTGAGGTTGCCCTTGTTCCTGGTGCAGAGGCTGCAACTAGTGCAGAATGCGGCGGCCCAGCTCCTTTCGGGGATGGGTTGTCGGGCGCACATAATACCTGCGCTCCAGACTCTGCACTGGTTGCCAATAGCGAGCCGAGCCAGGTTCAAGGTTTTGGTATTGATCTATAAGGCCCTTCACAGTCTGGGCCCCTCGTACCTCAGGGACCGCCTCACCCTCTGAGCCTCAGAGCGGCTCCTTCAGTCTGCCGGGGGTGCCTTCTTGGAGGTCCCCCGTGTTAAGCGGGGAGCCACAATGGAGAGGGCATTCTTGGTGGCTGTGCCGCGCCTTTGGAATTCCCTCCCGGAGGAAGCTCGCCTGGCCCCAAGCCTTTTAACATTCTGGTGAATTTGCAAAACCTGGCTGTTTGGCCAGGCCTTTGGGGAGGGGGGGGCGGTTTGGGTTTTTTATCCCCTTTCACCCTTATTTATTATATATTTATTTTTACGTTCCCTGGTCCTGTTTTAATTGTTGTAATTTTACGAGTGTTTTAAAATATTTTATAGTTGTATTTTTATATTTTGTGGAGACTATAAGCCGCCCTGAGCTGTTTCAGGAGGGGCGGGGTATAAATGTGAATAAATAAATAAATACATTTTGCACACGCGCAGACCATTTTTTGGTATTTTTGAGATTCCCGAGAATCTCGCCAGATCTCACCATGGTTGTGTAGGTGAGGTAAGTCTGTACGTGAATGGTTAACCTCTAAATAATGTTTCAGTGAGTCTTCTATTCTTTATGTTGCTCCTATGTTCAGTAATACGCAAAGGTCTGGTGGTTTGACACACATAATTTTTCACATGCACATTTGATCGCATACATAACACCTTTGCTACAACAGATAGTGAAATTTCTCAAAATATATTTCGTATCGTCAAAACTGGTCCTTTTTCATGGTTTGTTTCCAGGAAATGCAACAACTACATGGTTGATTGGCCAACTAGTAGATTTTCCACCATCTTTCTTGAATGGCAACTATCAAAGTGAAGAAAGTTATATTTGTCTGCAGATTTCCTATAATTTTGGGTAATTATTTTATTATCCATCTTGATGATGATCACATCCGAACAGTTGATCCTATTCTCATATGTTATTTTGAACTGTATAGTACTGTCTCTTTCATTCAACCACATATGAAACAACAGCAAACTATTTGTATTTCCTTGCCATAGTAAAAATCTGCCATCTACATATCATAACCATAATTTGAAGTGGTGTTGAAACAAATTAACTCTTTATGATACATAAATATATCTTCAAAATGACCCTTAAAAGATTGGCAATATCTGGAATCATGGAAAAGTCCATTGCTGTTCTTTTTTTTAAAAACTGAGCACCAAACTTACAATGAGTAGGCAGTGTCACAAGTAGTACCCTACTGTCCAAAGTAGCCTCAATGGTGGTCAAAGCTTCATCTTAAGGAATATTAGTGTAAAGAGATTTAACATCTAAAGTATCCAAAAGGTCATTGGAAACATCATAGGCCATTTTTACACGGCGCTGCTGGGTGGGTGGGTGTCTGCAGGCACGTCAGTGCATGCGTTGTGAGTGGGACGTACATCCACACGTACCCCCGACTCATCAACACGCACAGAGCAACCGCCATTTCCCTTAGTTGTGCCATGCATGTTGATGAGTGGGGAGTGCGTGGGGATGCATGTTAAGCGGGAGTGCGCGCACACACACACCCCACTTACCACGTGCGTGCCACGTCTTTCACACAGGGCTCTCCCACTCATGAACACTCAGATTTCTGGGTGTTCATGAGTGGGAGAGAACTGTGTAAAAAGGGCCATAGTCACAATTCTCCAACTTATCCTTTTGACAATAAGAAAGATATTTTGAGAAATTTCACTACCTGTGGTAGCAAAGGTGTATGTGCAATCAAATGTGCATGTGAAAAATTATATGTGGGTAAAACCACCAGACCTTAGACAATGCATATTACTGAATATAGGAACAACATAAAGAATAGAAGAATCACCGCACCTTTAGTGAAACATTTTTAGAGGATAACCATTCACCTACAGCCTCTCTTTTGGGGTGGGGTGGGGGTTAGAACAATGTTTTCATAAACACAGTGATCTTGAAAACACTTTACTCAAACAGGAATGCTTTTGAATGTTTAAACTTCATACTGAGGCAACCAATGGTCTCAATGAAGATTTATTTAATTTATTTATTTCAACATATTTTTACCCCGTGCCCTTCTGCTACCAGCAGCTTGGGGCAGTTAACAATACAAAATAAAGTCTCATATAAATATACATATAAAATTATAAATAAACAAATAAATTCAACAGTAAAACAGTAGTGGAGCTAAGATTCCCCCACCCCCATCCACCCCGTACCCATCACCTGTCTCCCTCACCAAAAGCCTGGAGGAACAACCAGGTCTTACACTGTCGTGAGACAGAGGGAAGGTCTGGGGCCAGTCAGACCTCCACTGGGATGGAGTTCCACAGCCTAGGTGCAGCCATCGATAACGCCCTCCCCATGGTAGCCACCTCAGAGACTCTGGAGACCTTGAGAAGGGTGCTCCCAGCCGACTGCAGGGGCTGCTCTAGGGCCTGGGGAGTAAGGCAGTCCTGCAGGTAGGCAGGGCCCAGGCCATATAGGGTTTTATAGGACAAAACCAAAACCTTGAATCAGGCCCAGAAGATTATAGGCAGCCAGTGCAGAGAACAGAGCACTGGTGTAATGTGCTCACGACAACCTGTCCTTGTAAGGAGCCAGCCGGCGCGTTCTGCACTAGCTGCAGTGTCCTAACTGTCACAAAGGGTAGCCCCACGTAGAGCACATTTCAGTAGTCCAATCTTGAAGTGATGAAAGCATGGATGATGGTGGCCAGGTTGAAGTCTTAAACATACAGCTGAAGCTGTCGCACCAGATGTAATTGATGGAAAGCGCTCCTCGCCATCACTGCCACCTGAACATCCACGTGGAGTTGTGAATTGAGGAGTGTGAACATGAGGGTCCAATGGGGGGGTGAACCTCGTCAATGACAGGGGCCACCACTCCCTCAGCATCACCTCCATCTTGTCGGGATTCAGCTTCAGATGGCTCACCCTCTTCCAGTCCCCCACAGCTGCCAGACACTGTGTAAGCACCGAGAGTGCTGGGCCTGTGTCAACTGAAAATGAGACGTAGAGTTGGGCATCGTCAGCATATGGATGACACCGCACACCAAACCACCTCACGACCTCGCCCAAATACTGTACATACACATTGAACAGGAGAGGGGACAGAATAGAACCTTGCAGGACTCCACAGGTGAGGTTCCGGGAGATGAAGAACCACTCCCCAGCACCACCCGCTGAGTTCTCTCGGCCAGGAAGGAACAGAACCATTCAAGAACAATTCCGCCTACCCCAGCTCAGTCCCACAAGTGGGTCACCGACATCTCACGGTCAATTATATTGAATGCAACTGACAGATCTAACAGGATCAGAAGGGCCAACTGACTCCGATTCGACGCACGATGAAGGTCGTCGACACAAGCCACAAGCGCAATCTCAGTGCCAAAACTTGGATGAAAGCCGGACTGCAAGGGATCCAGAAACTGACACCATCCAGATGCCCCTAAATCTGTCGAGCCACCACCTGTTAAATAACCTTCCCTAAAAAGGGAAGGTTAGAGACTGGCCAATAGCTGGCAAGGGAGTCAATGTCACGTGATGGCTTCTTGAGCAGAGGCCGCACCGCTGTCTCTTTGAGGCAGCCCAACACTCTACCCTCCCTAAGGAGGCACTGACCACCCCCCGGCAGCAATGGCTCCCAGTTGGCCTTGACCAGCCAAGACGGGCACAGGTCCAGTTCACAACATAGCTCTAACTGCCCCCAGGACATCCCCTGCATCAGTGGGCAACACCCACTGAAACTGATCGCACAAAATAAGGCGGGGCTTCCATTACCTCTGGTTCTCCTACTGCCACAAGCGCGGCGTCGAAGTCGTGGTGAATAGTAGCGATTTTATCCACAAAAAGTCAACAAACATGTCAGAGAACACTGGAAGATTCCAGTTCCAGACAGACGGAGGCCAAACTGACCAGCCCCCTCACCACCTGGAAACGCTCAGCCAGACAGGACTTTGCGAATGCTATGAGAGTGGCAAAGAACCCCTTCTTTGCTGCCCGTACAGGCCCCAGCATAGGTTTTAAACTAACTCTATGCTGCAATTGATCAGCTTCAGCCCAAGTACAGCGCTACCAGTGCTCCAACCACCTTCAGCTGCTGCAGGCCCTCCATAAACCAGGGGGACCTGTGATGCCAGCGCTAGGGAGCGGACACCTAAGAGCCTAGGATTTGTACCTTTCTGTATTTCTATAGATCTATTTCCTCTTCAAGAAGAAGTATACAAAGTTAAGCTTTATAGATTTTATTTATTATGATATTTTGGTGGCTTTTCCCATGTTATACTGTTGTTGTGTTCCATAATAGGATATGTGCACTTCACATTGTTCCAAATTGTTTGTTCGTTTGTAGTATTTGTTGGAACGGTGAATGTATCGGACTGTTTAGAGAGGTCTGCTCCCGTACAATGACCACTGGGGCAATACTGATTGGGGAATCAGCCTTTCAAGAAAAACGAATATTTGGGTTGTATTTATGTGAACCACTGCAATTGATTGTATAACTATTTACATCTTCCATGAAGACCAATTATTCTGTTTTGTTGCATCAACCATCTTTGGGATTGTTTTTGACCAATTTACATGAAAGACATGTTCGATTATGATAAATGGTATTGTATGTATTTTCTGTTCCTTTTCCTTGGTTTGTTTTCCTACTGTGATAGACCTCTGAGAGTTCTTGTCAATTACCATCCTTATCAAATGACATGTAACACCTGTTTGTTTCAATTGCGTTTCTCATTATATAAAGGGGTGCTACCAGACTGTAAATTGTCTTTGGCAGTTTTTACATAAGCACAATTATTCTGAAGTAGATGTAAGTCCAGAATTGTCATTCCAGAGTTGTCAATAGGAATAACTGTTTACATTATCATTAATACTCCGGAATAATCACTAATCCGGATTGGCACTGTAAACACTTATTCCGATACAGCAGTCCTCCTTGTGACTCTATCAATCCCATGGTACAGCACAGTTGAATTAGTGCCTCTACTAGCACATCTGTCTTGTTATTAATTAATGTATTTATTTTTTATTTATTTTATAAATTTATACCCCGCCCCTCCTGCAACGCAGCTCGGGGCGGCTTCCAACATTAAAACAATAAAATACAATAAAATCCATCTAAAACAATCAAATATTAAATATTAAATATTAAAACAGGGCTAGACAACACCAAAAAACAAATGGGTAGGGGACTAAAA
>QEPC01006820.1:1636198-1680420 GCA_003113815.1 Sphenodon punctatus
CTGGGGTTCCATCAGCCTCCGAGGGCGGACCATCCTAACTGGTCCCTTCCCCTTCTGGAGGGGGTGCGCTAGAAGACCGGCCTGAAGGAGATAATGGTCCGTCCACGACAAGGGCACCGCTGTAACCTCCCCCACAACCGGACCCCCCGCCTCAAGGCCAGAGCCGAAGATCAGGTCGAGGGTATGTCCCCCCACGTGGGTTGGGCAGATAACTGACTGGGATGCACATTTCCAAAGGGGATTGTATATGTGTAGAGAGCGGAGACAAACAGGAGGTTCAGCCACACAAACCACATAGTTGAATTTCAGAGCTGCCTTCCCCTCTGATTTCTGGGTGCTGTGTGGACAGCTGTGAACCCCTCTCCTCCCAATGTCCTTGCTGTGTTTATGTCACTTGGTGGCATGGGTTCCTGGAGTGGGTGGGCATGATGGATTCCCTCTGCTGCAGGATTATAGTGGATTAGGAGGCAGCATGGGTAGCACTTTGTCACAGCCTTCTCTGTTATAAATCCCTACCCGTGACATTTTGCCACTCGAAACTGCCGAGTATCATGCAGAAGTTGGGTAGAGGGGACGTAAACCCGACCTGCAGTTCTCTATGGCAGGGGGGCTCTAGTCCAGAATAAGTGTTTACACAATGACTATACTAGACCAATTTTATTCCAGAGTAAATAAATCCTTGAAAATCAGGTTGAACTAATCCAGAATAAAGCCAGGAAACAGGAGTTAAAAAACAAGAAGCAGAAGTAAACTAATTCAGCATGGCGGTTCAGACGATCACATACAATTTGGATTTAGGGGGGTTATGATCGTGTAAAAACAGTCACTGTCTGTGAAGTAGAGGGTAGGTTTGTCTCCAAGCTTTTAGCAGTGAAAGTTCTTTCCAAAAACACATTAACTATACATTTTTATCTAGCAAAGAATTTTTTAATACAACATGCTATTTTTCAATAGAGAATGGGAGATCTTTGGATATTCTTCTGCTACTTTCCTAGTCGAGTACCATTTGACATAGATAGAAGTTTTCTTTTTTTAATCTTTTTACTGCCAATTCCATTTGATTTTCACATAAGTGAAAAGAACTGCGGACACCAGTTCTTCAGCAAGAAACTTAATTACCCTTCAGTACACTTTTGGTTTTTGCCATAAACTTGGAACTTTACGTTCCTTTCCCATCTGCAGCTTTTTTGCCATGATTGATTTATTTACCTCCAGTGTTATGCTGAGTTTCAAAGAATGAAGCCCTGATGCAATCAATTACTGCCATTATCTCAGCACAGCCTGTGTATTTTATTTTTTTATTGGATCATTTTCATATTTATCTTTGTTAATTTTTTTCAGTGGTGATACTGAACCCATACTTGTGATACTAATTAAAGTATTTGTTTTTTTTGTTTTTTTTTTACAATTTCAGCTATATCTACAAGCCCTTTTCCTTGGGTATTTCTGTCTATTGGCCATGACTGTAGAGTATATCGGTCCTCCTTTTGTTTTTTGTGAGCCCTGCTAGAGAGACAGGCAAAGGGGTTCAGTAGGGAGCAGAACGGGGAGGGAGAAAGAGTCATCTGGTTAGAAGCAGCTGTCACTTACTCAGGTTGTGATTGTCCTTCTTCTGGCGCTCCTTAGCCAGAGCGCGGCTCTCGACATCTGAAACACAGACCTGACCAATCAGGGAAAGCAGCTGCCACCTCTCATATGCAACGACACAAAATTGCTACTTAGTGCACACAGTGAGCCCGTACAGGTCCTCAGCCATCAGGGAGTCTGGACTGGATTTGGCCCCACCTTACTGACTCGGATACAGCCCAAATGGCAGAGAGCAGCAGCATTACCTGTCAGTTCTCTCTTCTGGGTGAGGTCCGCAGGGCAGGAGGTGCTGGTGACGCCCACCAGCGAGGCTGTCACTTGGGGGTCACCAGTATACACATTCATGTGGCTGCTGGACATTGGTAACTGGAAAGCAAGAAAACATAACTAGTATGGTTCTGGCCCAGAACAAGGGGAGAGTGGGAGAGGATGCAGCCAGGCACAGGAGTGGTGGGAGTGCTCTTTCTCTCCAAAAACATTTCACATGAGAAGGGAGGAGAAAGGTAACACAGAGGAAGGTGACACTGGAGCCAGGTCGTTGATGCAGGACTCAGGAGACCTGGCTTTAATTCCCCATTCCAGCACTTACTCTCTAGGGCAGGAAGGCCAAGATGTTGATCGTGGTCAACTGTTCACAGCCTGAGAACTTTGGGGGGGGAGGGGGGGAGTAGGAAGGGACACAGTAAAGACACTCTCCATCCCTTTCCAACATGGCCATGTTTCCAAGCACCATGACATCACAATATTTGGAAAGGGGTGTGGCCATGCCAGAAAGGAGCCAGATGGAAGGGGGTCTTCCCCCCCACTCCCATGAAGTAGACCACCCTAGGTGTCTCCCCATCATAGGAGATCCTATGTTGGGTAAGTCTGACCTCCCCTGCTCTAGGGCAAGCTACTTCCTCTTACCATGCCCCAGTTTCTCAATCAGCATGATGAGAACAAAAGGCATGTGAGTCCAATGGCCAATTATTTAAGCTGAGATTTTGTAAGCTAAGCACTCCCCTTTATTTTATTTTGTTTATTTATTGTCAGTGGGGAGTTGTATTCCACCCTTCCCGGAAGACTCAGGGCTGCTTACAGCATAAAACATTATATAAAAACCCTGTAAAAATATTAAACCATAGAAATGCCAATTAAAACCATTTCCACCCTCACCCCCCACCCCCAGACCCTATCCCTGCCTGCTACTGCCTGGCCAAATAAGTAGGTTTACTTCCAGAAAATGCCCTGGGCCCAGAATTATGGAGAGGGGGTTGGTATTCAGAGGGGCTTGGTGAAGATGTCCTGCCAGACCCCACAACTCTGTCAGTCCTCACTCAGGGATGGATTAATATTGATGGGGGCCGGCGCTGCCAGTGCCACAAATCAGCTGTCTGGTAGCAAAACGCTCATTGTCAAACAGCTAACGGGTGGCACCAGCAGCCCCAACCCTGCTCATCCACAGCAGCCTTAACCCTATTGAGGGAAGACAGGGGCTGAGGCTGATGCATTCTGGAGGGGAGCGGTCTCGCAGGAAGAGGTGCTGGGACTGAGCCTGCGTATGAAAAGAGGGGCAGGGGCCATGCCCGGGCACAAATGAAGCCCTTGGAGCAGGGGCGGGTAACCCCTGACCTTTGGTTTTTTTGTCACTCATGCCAGCTGCCCAATGGCCTCCAGGGGTTCCTTTACATCTCTATTAAGAGGAGCCCAGTAGCTGTGCTCCACGGCCCACTGGCAGCCTAGCAGCCACTGGATGAGCATTTCCGGGCTGGTAAGCGAGGTAACTATGTGGGGGAGGTAAAATCCCGACCCCCACCACCAGACGCTCCAGCCTGCTGAGCTGCGGCAATGGGGATCTGGCTCCTGGGAAGGAAGAGTTAGTTAGCTACCTGCCTTAGGGTAATTGGCAGATTATCCGGAGGGGAGGGGTGGGGAGGAGGAACAGAACACTGTCTGAACTAACCCAAAGAAACCATTTTGTAGGTTCTCTACCTGCTCTGTCCTCCCTTTCCCTAGGAATGGCAGCTTGATGTTTACTGTCCCCAGTTCAGGCCCTGACTGGCTCAGATACAGTAACAGCAGATACTACTACTACTATGGGCAGGAGAGACGCAAGGAGGTTCGGCCGGTTTGTACACACACACACACACACACACACACACACACACACACGATAACGCATGACTGCCCGCTCCTGCCTGGCACCGGGCCAGACCAGAGCCAGCATTGATGTGCAGAGAGCTGCAGCCTTGACACTTGATACAAGCAACGGATGCCCCTTCTCCCTAGTTAGACAGAAAGGGCTGGAGTCCCAGTTCCCAGGCAAGCCGCAACAGACCCAAGTGGAAGAATGGAGACAGACTGGAGGGCAGAACTGGGGTCTGACTGGGGCCTAGAAGAGCTGAGGGCTGCTCTGAAAGATTCTTTGCTCCTCACAGAATCTAGGGGCCATTCTGACAGATATAAATCGCAGGCCACACCCCAGAGGCTGCTGGAGAATACTGGTATTGTTAATGCCCTTCTGGGTTTGACCCAGGGTTTCTGGTTGTGCCACATCATTTCCAGGCTCTGCATGAAGCCCCTCTTTCCCCGGGGTGCTGATAGACCTTTTTCCAGTGGGGTGGGGGGACCACATTGGAAAGGGGGTGGGCTAAGAGGCTCTCCATTCCCTTTCTGAGGTGGCCTCACCGCCATGGAGCATTGTGCCATCACAATGCTCTAAAGGGTGATGGCCGCAGTGAAAAGGGAGCAAGAAAGCCCCTTTGCCCCTTCCCTCCCAGAGTACTGCGACATCACAATGAGGGCATAGGCACGTCAGAAAGGAGACGGGCGAGCTCTTTGCCCTGCTCCCTTCTGATGTGGCCCTGCTTCATGTGGAGTATCATCATGTCAAGGCTCCAAAGGGGTGTGTGTGTGTGGCCCCATCGGAAAGGGGACAGGAGAGCCCCTTTTGGCCTTGCCCTTTTCCAGGACAAAATGTCTGGGAAGTGGCAATTCTAGATGCTGGTGTAGAGTCTAGACGTGCCCAGAGACATCTCCACCACAGCAGTGTACAAGAGCCAGGCAGCATGATCCCCTGCCCCAAGATAGCCCATTGCAGTCTACTCCGTAGCCAGGAGACTTTAGGTAAACCTATCCCATAAAAGGTGTACTCCGTAGCCAGGAGAGCTGCCCCCAGAGTCCTTTCGCTCTCCCAGGATACAGGAACAGCCAGGAGGTAAAGCAACAGCAGAGACTCACGGTATTGGGCATATTGAGTTCTGGGTTCATACCCCCCATCAGGTCATTCAGCTGCATGATGTCATCGATGACATTGTCTATCTGAAAGGGAAAGCGGCAACTTTCAGTGCACGTGAACATGAATGGAAAACAAAAGGGAGTTTGCCTAACCCAAATCAAATCTTTATTTGGCATGGGCTTCCGCCATGGCCATAACATAGCATAGCATACCATATCACATAACTAAACATACAAAACTATTCAATAACTGTAGAAAATAAAACTACATTTTACCTTATAAATATAATATAAATCAATCATCACACATAGAATCTGGTAGCGTTACAACTTCCGATACTTAATTGAAAAATAGAATAAGTTAAGTGGCATAACAACAAATAGATGTCAACAGCAGCCTTATGGCCCAATCAATAATGGCCCAGCTAAATCTCAGGAGTTTAGCAATGTACCCCTAAGGTGGTAATCGGGGTGCCTTGGTATCCATCTCCCGCCCCTCCATTTTTGCGCAAATACTATCTCTCTTCTTTGAGGCCAAATAAGTATAAGATGCCAAA
Source organism: Sphenodon punctatus (assembly GCA_003113815.1). NCBI lineage: Eukaryota > Metazoa > Chordata > Lepidosauria > Sphenodontia > Sphenodontidae > Sphenodon > Sphenodon punctatus. The sequence continues at coordinate 1,641,559 of QEPC01006820.1, forward strand.
GCCTCGATCGTCTCCTTCTGAAGTGAAGAGAGAAGGAGGAGATAACACCCCTTAATATCCAAGGAGAGCCCTTCCGGCAACAGGGGGACAAGCCATACTGATCGCAAAGCAGTATAATACGGGCATCTCGGAAGGAAATGCTCTGTAGACTCAACTTCCCCAATATAGCATGAACATAATCTAAGGTTATACGGGATACGCTAATATCTACCCAATACAACTGCAGTCTCAACCAACTGGAATCTGAGGAGGGTATATGCCCTACGTAATTTGCGATTTGGCAAAATATCAATATATAATTCCCAAGAGTAAACAGATTTAAACTGAGCCAAACACGGCGCCACCCTCCAAGACTTTACAACCGCCATATCATCTTGTTGCGCTATGTCCTGGATCCTGCTGTAGATTTCGAATGCAATACTCAAGATTTGCCTTCCCTTGAAATATTCAAATGAAAACCCTAAATCCCTGAGTAGGCTCCCTAAATATTGGATCCAAGGAAAGCCTCTCGAACCTGGATATTGAAGCTCTTCACAAAGACATTTCAATGTGAGTGCTCCATCATACCGAGTGAGCAATCGTAGCCAGTATCTTATAAAGATCTTTTTTGCTTGGGCTGAAACTGAAAGGACGCCTGTCTCTGCCCTAAGTATAGCCCCAGGGACACTAGGCCCTACCTGTAATAATTTCCTCAAAAATGTATTCTGAATCCTTTCCAGGGCAGACACATCAGGAAATGGTACCAACTCCATCCCGAATAACAACATAGGTGGAATCTTAGCTATATAAACTTTTAGGAATGCTGACATCGGCACTGCACGTGAAATGTTGCTAGTCTTCACAAGGGCACGCATGGCCTTCATGGCTACATTTGCCCTAGCCTGGAGGTGTGAGCTCCTTTGCCTAACTCATTCCGTGGTTAAATATATATTTTTAATGCTGGCCAATGCTGATTGTCCTAAGAGCCTAACAGCTGTTGGGACAGGCTATGACTGGAAAAGCAGGGAGCTCATTTTCCCGCAGGGACCTCTTTTCCTACAGCACGTGCCTCGTTCTTCCACCCAGATTCAACCCACAGGTCTCGCTCCCTGCAGTATTCTCTTCCTGGGGCAGGCTGAGACTGGAAAAGCTGGAAGCTCCCCACAGGCTAGGTTTACCGGTGCTGGTCCAGGTTTGACCTAGTCTCTTGGCTTTGGGTAAAACCCTGTTTTTCCAGGTTATACAGGGGCACCAGGATAACATGGAGAAGTTAGGCTTCAGGGGGTGGCAGGGGCCACATGGAAAAGGAATGGGTCAAAGACTCTCTACCTCCCTTCTGACATGACCCCACCCCCTTTGGAGTACTGTGATGCCACAACATTCCAAAGGAGGTGTGGCTATATTGGAAAGGGGGAGGAGACTCTCTTTGCCCCACTCTCTTCTGGTGTAGCCATGCCCCCCTTCAGGCTGTAGTCTTAAGGAAGATGGTAACCCTAGCTACAGCCAGTATTCCTGCCCTGCTCCCTAGCAGGTGACGATGAAGGAGAGAGAAGTCTTATTCTGGAGTATTTGGGAGATCCCCATGGCCAGCGCCCTCTCCCCGCACCCTAAAGTACCACCTGCAGTGAAAGGCCAGGACTAGAGAGGCTCTGCCCACACAACAGCGCCCCCTGAACCTAGCAGCCATTTCCTCACCTCCTCAGGGTTAGATCCAATGTTGAGCATCGCCATTGGGCTGTTGGGGGCACTGTTCCCTTCTGAAGAGGACATCACATGGGTGGGCCTTACTCCTGGTGAGGGTGCAGGCGGAGGCTTTGGAGAGTGGGAACCGAGGAGAGGCGCAAACTTGTTCCCGTAGGTTTCAGACAGGTACTCCTTGACCTTCTTGTCTCTTGAGCGCTGCAGATGGTATGTGGTGGGATTCTCCAGGTACGACTGAACCTAAAAAAATGACAGCTTTAAATTAAAGTTGGTCCAAATTAGGGACAAAAACATTACATTAATTATTATTATTACTTTTTTAGCACAATCAAGTACCTGGTCCTGAAGGACCATTAATTGGAGACAGATCCCTGTCCTGAGGGGCTTACAATCTAGGACAGAAGAGGGAGAGGAGAATGTAGGGAGAGACAGGGATACTTTCATGAAGTTAAGAGGTTGCACGTGCACGTGCTTATCAGATTGTCAATGAAAGGACATTAAAGGGAGCATAACTGAGCAGTCTATGATGAGGAGGAGCTAGGGAAAGCCTGGCAGAAGAGGTCGATTTTTAGGAGGGATTTGAAAGTAGGGAGGAAGGGAGCAGAATGAATTAATGAATGCGTTCAGGGAGGGAGTTCCAAGTATGGGAGGTAGCAAGGAAGAAGGGGCAAAGATAGTTTAGGAAGGACATAGACCTGGGGGTGAGCGAGTGTGGATGTCACAAAAAGGAGCAACGTTCCTGCATATTAATCAATTAATGCACTGATCACAGATTAAAAGTAAAACATTTTTAAAAATCAAAATGTTAATAAAAATCATTACAAATGTAAAAAAAACAACCTTAAAAATGGTAATTTTAAAAATTAAGAAAATGTAGCAGCTACCAAAAAAAATTGTGTTGTATAAAGCTCCACTAAAGTTTTGTGGTATTCTAGTACTTACTGATTAATTAGTTAGAAACTAACAGTTAACCAACTAATAATATTAACTGGTTGCCATCCACAAACTACTTACGCTGAAGTAGCCCCATCGTGGCAATAGCCAAAAACTTTCAGGTGAAACTGATTCCCCCCCGCCCAAAAAAGCTTTTATGAAAATTGAAAAATGTCCCTGAAATGTTTTGGGCCCCGCCCAAACATTCTGACTCTGCAAGAATCTGTCAAACTATTTCTAGCATTTTCACTGCTTATTTTTTGTAAACAATTTTCTTCCTCAAATTTCAGCCCAATTTTCTTATTTGCTCCTTTTGATAGGGCAGAGGCCATTGTCCAGACCGGAAAGCAAGGTTTTCAGACAAACGTTACAGTTAAAACATACACACACACACACACGACTTGATTTTATTTTTAAAATCATTTTTCTTTTTTACTTTTTTGGAAAATTGCAAAAAAAAAATCAACAGGGATAAATATTTCTATTACAAGAACTACTAAACAAAATTATTTATTTCCCCAGTTTGATTTTTCTGTGACCTAATAAGATTACAGAGAGCTCTGCTCCACACACCACTAAGACATTCCCTGCAGAGAAGCAGAAACCACTCCGCTCCAGTGTACCTTAAAAACCTCTCCTGGCACGGGTGGCGGTGACTGGAATTGAACTGGCATGTTGATGGCAGGCGAGGGGGTCACCGGCGTTTGCTGTTGCTGCTGCTGTTGCTGCATGAAATGCATCATGGCCTGCTGCTGCATGCGCTCCCTCTGCTCCTCCTGCTGCGCTTGCTCGCGCATGAGCTGCATCCGCAGGCCGATGCGCGACGCCATGGTGAACGCTTTGGGCTCCCAGAGGCACAGAGAAAATGCTGAAAAAGAGAAATTAGAAGGAGTGAGTGGCGTGAGAATGAGTTAGAGGTTGCCTATGGAATACAGATTGCACTTTGTATTAAGGCTCTATTTATTTAAAGGGTTAATAAATTATCAGTAGTTATTTATATAGAGCCAGGAATGTGCCTGGCACTGAAGAGTCATGATTAGAGTAATCTGAGGAAAAGTCTGCGGGTGGCCCTTTCTTTCCGATTCAGATCTGGCCATCATATCCATGCTTTCGTTACCTCAAGGCTAAACTACTGCAATGCTCTTTACATGGGGCTGCCCTTGATGACTGTTCAGAAGCTGGTGCAGAACGTGGCAGCCTGGCTCCTTCTGGGGGTGGGCTGCCATGAGCACATGACACCTGTGCTCTACTGTCTGCACTGGCTTCCTATAGCTTTCCAGGCACAATTCAAGGTGCTGGTTTTGATCTTTAAAGCTCTCGATGGCTTGGGTCCCACGTATCTGGAAGACTGCCTCTTGTGCCATGCTCCACTGTGACCTGTGTGGTCAGTCGGGAGTGCCCGCTTGTGGGTACCACATGTCAATCCGTACAATAAGGGCCCGTAGAGAGGCAGTTGCTGCCCTAGCATTATAGAACTCCCTTCCCCTGGAGGTGCGCCAGAGCATATTCCAGAGGTGGTACAAAACTTTCCTTTTTGGCAAAGCATTTGGCAGGCAGGGAGAGAGATTGGGTGGGTGGGTTTTCGGGGTGAGGGTAGGGATTTAAAGAAGCGGTGGTACAGCCTCTGCTCAAAAAACCATTGCCTGACATTGCCTCACCAGCTATCAGCCTCTCTCTAACCTTCTCTTTTTAGGGAAGGTTATTAAACGGGTTGTGGCTCAGCAGCTAAAGGAGCATCTGGACTGTATCAGTTTTCTAGATCCCGCACAGTCCGACTTCCATCTGGGTTATGGCACTGAGACTGTGCTTGTGGCTTTGGTTGATGACCTCTGCCATGAATTGGATCAGGGTCACTTGACCCTGCTGATTTGGTTAGATCTGTCAGCTGCTTTTGATACCGTTGACCATGAGATGTTGGTGACTCACTTGAGGGACTGAGCCAGAGTGGATGGGACTGTTCTTGAATGGTTCCATGCTCTTTTCTGGCCAGAAGAACTCAGTGCTCGGGGATTATTTTTCATCACCTCAAGACCTCTCGTATGGAGCCCCTCAAGGTTCTGTCTTGTCCCCTCTCTTGTTCAACGTGTTATATGCAGCCTCTTGACAAGGTCGTAAGGAGGTTTGGTGTGCGGTGTCATCAATATGCTGATGACACCCAACTTTACCTCTCCTTTTCATCCGACCTAGACCCGGCAGTCTCGATGCTTACTCGGTGTTTGGCAGCTGTGGGGGACTGGAAAAGGACTGACTGAGGGTGAATCCTGACAAGATGGAGGTGATGCTAGTGGGGAAGGCGGTGGGGTTGGCGTCCCCCATCATTGATGGAGTTTGCCCGCCGCTAGTTCCCCAGGTTCATAGTCTGGGAGTGCTCCTCAATTCCCAGCTCCTCCTGGATGTCCAGGTGGGGGCTGTGGCAAGGAGTTCATTTCACCAATTACATCTGGTGCGGGAGCTTCAGCCGTACATCTCGGACCCTGACCTGGCCACTATCAACCATGCTTTCATCACCTCTAGACTGGACTATTGTAACATGCTCTACATGGGGCTACCCACGGTGACGGTTCAGAGACTGCAGCTGGTGCAGAATGCATTGGCCCGTCTCCTTATGGGGTCAGGCCTCCGTGAGTACATTACACTGGTGCTCCGTTCTCTGCATTGGCTGCCTATCATCTTCCGGGTCCGATTCAAGGTGTTGATACTTACCTATAAAGCCCTAAATGACCTGGGCCCTACCTACCTGTGGGACCACCTCACTCCCTGGGCTCTGGATCGACCCGTGCAGTTAACTGGGGGCACCTTTAGTGACGATGGAAAGGACGTTCTCGGTGGCCGCACCGAGGCTGTGGAACTCTCTCCCGGCAGAGGCCCGGTTGGCCCCGGACCGCCCCTCTGTTTAACGAAAATGTAAGACCTGGCTGTTTCACCAGGCGTTTGGCAGGGGTGATGGGTAGGGGGAGTTGGTGAGGGTGGGTGTGTGGGTTCTGACAGCCTCCAATGCCTTGTAGTGTTTCATATAGCTTTTATTATTGTATTTCATCTTTTTATGATTGCAAGCTGCCCTGAGCTGCTATGGCAGGAGGGGCAGGGTATCAAATTTTAAAAATAAACACATAAATAAATAAATAAATAAAATATTTGAGAGGTTGCACTTGCATGTGTTTAGTTTAGTTACAAACAGAGCTGGATGCAGAACAGTGCAGATGATGTGATTGCATGGGGCCCCATGAATACTAGCATAAAACACATTAGCATAAAACAGAGGTCCAAAGAGTCTCAAACACAGACAGCCCATGCCTATGGAGAGCCCACAGCAATACAAAAGCCCCCCCCCCAACACTTGGGATGAGTAAACTAAAAACAACTTGTAGCATTACAGGCCTGCAATGCATCGAGTCCGACTCCTGCAGGGATGTTATGTTTGACTGAACATCAACAATTAATCCTGGTAACATTTTCATTTTTTTAACGATTGAATCAGTATGTGCGCCCATCAAACATTCCTATGTTAGAAAGGACCCCATCCAGGTTGGGGGTTGTTTTTTTTCTTTTTCCCCCGTTTTTCTTTCCTTTCTTTCTCTCACAGATACATGGGGAGGAGGTTGGGTACAAAACAGAGACAGATCAAATAATGATCATTTAAAAGAATATGTAAAGTTTGTTAAATGAAGATACAATCTAGACATTGGAATACATAAACAATATGCATATGTAACTCTGCAATATATCTCAATTGTAAACTACATTTCTGTACTGTACACAACAAAAATAAAAAAACGAAAAGGAGCCCATCCCACCATTTCACACGGGGCCTCAACTTCCCTGGATCTGGCGCTGGTTACAAGGGGAGGAGGAGGATCCTGAAGGATCAGACAGTAAATTACAACCCTATGCTACAAACGTGTCCCACAGATGGAGCAGTATGACAGCGACAAGCATTAATAGATCAGAATCAATTAATTAATGCATTGATCAAAAATTAAGACTTTTTTCTAAAAATTAAAATTTGAAAAAAACAATTAAAAAAACGTTAAAAGATTAAAAATGAATTTTATTATTATTTTAAAGAAAACCAACAACATAGCAGCTTTCCTCCCTGCTCCCCATCAAAATGTCAATTGTGTTGGTATTAGGCTGCATTGAGGGTTAGTAGTAGTTTACATTCTGTATTCTCAACTTATTAAAATGTTTACTTGATTAACTACATTGTTCTTAACCAATTATTCAACTAAACAATTTAATAAGCTGAGTCTCTGGTAAATAGAAGGCATCGGTTGTGATCCTCAAGCCAGCTGTAGTCCCAGGGCTTCAATAGGACCATTCTGGGATAAGCGGTTTGAGAATTGTGGCCATAGGTGGTTACAAGCATGGCAGCAAGGCAATCAGTTTACATCAGCCTAGAGCTCGGCATTTTCTTACAGTCCAGTTGGAAAAACTGGAAATCTTGGTTTCTTTTCCCCCGGCCTTTAATAAAAACCAAACTTCTGCAACTCAGGGCCACACAGAAGAGCTTGAACCCATGACTGCAATGTGGCCTGGGCCACTCTCTAACCAGAGGGTAAAGAAAAACAAGACCTTTGAGCACATGGGACCAGCAAAAATCAGCCGAACGTCTGAGTTGGTTTTATGCATTTTATCTTTATATTTTGTATGCATATTTTTATTATTATGTTAGCCACCCTGAACACGATAAAAGGAGGACACGATAAAAATCTAACAAAGTTACGCAGAGATGGCCAAAAATCCCAACCCCAAGAGCTGCCTATCAAAATCTTCATAAGGCCAAGAGCACATGCGCGCACACACAAACCTCTCCTACTTTGTGATTGGCTGGTGAAGCCAGTACTCCGCAGTCCTGACTACCGAGATTCTGAGGTGCAACTGCAGTTCAGTCGCTGAAACGGTGCAATGAAGACAGACACAGAGCCATCAAGGTAGCACTGGGCCCAGGATTATACCTGGCTGATAGCCACACATGAATTGCTCAATTCAAGACAGCTCCCAAGTCACTTTTGCCCCAATTCATCTAAAGAAAGTGGTTTGGCACAATTCATTAACTGCTTCTTAGCAAAGGTAAGTGAGGGGGAGAAAGTCTCCCAGTCTCTCTCCCCTCCCCAAACCCCTCCCCCCGTGGCTACAGTCCTGCATCTATCTCAGTAGCACCCTAATTCCAAGAGGGAGCAAACTTGGATTTTGTAAACTCTTGGGAGTGTTTTTACACAGACACTAAGTCTGGATTTATTTTTCTTATTCCGTGATTAAAAGTCTGTTTAAATGAGTTTTCCTGGTATAACAAGCCCAGGTTGACAAATAACTCCATGCTTATAAAACCTCTATTTAAAAGGGTTTATTAGTCCTGGGTTAAAATGCCAGGTTTAGGTCTGTGTAAACAATAAGTAGTCCGGGCTGAGCTTGAAGCTATCACAGAGACTGCTAGCAAAGTCAGACAGCTTCTCTACCCAGGACTGTCTCTATGGTCTCTCACTCACCGTAACATGGATGTGTACCATGAACTTTCCAAGTACCTCATAGTGAGAGGTCCCTTCATTTCTAATGATACATTGCTTCAATTTGCAGGTGCAAGGGATTTCTTATATATAAGAAATTGCACTCGTAACGCACAGCAGATCACAGGAAATGCAATCCCAGAAGCCACAGCAGAAGTACATGATGCAACACACCTTGGGATTCCCATTCATCCGCGCTAGTGTTAAAATGTATCAACTGTTTTGTATGCTATCCCGGGCTAAAATTTCAATCCGAAATAGAAACATCCGTCTAAACGCATAGCACGGGATAATACACTCAATCAGTCTGCCTGGGATAACGTCTGTGTAAAACAGCCTGGGTCTTAAAACCAAAAAACCAAACACCTCAAACACTTCTCTCCCCTTTAACTTGTAACATCTCAGGAAAAAGTGTCTGAAAAAACCCATCACCCTCCTGGCGTGTCTTTGTTACCTCCTCTCAGAAAGGCATAACTCGCCCTTTGCTGATCAGGGCAAGGTTAGCTCCATGCTCCCAGAACATGATGAAGCTGGATTTCCAGACAACAAAGATAAGGGACCTGTGTATCTGAAGCTCAGTTTGATTTAGGTTGAAAGATGGTTCAGTGGGTAGTGACACGGGAGACCCAAGCTGGATTCCCTGCTCCACTATGAACCCATATGGTGACCCTGAGCAAGTCACTTAGCCCCTCTGCAAAAGTACTGGGTTGCTGGGATAAATGAATACCAGATTGTGGTGCATTCAAACACTTTGGCTCCATTGTGACTACAGAGTAAGGTCACAGAGAACACCCTGGACTGCCTTCCTCATGGGATCCATGTTCAGGGCTGGCACTACCAGATAGGCAGCTGACAGTCACCTAGGCAGCAAGTTCAAAGGGGCAGCTCTCCAGCCCCTGATCCAGCCGCTACCAAGCTGGATTGGGGGCAGAGGGGAGAGTGTCCCCTTGACCTTGCCACCATAGGTGGCCTCATTCCCGATCCAGCCACAGAGCTTGGCGGTAGCAGTAGGGGCGGAGCTGCCCAGGGTGGCTCTTCCCTCCACTCCTGATCAGCCTCTGCTGCCAAGTTCCGTGGTTTGATGGGAGGGGGGATGTGTGGCAATAATACTCACGTCGCCCCTGCCTATGTTTGATGTGTTTTCCCCACTGCCAGCAATGGGGAAAACGTAGTGAGCATGGGTCCCTGCGAAAGGGGCTTGTGCTGCATGAAAGCTTTATCCACAGCAATCAAACCCTTTTTGTAGCCCTAACGCTGTCAGAACACAATCTCTAAAGCCTTGCTCCGGGCAGATATTTGGGCTTGAGCCTGGGCTCCATGTGTGCGAGTGACCCTACCTCCTCCATGGAGCAACACAACATCACACTCCTCCATAAAGGAAAGGGTGATGTCAGAAGAGGGGCAGGACTAAGATATTGCCCCTGTCCTTTCCAGAGTGGCCCTGCCTCCTACAGAGCACTGTGACATCACTGCACTCTGTGGAGCTGGGGCCTCTTTCAGAAGGGGAGCCCAACCCTACCCAAGAGGGCCCCCTTCTGAAGGGGGCCCAACTCCAATGAGACCAGTCAAGTCTCGTCAGGCTCAGGTCAGGCTGCAAGCCTGTGTTAATGGGGGCTAGAGAAGAACCACAGATGGACCTGTGTTAGCTAACACCCCTGACTAATGAACCAAAAGACCTTCTAGACTGGGTCAGATTAATGGTCCATCTGGCCCGAGATTTCATCTCCAACTGTAAGCAGTGCTGCGGGCGCTTCAGAGGAGGAGTACAAAAAGAGGGCAAGTATGACATGATCAATTCCAGCTTCTGGCATTATGGCTGCCAGAATGGACCTATTCTTCAGGAGGTTATCCACCCATTTTTAAAACCCAGTTATACCACTGGCTTTCACAACACCCCCTGGCAATGAGTTCCACAGGTTAATTGCACACTATGTAAGAAGTACCTCCTTTTTCTTGCCTCAGCCCCACTTTCTGTTAATTTCATTGAGTGCTCCCTAGTGCTTATATTTCAATACGGAACACTTATTTACCCTTTATTGTCTTTCTGTCCATCCTTCCTAATTTTATGAGCCTTAACCATATCCACCCCGTCATCTCTTTTCTGAACGAGAGTCCTAATCCTTTGAGCATCTCTTCAGTCTTGGGGTCACCCACTATGAGAAATGTAAGTTTGGTCATAAGCCACAGGCAGGGGTCGCGTCTATTTCTATGTTCTGTACAGCACCAGGCACATGGCTGGCGCTATATAAATGTTTATAATAATAATAATAATTCTTGGCCCTTCCCCTTGCTCCCAAATTCTTGGGTATAAACACTTCCCCCACATTACACCACTACTTCAAAAAGTCTCCTTCTGCTGTGGGAATGGTAGGAAAAAAGAGCTATTTTAGCCTCAGGGTTCATTCAGTCCAAGAGTTCTCCCTCCAATGGAGCTAAGCTCTGCCTAAGGATACCAACTGCTTCTGTGGGGAAAAGAAAATTTTTATTATTGCCATTTATTATTTATATAGCACAAGCAATGTGCCTGGTACTGAACACTTGTGATTAGAGTGAGTGGAGTTTAGCACAATGGCCGTCAAGCCATAGTGCACCAAACAAAAGGTGAAGAACAAAGGTGGGAGTTGTGATTAGAGACAAGTCTCTGTCCCAAGAGGCTTACAATCTAAGGCGATGTCCCAACAAACCATTAATTCAGTGTAGTTGGGGGGCCTTACTTCTATTTTGCTCTTGATGCATTCACATGAACAGAGCTCTATTATGCAGGAGAAGAATGAGAAGTATACTCCTGAGAAATCAGGACTACCTACTTACCTTTGGTTTGTATTTTAAAGTAACTGTCTGTGTGAACACTTATCAGTGCAAGGGTAGTGGCCTCAGTTCATGGACTTTTAGGTCTCAGGTCAGAGGCAAATTGATGTAGTGATACTTCGATTTGCAGTGTTTATTTGAATGCTACAGATGGGGGTAGGTAGTTACTTCGATTCAGCTAAATCAAAGCAGTTACTTCAGTTTACTCTGTTGAAATGTGGCCTAGGATGGGTAAAGGGAAGGGTATCAACAAGGGAGAGGCACGGATACATTCACAAAGTTTGAGGTGCACGAATAGGGAATCTAGGAAACTAGATTCACATTGAGACACCTAAATGAGAGGCTTGATTGTCAGGAGTTCCAAGCATCCAGTGGATCCTTCTGATTTACTGCATGCTTAACAGTTCTGAGGGGGGAAATGTCAGGCTACTTCAATATGCAAATCTTAGCACAAAAAAAAAGCTTCACTGTAGGCCACTACTTTCCAAACTCCTGCCCCCTCATTGGTCATGCCTTCGCCCATTAATTCAGCTTTCCTCAGATAATTGAGACTGCAGGACCCTGTCTGTGCTTAGATGACATTTTTTTTAGTCCAGGCTCACTCTTCCACACTGCCAGATCAGTTAGCCCATGTCATTGGGAAGCAAATAAGAGACTGCTGGTTTCAGCCTGGTCTCACATGGAGTCTGTCCAGCCCACCCCACACCCCGAGGCTGGCAGAAGGGAGGGAGGTGTGTAAAATGAAGGGAAAACCGTGAATGAAATTCTGAGGCCTTCAGAGGAGCAAATTCAGACAGCAGCCTTGGATCTGGCTCTCTCACATCTAGTATCCCTAGGTAATATGCTTGCAATCACACAAACAGCCCAGGGCTGATAGAGGCTATGCCAGGGGTAATAATTACCCTTGAACCTGCTTGGTGTGCACAGACCTAACAATCTCTGTCCTAGAGCTAGTGCTCTAATGGGACTGCTCATGTGATCACTCCGGGAGTAGTCAGCCATCAGCCCACTCGGTGGTGATGTAAGCAGGGGGTAGTTTACTGGGGGAGGATGACTACTAGGAAGTGGTAATTAACCATTCTTGGCTGCTGCCCTTTTTTGGTGATCCAGCCTTCATCCCTTAGCTTTTAGAATCAGAGGAACCTCAAGGGTCATCCAGTCCAACCCCCTGCTCCAAGGCAAGAGATCCTCTGTCACAGATGGATGCTTGTCTAGCCAGGTTTTAAAAACATCTAAAGAAGAGAGATTCCACAGCCTCCCCGGCAGCAACTGTTCTTACAGTCAGGAAGTTTTTCCTAGTTATTAGGAACTGGTTTCTTTCTCCCAGAAGCCTGAAGTTGTCACCATGGATACCTCTCATTTTCCAGCCCTGAGAAAGGGAACCAGCAAGGAGTTTCAAACATTACATTTCTCCCTGTTTCACACCCAGAGAACAGCCACTTGCTGCCATGAGAGAAGAGTTTTCACCTCCCCGTCTCTAGGGAATAACTCAAGTGCTGAGAAGCTGGCTATGAGAGAGAGACCGGACACACACAGACAAGCAGGGAACAGCAGAGCGGCAGAACCCGAGCCGAGTTTCAGGGGGAATCCTATTCAGCTTTTACCTCTGCAAGTCAGGGATTGTCTGCAAACATGGTAGGCACTAGGCAGCACAATGGGGCCAGCCCTTGGCTGGTCTGTAGGTACTTCTAGTCCACAACCACCACACTGGAGGAGATGTGCTGCTGATGCAGGGCCAGATCCAGGCAAATGTGTCCAATCCGTGAGCTGTATGGGAGGGGCGCGGGGGGGGGGGGGTCCACATACAAGTGTGAAATGACAGCAAGAGTGAGAGAGGCACCAGCATAAAATATGAGTCCATAGAGCTTTAACTGCGGGGAGTCCTGGCCTGTGGGGTTATTTCAGACTAGAAATCACAACATTTGCAGAATATACAGACTTGCAATGCAGGGAGTGCCAGACTCTGAAGGGTGTTTGTTCAGCTGAGCACCAAAACTTTGGGGTTGGGGAGGGAAGGGTTTTTTTGTGATTGCTGTATTTTGTATATTTTTGGTCTGTTTTTATTGCATTTGTATTTATTTGTATATTTTATTGTATGCTGCCCTGAGCTGCTTTGGCAGGAGGGGGCGGGTTATCAAGTTTTGATAATAAATAAATTAATACATTCATACATTTATAAACCTTAGCTATAATGGTTGAGTCAATGTGCATCTGTCAAACATTCCTGCGGGGGAGGGGGGCATATGCCCATTTTGCGCAGGACCCCAACTTCCCTGGATCCGGCTCTGTGCCGATGGGATCTTTGAGAGAGAGAGAGAGAGAGAGAGAGAGAGGTTGTGAGAGACAGAAAATGGGATCAGAGAAAAGAAAGAAGCAGCAAGAGGGTGAGTGTAAAAAAATGTGGTGGGGGAAGAGCATGTGAAAAAAGGCACAAGGAAGGGAAAGTTAACAAAACAGAAAGACAAACTGACTCTTCCGGAGGTTCTCTGGCATGTCCCACATATGGTCCCCTTGCTCCCCTACCCCACAAGGTGTTCCCCACAGGATGGGGAGGAGTTACCAGGGATAATTATTCACAAGGGCAGATCAAAACCTCACACACGCTCCTCCCCAAAGGAACGTCAACAATACTGCTTCTGTCAGCCTCACCCGTGCACCAGAGTCTGAAAGCAAGAGAGAAGCAGCATGAGACAACAGAGGCCATGTACAGAAAAGGCCTTTTCTTTCCATACAAAGGAGACAGGAGCTGACTGAGGAACGGAGAGAGCCAGCATTAAAGGAAAGGGGACTCCTGAAGAAGCTGCCTCACCTGGAATCTAATAGTGATGTTCGTGCTACAATACACAGACACTGGCTCAACTTCAGAGAAGTGTGTGCCAAGTGACATTATTCCCCTTTTACAGATGTGGCACTCTGGGACAGGAAGGGTTTCTTTGAGGGAACATTAAATAAGGCAAAATAAATAACTATGACTTAGTAGTGGAAGGGGAGTATTTCTTTTAACTCAATTTTATGTAGTTTATATTTTTGCACAGTTTATACTTTTATTGCTATTTTATCTTGTTAGCCACCCTCACACTTCAGGGAACAATGGGATAAAAATCCTAATAAAATAAAGAACCAAACAAAACAAAAAGATGATAAGTGGCAGAGTTAGGAACAGAATCCAGGAATCCCGAGTCCTCTTCCCCGCTCAAGCCAATAGACTGCACTGCTTTCCAGCCTGGAAACAGATGCTAGAGTCACAGCCTACCCCCCTAGGAGCCAGCCAAAGCCAAGAGTCCAGACCAAATCCTGGGATACTCCTGTCCCCAGGCTGGGTTGCAGCCATGGAGTAACAGGTATCACAGTCAGCCAGCCAGGTCAATCTACTCGGTCAAGCTATGGGGCAAGGCAGAGATGGAAAGTCAGGCAGGGATGTGCAGCTGGAGGGTCAAGCAGAGGGTGCAGTGGGAGGGCTAGGTAAGCAAGAGACCAGACTCTGAGAAGGTGCACAGGGCTGAAACAGTGGAGAAGAAGGTTTATGTCCCAAGGTGAGCACAGAGCAGAGTATACCAAGACGTCTATAAGCCCTTAGACTGCTGATACAGCTTATTTCCTCCATTCTCTTCTATGCTGTAGCCCAGAGGTTCTCGACCTTTTATCAGTCATGAGCACTAGAGGGACGTATGTGACTATGTGGGAGCACTGCACAATTTGCATGAATGATTTACATAGAAGGGTGGGGAGAAGGGTATCATACCTCCCAATGCTTCAAGTGCCCAAAGAGGGATATAGGCCCCACCCTTCACTTGGGGAGGGTATTTAAAGCGAGTGGTATCTGCTCCTTATCCAGGGTCACACACACTCACACATCCTCTCAGAGTAGCAGGGAGAGCAGGACTTGAGGCCCCATAGCCTCCCTCCTATGCCCGTCTTCCCCGGTCCTGTTCAGCACCATAGCCCCTCAGCTCCCCCCGGCCCTTCCTACTGATGGTCATGGTGGTGGCCTGACCTGTGCCCCATCAGCAGCCACTGCCAGACAACAGGTCAGCTCTGCCAGCGGCCACCCAGGGTGCACACACACATGGCGGCCCAGCTCTGGTGGTGGCCACCAACATGTACACTGTGGCCAACTCCAGTTGGCCTCCCTTGTCCAGAAGTTGGACCGCAGGACTTAAAGGGGAAATCTGGCCTGTAGTGGAATTGTTGGGAGGCATGCAGTGTGGAGGGAGACGCATTCCAACAGGAGCATGGGAGAGCACCGCTCTAGTATCATAGGAAGAGTGCAGACACAAGGGGTACTAGGGTTAAGGACAGCTGTCCCAAAATCCCCAGGATCTGAGTTCTAGTGTGGTAAGACTTCATACACTGAACAGGGCTGATCTTAAAATTTGCAGGGCCTGACAGGCCTACCTGAGCACTCTGTGGGTGGATGAGTGGTTCCTACCCCATGTACCCACAGAGCATTCCTTCAGCCCTAGCCCCTTGAGTCCCATCACACCCCATCTCCCTTTCAGGGCCCATCACGCTCCACTCCTGTCTCCAGCCTCCCCACCCTGGAGTGCCATACAGGAAGTGCCAGGAGAGGGGACTCGTGCTGCTGCCACCTCAGGTGGGAGCAACCTGGGAGGAGAGTGTCCACCTGGTTGTTCCCACCGAAGAAGCGGCAGCACAAGGTACCTAGGCAGCACCAAGCTTGGCATAGTTACCCCCCGTCTGCCTCGCCTCAAGACCGGCCCTGCTCCTGGACCACATTCCCTTGCACAGCTGGGAATAGATCCTAAGAAGCCTGGTTCACAGACCCCTGCTCACACCACTAATCTACACTGCTTAAAAGCAGGTGTATCCTGCCCAAAGTACAGTGGGGTTACAACTAGAACCTTCCTTCCAAAGCCGCAGAGACAGGAGAAGGAGCGCTACTAATAGAGATGAATAAAACAGAGTGAATAAAGCTCACTGCCATCACCTTAAGAATCAGAGCATTTAGTGATGCGAGAAAAGACTGTGGCCTATATTTGGAACAAATATACCCTTGAGATGCTTGGCAGCCATGGGTGAATAGTGGGATGCAGGAAAGGTATATGCTAACAAAGTGCAAGATTTTCAAAAGCATTTAACAATTTGGGGCACTTGATTTATGTGGTGTGAAATTACTTAGCTTTCAAAAGTGCCACCCTTTGCCTGTCAGGCCCTTTCAAAGTATCTCAATTGGGCACCCAGAATGCTAGTTACTTCTTAGGAAGAGTCCCCCATGAAGCTTCCTTGGACTCCTGCCAGGCTGAATGACAAAAGCATCAACCCGATACCAGTTTTTAAAAGGGGGAACAAAGAACAATTAGAAAATCTACCATCTCTGCCAGCTTAACTCCCGCGCTCTGTAGAAGCAAATGAAGCAAATATTTAAAAGAAAAAATAAAATGATACACCGCTAGGGGACCAAACATTGTGGCTTTACTTCAATGCAATGCACAATTGCACAGATGCAGTGGACGTAATCTATCTGCCCTGCTGTGAGGCAACACGATACGTAGATCCATGCCATGCCCTAAGGGGGAAATTAAATCAAAAGACAGCTTGGGCAGAAATACAATTACATGGACAAATGCCAGCTATTGAACGGTGCAGAGAGGGGAATTCATTATGCATGGTGAGGATTGAGGCATGGAGGTGCCCAGTGAGGTGCCAAGATGGGTATTAAGTCCTCCTGGAAGGGGAGGCAGAGCACAGGAACTGCTATTTTGTAAGAGAGCTGTGGCCAGTTTAATCAAGCGTCTCGCCTCTGATAGGGGGCTGCCTTGGTTGCATCAGGGGACAAGCACACTCCCCACGCTATGCAAATGTGGGAGGAACCTGCAACATGAGACTCTCCACCAAATCCCACTCCAAATAGCTGGTGATTGGCTTTAGCAGGAGGTGTATGCCAACCTCCCCACACAAGCTTTTCAGTGGAAGCCACACCCACTGGGCCCCTCCTCCTCCAGGGCTGGGAAACCCATCCCCACATAATCTGGCCCCGTGCAGACGCATCACGATAGCACTCATTGCCACAGCTTGGCCACTGCCATCCACCAGTGTTGCTCTGCCCCTGCCTGCATGTGGCCACCAAAGCAGAGAGCACTGGAAGTGGGGTCATCTGAGCATCAAGCTGGATGGGACCCCTGTTGGTGGTAGGTCACAAAGCAGCCACTAAGGGATCAAGGAGGGGGGGGGGGGGGGGGGGGGTGGAGGAGACAGACATCAAAGTTCAGCTCCCCAGCAGGAGTGAGGAGGAGGGAAGGAAGTATTGTGTGAGTGAGCTATAAAGGCATTAGCTCTACCACAGGTTTTAAGTCCTTCCCCCAAATTTGGCAGATCTATTATAGCCAGGGACCCATGTTCACTGCGTTTCCCCCCATTGCCTCCAATAAGGAAAATGTAGCGAAACAGTTCCCTGATTATAGCTCTGTAGAATCTCCTCATCCATACAGGTGTCCTTTTCCTCCTTGGCTAATTGCTTCATTTCACACGCACGTCCGGGGTAGTGTCCCACACTCTGATTGTCCATTGTGTGAAAAGTCAAACGGCATTAGGGTTGTTACCTACGCAAATTTTAAGGAACACGTATGAAAAATACATGTTGCAGGGCCTGTATTGGTGCCTTGAATTTGCCACTTTCCATTCAATAAAAATTGAGTTTTGTTGAGGGAACAGTAGCATCCCACCTGCCTTCCCGATACCATCCCCTATTTGATCTATTTTATCACAGCCCCTCTCATTGATCTCCGTTCTGGTCTAAACAATCTAAACTGTTTCAGTCTCTCTTTCTAGGAAAGTTTCTCTAGGCCTGTGATCTTTTCACAAGAGCTAGAAAAAGTCACAAGACAACATCCAAACCTTGAGGGGTGGCAGAGTCAAGGGAAGAGCAGAAATAAATGCCAAGGGGATGTAGAGACGCTAACAGCAGAAGGACCTCGAATTAATAAAATGAGGGTGAACAGTTTACTGTGGGTTAAAATTTGTGGGGGATCCTGGATCCACTGGACAAAGATAAGCCCCACCCCAATGATTCTAGAAGAGCAGACGAATTTGGGGATGCATCCTCCACTATAATGCTCATGAAGGTAAATATCAGTGGGCCACAGATTATATATTTTCACAAATTTTGGACACAATGTAGTCCTAACCACAACAATAATTTGTAAAATCTTTCACACCCCTATTTCAAATACTCTCACTTCTATAAGCAATAGAATGTTTGTGATTTTAATAGAACTTGCAACTCACCATAACTATACAGGCACACCTGTGACTGTATAATAAACAAACACAAAATTACATCCCAAATCCTAACCCTGCCTATTAAATGCCTGGCCAAATAGCTAGGTCTTACATTGCCTCCAGAAGATGCTCAGGCTTTGGCAAACTTCCAGGGGAAGAGAGTTCCAGAGCTGTGGAACAGCCATTGAGAACGCCTCTCTTCCCGCCCTTGATGTATGGACACGATGCAACAATAGAATTTGGAAGAGGGCTCCCCAAGGTGGCCTTAGAAGTTGCATGGGACACAGGGGAGGAGGCAGTCTTAACACCTGAAAGCAGGACTCATTTGCAGGGTCATAGCTATCATAGGGACAGGAGGAGGGGCATTTGTTCCCGGGCCCAAGCTGGAAGGGGGTCCATAGGGCTGGAGGTGGGGGGCACACAGATCCTGTCCTGTTGCAGTGTGGCCAGATGGAGACTGAGCTGAATGGAAGCGCCTGCAGTGCATGGGACCCACCTGGCAGGCCACACAGGATGGAGCAAGCACTGGCAGCAGCAGCAGCAGCAGCAGCAGCAGCATGAGGTGGGAAATGCAGCCACAGCCTCCAGGGCTCAGGCGCAGCAAACGGAGGGACGGACAGGTGCTTGGGGGGTGGGGCAGCAGGGGTCCATTTTTGCACCTGGACCCATTCCAACCTAGCTACACCCCTATCATTCTGTATACCAAGTACACAAGCAGAGGACAAGCCTTATAAAGCAGCAGTGCCAGTGATTGTATCAGTCTTCCAGAGGAATTCAAGCTCTTTGCAGATTGCAACAACAACATGCAGCCACCTCTGGGGTGGAAAGCAGCAACTGTTCATCAGTGCATTCCAACATTAAGTCAGGGAAAGCACATTTCACAGGATTAACCAATGGACTGTTTGGCAATTAAGTAGCTAGAAAAACCTTTAAGGGCTGGGTGACTCACGGGGTTGCTATGAGACCCAAGAGAGCAGATGCAGGGAAGAAACCAGTCCTTGCATGGTTGCTCAGCAGCTTCTGGGATGCTAAATTTGGTGGTTCTCAGTTATGTTGCTGATCGACCCTAGCACAAATGCACCAGGCACTAATTCGGCAGCAGAGACACACAGCATAGCAGCAGCATTGCACTGAAAATGAATTGAGACCTACCAGTAACTCCTCTCTCCGTGGAGATTGGGGCCATTTGGGTCAAAACTGAGGTAGTATGGGGCTTTGACTGAAGCTTGCTTGGGGTAGATCTGAACTCATACCTGCAGCTAGAAGAGAATGAGAGCTCCCAAAAAGGGGTGGGGAGAGGCTTATTTAAATGAAATCAAGGCTGGAGAGGCTGGAAGAAGAAAGCTTTAACAAAGGTGTGTTGTGGGTGGGAAAGGAGATCAAGAAGTACCCATCACTTCAAAGCACTGGATCTGCCTCTCTCTGCGGACACAAGGTGGGCCCCCAGGAAGGGGCCATTTAAAGGGCGAGGGGCAGCCATGGCCATCTGCCCCACTTCAGTGGACACCGCCCAACATTGTGAATGGCCAAAGAGGACAAGCTCTGTCCCCTTGGTCAATAAGCTCTGCTCCCTCACGGACATACACATGCAAGTCCCAAAGCAGGTTTATCCTTTGACAGCCACCAGAAACCAGTACTACTACTACTACTAATCATTTCTATAGCACTACTAGGCATATTCAGCGCTTTACAGTCAAATGTTTGGAGACCAGTCCCTGCCCAGCGGGTTTATAACCCAAGATGGAGAAGGGTGAGGGGAACACAGGGAGTGGGACAGACAGACACACATATATTCTCATTTTACTAATGGGAGACTGAGAGGTTGCAACTTGCCCAAGGCCACCCAATGAGTTCATGGATAGGGTGGGATTTGAACCCTGGCTTCCCAGATCCACGTTCAGCACCTTTATCCACTACACCACACTGGGAAGGTAAACCAGGGCAGTTTACCTTTCCAGCTGCAGACTGCAAGACAGCCCAAGCTTTACACCAGGGGTGGGGAACCTCCAACCCATGGGCCAAATCTGACTCACGGCTACTTTTTATCTGACTCATTTGCAGGTCCTGAATCTGGCCCCTGATTCAGTCCTACTCCCTACCCTCAAAGACTGAGAGTGAGCTCAGGGGAAGGGAGCAAAGGGGAAGGGATGGAGTGAGACACAGGTCTGTGATCTGGAGTCAGTGCCTTCCCACACAACTCCTATCCAGATGTGGAGCTTCTACAAGGCGATCATTTATTCATCTGACTCTTACAAGTAGGGATAAACATAAAACTGTCAGATGAATAAATGATCATCCCAAAATCTGCAAAGTGGTCTGTGGAAGGGAAAAGTTTCCCATCCCTGCTCTACACAGAGCCACACTCTGGACACAGCCAGTATGGGATGTACGCTGGTCCCTATCCTACATGCCCAGCTCTGCAACCAAACATCTAACCTAGACATCCTTCCAGGGGAACTGTGTTGTGTGAATGAATGTTCCTTTAAGAAAATAGCGCCAGTGATAACACTTTACAGAGGAGCAAGTCCCAGGCCACAGCCTCATCTCATGTACAAAACTAAAATGATTTCTCAAAGCCAATGTAATTATTCAAGTTTTAGTAACTCACTTTGGTATCATTCACACTACATTCCTAACTCAATTTAGTACCGCCGCCATCTGCCCCAGTAGCCACATCATGAAAGCGCCACATGGCAACAGGTATCCCTTCTTGCCTTGCATGCAAAGCATTCAGAATGAATTCCACAGAATTCTCGGCAGGAGGAACACTTTGCATTGCAGGCTGGGACTGATTTGTAGACCATGCTCGCCAACCAAACACAGGGAAGTACTAGGCAGGTACTACTCGCATCAGGACCGGTGCAAAGACTTTTGTTGCCCGAGGTAAACCCCTGCGTGTGTGCCCCTTGTGTAACCTGTGCACATATTGTGTACCTCACATGCAACCCACGTGCATGTTACGCACAATCCCCACGTGCGCACAGTTAGTGCACAACACGCACATGCACAGCATACTTCTCGGGCACCGAGGGGTTGGTAGCCCAACTCCCACCTGTCTCCTGGCCCGGAGTTTACCAGCTGTGGCAGCTGGATCAGGGACGGGAGAGGCATCCCTTCAACTTGCAGGAGAAGTGGCAGCACAGCTGGATCAGGAGCAGGAGAGATGGCAACGGAAGGTAGATCAGAGCTGGAGCCACCTAGGGGGCACCTCTCCCACCTCCAATCCAGTGCAGAGCTTATTGCCAAGGCCACCTAGGGCAGCAAATTGAAGGGGGCACCTCTCCTGTGCCATCAAACGCAGAGCTTATCACCAGTGGCAACAACGGGGCAGCTTGATCAGGAGCAGGAGAGCTGCCCCGGAGCCCCCTTCATGTTGGCGCTCTAAGCGGCTGCCTGAGCAGCCTAACGGTAGCACCGGCCCTGACTTGCATCGTTAGGTACTTTGGTTTACAAACAAAGGGGATTATCTACTCCCGACCATCCTGGAGCACATACTTCGTTTCCTAGTCCGGAATACCGTTACTTCACATGTGAACAAAACCAAAGTGCAAGTGAGCTAAAGACTTAATAAAATTGCTTTAGCTGTCTGTGTAAATGTGGCTCCATTTTCCTCTTCAGCCATCATTCGCTAGGAATTAGCACAGCTGCCCACTAAGCATTAACAAGAGCAAGCTGGTTTTTGTATCTATCAAGCTGATAATGTCTGTTTTCCCTACTCCCAGTAGGGGTAAATCTTGATTGCTGAAACTGGGGTTAACCCCTGCATGCCCTACTCCACATTTAGGAAATCAGCATTTTGGTTGCCAACTCACTGGATCACAATGGCACTTGGCAGGCTGTTGTCCAGATCAGGGCCTCATTGTGCCAGGCACTGTACATGTATCACAAAAAGAGCTTAGTCTGAGGCCATTGGCCAAGGATAAGCAAGGCAGCTCCCCCACACAGTTCATCTGATCACCCACCATGCATCTGCCTTGAAAGAAAGGAAGGAATACAGTGAGTAGACAATTCTGTTGCTTCCTCTTATCTAGACCAGGGATGAGGAGCCTTTTCCCTCCCATGGACCACTTCAAAAATTAGTACAAACTCCACAGGCTGGATAGGAGTTTGGGGTGGGAATGCTTGAGGGTGCACTCAGGATGGGGTACGGGAATGGTCGAAATCATGGATTTGTGCCATGGATTCACTCCCTAATCTCCACTCTCTTCTCCTGTGCTCACTCTTTCAGTGCTCGAGGACAGGTTCTACGGGCTAAATCCAGGAATAAGAAAGGGGTCAAATTATAAAAAGCTGCCCTAGACTTGGTTTGGCCACGAGCTGGAAGTTTCCCATTTTTGCTCTAAAGCAGGGGTGTGGAACCTCAGGGGTTTTTTTTAGAAAAGCAGGATTTAAACCACAGTTTAAACCTGCGGCTCTTGGACACACCTCCGCGGGGGGTAGGGGCTTTATATGCTCCTCCATGAACCAGAAGTCGCCCAGGCGCCATTAGAAACAGTGGCGCCAGGCGACTCCAGGGTGTTTTGAGACGCGGCATAGCAATACCAGCGAGATCTGTACTACGACGCATCTCAAAACACCCGGGAGTCGTCCAGCGCCGCTGTTTCTAATGGCGCCCGGGCGACTTCTGGTTCGTGGAGGAGTGTCTAGAGCCCCCCCCCCGAGGTGTCCAAGAGCCTCAAGTTTAAAACTGCAAGAGAAATCCCACTTGTCTAAAAAGGCCCTCAGAGTCAGTGACCAAATACGGCTCATGGCTAGTTTTTATTTGGATCCCTTCCAGTTCCTGGATCTAGTCCCTGGATCCAGTTCTGCCCCCAAGCACTGAAAGAGTGAGCTCAGGGATCAGAGATGAGAGCATACACAAGGATAAGGGATGGATCTACGACACAGATCCAAGAACTGGACCCTTCTCTTCCTTCCCCCACCCTTTCGCATCCCTACCTCCGACTTCCACACTATCCTCGGAGCTTGTGCTAATTTGCAAAGCAGCCCCTCGGAGGGAAAGATTTCTCCACCCCTGGTCTAGAGAGGATGTGAATGCTATAATGAGAAAGAGACAAAGTAGCTAAGATGCTCTCTACACTAATTGTAGTTGGTCCAATAAAAGGTATCGCTGTACTACTTTGTCTCTAAACATAAACCACTTTTTACTAAACATAAACAACTTTTAAAGACACATCATGGTCTTTCAGTTTCTTGTTGTCTTTTGCATTGTCCCAAATTGGTTTACAAGTTCTACATCTAGCTCATGCTGTTGTATTTTCCTCATTACGTTCACATTATATTCACTTGTACCCTTAGTTTAAGTATTTGAGAAAGTTGGAAAAAAATTGCAATTGGCCACCTATATTATTATTATTATTATAATAAACATTTATATGGCGCCAGCCATGTGCCTGGCGCTGTAAGGAACATAGAAATAGACGCGGTCCCTGCCTGTGGCTTGCAATCTAACAGACAAGGAGGGGGAGACAGGGGAGAAGACAAACAAACATTCAGGCGGATGCAAATAACTTGGATTATATATAATCCAAGTTATGTAGGTGGCGAATCGGGGGGGAAATTTCAGGTGGTATTTTCACTTTTCTCTCCTTTGGCCAGTTAATTTGGATTATATTAATCAAAGGACAGAAAAGTGAAGATACCATCATCAAAGGAGAAAAAGGGGTAAAAATGAAAATGCCACCATCCAGAAACCTTATTTAGACTGGCACTACTCAGCTATGTGTCTTGATTGGCTTACTATATTATGTGTCTTGTTTGGCTTACTATATTCGAAGAAGTAATTGTGAATGAGTATATGAAAAGACAAAGGTTGAGAATAGTCTAGTTATTGTACATTGAAAGGAGGTCAGACTACTCTTGGATATTGATATATTAGTATGAACTCAAGAACGTGTACCTGAGCTCTCGCATCCTCATGAATGTTGCATCCCTTGTCTCTGCCTCTGGTCCTCCTTCCCTGTCTCCCCTCCCCCTGTCTTTAGATTGTTTGTAAGCTCTCGGGCAGGGACCGTGTCTATCTTATTCTCTGTAAAGCGCCAGGTACATCGCTGGCGCTATATAAAAGCTTATTATAATAATAATTAATAATAATATTTGGGAACAACATGGCAACCTTACTTTCTCTTTTACTGGAGCAACCATGGGTAAAAGCACGCCAATTTGAGGGCCACACAGGGTCCTTCCTCAGACATTTAAAAACTAAGCTCTGACTCAGTACATGCCCGAGAAAGCCCCAAAACATGCATGCTCTCACCCACAGAAATTGGCCCGATAAGTTAGGTCATCTGAACTACTTTATTTTGATCTCTTCCTCCTAGGAAATTCTTTAGCAAATCACCTGAGGAACAGAGAGCACTATGGGGAGGGCAGGGCAAAGCAAGGCAGGGGCTCATTTAGGAAATGGAGGTTGGGGGGGGGGGGAGGTTTTAAAATAGCCCAGCTGGCTCCGCTTGGCTTCACCCTCTGTAACGTTCAGCAGCTTCTGCTTTCGCTCTGACTCACTCCCAGGGTGGGGAGAGGCCTGCAAGTCTGAGGGAATGAGAATGAAAACCAGCAGTCACATGGGCTGTGAGAAGAGGCAGCAATGGGGGGCTCAGTCCACAAATGGGCAATCCAAACTGCCCTGCCCCACCCCAGATAAACTGGATTGACCCTTTTCATTACTGGGCAACCAAGAGGAAACCCCTGTACAAGAAGGGGCACTGGCCCTGTAGGGGATGCTCAGAGTTCCCATACTATCTCGAGGAGCATGGTCTTTCAGGAAAGGCAATACAATGAAGTCCTCATGGCTCATGACTCATTAACACTTCCCATTACTCTGGGTTGCTGACCATAATTTTAAGACAGATTTTAAGACAGATCTACAAATACATCATCATTTCTATAACACTTTCAGTGTTGAAAGTGCTCTACAATCCTTACTTAATTCACCCTCCCAAAAGCTATATGAGGTAGGTCATTATTTATTCCCATTTTACTGATGGGGAACTGAGGCTGCAAATGTGAGATTTGTCTAAGGCTATCCAGTGAGCTCATGGCTAAGATGGGATTTGAACACTGGTCTCCTAGGTTCAAGTCTAACACCTTATCCACTAGACCAGGGGAGGGCAAGAGTTCCAAAGCCCAAGTGCTGCATACCAAATTCTTCATACAGCCAAGCGCCACAAGACACACATGAGCCCACACCTCTTTTAAACATCTCTTAGGTTGAGCCTCATCCCTCCTCACCTCTCCTTCGTGGCGATGGGCTGGCAGAGCCAGTCCTCTGTAGTCTTGGCTGCTGAGATTCTGGGGATTGTGAATTGTAATCACAACTGCGTGCAATTTAGCTGCTGAGATGTGAGTGCAATGAAGACAGAGGATCATTAAGGTAATGTGTGGCCTTAGACTGGCTACCGACTCCTGATCTCTCAGAGAGCGACAGTTTACCCACCCCTGCATTAGGCTAAGTTGGCCCTCTCATGCATGGAGCTGGCCTACATGAACTATACCCCACTTGCACCACCTCCATTGTCTGTCATAACCACCCACGGTATCCTGGACTAGATAGTTTAGATGGCTAACAGTGCTGACGATTACACAACCCTGCCCTTCCCCTATTGCTAGATGGAAGGGAGGAATCCAGAGTGAGAATGACTTCTAATCACCGCCCGTTCGTTCCTTGGGGCAGGCACCTTAAAGTAAATCCCTTTCTCCACAGAGCAGATTTGTTTGCAGGACATTGTGGTTACCCCAGGGTAATCTGCCAGTTATCCAAGGGCAAACTACTCTGTTCTGAATTAGGAATACAGTAATGGGCACAGCTACCCTGGAATGCAAGAACTGCGCTCCTAAAGCCACATTCCGATGAACAGAGGTAAACCAAACAACTTTGATTTAATTAAATCAAAGTAACTACTCCCCTTTGCTTTGGCAGCATTCAGATGAACAGTGTAAATCGAAGTAGTAGTGTGTTAATCTCTCCCTCTAACTAAGACACAATGATTACTGAACCAAGTTCACAACCATCACAATGATATGCGTTTATCCAAATAGTCACTTTAAAATACAAACCGGAGGGGAATAAGTACTCCTGATTTCTCCTTTTTTCGTTCACCACAACTGTATCGTTTATTATTTTATTTATTTTATTTATAAATTTCTACCCCGCCCCTCCTAAGACAGCCCGGATCGGCTTACAATAAAAAAACCAATCACATATAAAATATATCTAAAAACAGTTAAAATGTATAAAAATACAATATTCAAAGTATTACACAGGTCCCAGGAACTCAATAAAACAATAAATTGGGTAAGGGAGATAAAACCCTCTAACCCACCCTCCCTCCCTCCCCAAAGGCCTGGGTGAACAGCCAGGTTTTACAACTTCGCCAGAATGTCAGAACGCTTGGAGCCAGGAGAGCTTTCTCCGGGAGGGAATTCCAAAGGCGCGGCCCAGTCACCGAGAATGCCTTCTCCATTGTGGCCCCCCGCTTAATGCAGGGAACCTCCAAGAAGGCACCCCCAGCCGACCGAAGGAGACGCTCTGCGGCGCTGAGGGTGAGGCGGTCCCTGAGGTACGAGGGGGCCAGACCGTGAAGGGCCTTGTAAAACAACACCAAAACCTTGAACCTGGCTCGACACACTATCAGCAACCAGTGCAGAGTCCGGAGCACAGGTGTTATGTGCTCCCAACGACCCATCCCTGAAAGGAGACGGGCCGCCGCATTCTGCACTAGCTGCAGCCTCCGAACCAGGAACAAGGGAAGCCCCACGTAGAGCGCGTTGCAGTAGTCCAGCCTCGAGGTGACGAAGGCATGGATGAGGGAGGCCAGGTCCGGGCCGGAGACGTACGGAAGCAGCCTCCGCACCAGATGCAACTGGCGGAAAGCAGCCTTCGTGACTGCCTCCACCTGTCACTCCAGGCGGAGATCCGCGTCCAATATCACACTCAGACTCCGGACCTGCTGAGCTATAGCAGGGCGAACACACACACCCCAATCAGGGGGGCCATTACCTCCCTCACTCTCCCCACCAACATCACCTCTGTCTTATCGGGGTTGAGCTTCAGTCTGCTCTGCCGCCTCCATTCCGCCACGCCCTCCAAACACTGGGATAGCAGCAAGATGGCAGGGTCTGGGTCAGTTGAAAAAGAGAGATACAGCTGAGTATCATCTGCATATTGGTGACATCGCACCCCGAACTCTCTCACGACCTCCCCCAAGGGCTGCATATATACATTCAACAATAATGGAGACAGAATGGAACCCTGCGGAACGTCGCATGATAAAGCGCGGGGGCAAGATGTCTCATCCCCCAGCACCACCCGCGGGCTTCTCCCCGAGAGGAATGAACGGAACCATTCAAGAACAGTCCCATCCAGACCCCCCAGGTCATGCAGCCGCCTCAACAGCAGCCCATGGTCCACGAATGCTTCACACTTACACCAGCTATGGAAACCTACCCCAGAGAAACTAGAGAGGAAGGACACAGACACGGGAAAGCTAGATGGAGAGACAGATAAAATACAAGCAGATTTGCTGTAGATATATAGGGCATGATCTACAAACCAGAGTAGTCCCACTGAATCCTGTAGGGCTAGAGTAGCCGTTTTTGTTCACAGCCACAGGCAGATAAAAGATTTCTCAGTTTCTTCTATTTCCCACTTACTCAACCACATGCACCTCCACCTGTCTATTTAAGGTACTCTTTTATCCCCCATTATTGTAGTATCTGAGCATCCCACAATTATCAATGTATTTTTCATGATGGGGGCAGTGCTATTATCCACATTTCACAGATTGGAACCAGGGAGATCAAGGGATTTGTCCCAAGGTCACGCAGGAGTCTGAATGTGCAGAGAACAAGTCTGATCAGAGAACTGACCCCAGGCTAATCACCCCAACCGTTAGTATAAATAAGGCACTCATCTTTGCTATCCCAAACTCCAGAAGCAAAGGACTAACCATTGGGCCATCCTTCCTGCCTTCCCTAAACTCTTACTCTCTGCTCTTTCCCTCTCTGCTTCTGCACTGGGCACACATCTCTGCAGTGCTCCCAAGGGGGAGAGCCAATGGAGAGAGAGCCAGGCAGGACTCCTGTGGTGTGGCAACACTTCAGCTATCAAAAAAGGATTAACGGAGCAGCAGGTCCCTAGCAAGAAGAGGGTGTCATCCTCCCTATTGCAGGGAGGTGTCTGCACGGATACAAGCACAGTTGCGTTTAAGCACACATTAAACCAGGCACTGCTTTTCTCCAAGACAAGCCCCCACGGCATAGGCACTACTGCCCAGCTGCTCTGCCTTGGGCCCTGTCCTCTGGCTTGAAGGGTGCACCAGTGTCAAGTCAGCACTGCCGTTCTGCCAGGCTGCATCAGGTTTCCTTTCAATACTGCCCCCTCCCCACACCTGTTCCCCCAGTCCCGCTTGCAGCAGCACTTCATGTCAGTAACCGAGAGGCAATGCCCATTTAGCTGGCACCACTGGGAATGGCACAGAGTTCATAAAACAAAGGAGGGGAGAGCACGGGATAGAGAGGAAAAAGAGGGACTGGAGGAGAAGAAAGCTGAATGGAGTCAGAAAAGGGGTGAGGAAGGAGCCCTGCCCCACAACTCCAGTGGGAGCCTTTTGAAAATGGAAGCCCAGCCACCCACGCCCAGAAAACTGCACTCCAAGCTGGGTGTATAGGACTTTGGTTCCATTGTGCACCCCAGCATGGCAGTTACTTACCACCCCTTCCCCACAACAAACAGCCTCACGTTACATCAGGATGCCAGGTTCTACTGTCAACTCAGGGCTGGGGAGACAAAGAAAGCAATTCCACACCCTGGCAGACACTCAAAATAGACCCAATGGCAGGAGGTGCAGGGCTGAGCCAATGCTGAAGAGTCTGTGGGTCAAGGCATCCCAGGTCAGAGTTTATCCCTGGGGGGGGGGGGACCCACGACACTCCTTCGCCTAAGGCAGCAGCAATATCCAGGTTTCTACCCAAACAGTAAGGAACAAGGAGCTGCAGTTTCTACTCAGCTGCAGCCAACCCAAACAGCCCAGGGCCTTCTATATCAGTAACATCTGCCTGGATCAGGCTCTGCCCCCAGATGAACCTCCCATACTTAGGAACACACTGGATCTCATGTCAACAGCAGTGGGGTAGGGGGCACGGGACTCAGGCAGCCGGGGCTAGATAGAGGTCACACAAGGGCCCCCTGTGCACACCACCTTCAAGTTCTGCTTCCACCGAGAGCCCCGCCTTGGGACCCACTCCCCTACTGTATCAAAGCATCTCAGTATTTTACTCTACCATACCTGCCCTTCCCCAAGTACGGATGCCAACTCTCCAGGTTTTTACCCAGTCTCCACCCCCTACTCTGGGATGGTTAAAGAAATATTCCATTATGTGATGGAGTGTCCCTTCTTTGCTGAATTAAGAAAAAGTTTTGTTTAAACCCCTTCTGCGTAAGGTCCCTTTTTTACTACCTGTGAAAAGACAATTTAGTTATTTCAGAATAAAAACTCAAATGTTATTACTATTCTTGCTTTGTCTGCATACAAAGCTGAACATTTTAGGTACTCTTCGATTAATGTATAATTTTATTATATTTAATCTATTTGTTTCTGTGTTACAACCTTTAAGGTTGTGTGTGTATTTTATGTTTGGCCATGGCGAAAGCCAGTGCCATTGAATAAAATCTAATCTACCCAGTATCCAGCAGAACCCCCCATTTTATTCAGGTCAGCCAGGGGCACTGCTGGTAACTGGAAGAACTCGAGGCTTCTGGGAATGGCAGGGGGCATCCATGTTAGCAAGGGGACTTTCCTGCTCCATTTTTGACATGGCTCCATCCTACAGAGCATCATGACCCTCCATAACGGATAGGGCTCGGTCACAAAGGGGTGTGACAGCCTCCTTGTTCTGTTCCAATATTGTGGCCCCAACCCCTCTGGGCTTGGGGGGAGGTGGTAACCCTACACCCAAGATAAGGCACCCAGGGCCATCACCAGGAAGCTCGCAGAGGAGCTAGTACTAGACCTAGGGAAATGAAATGATACCACATGCCCTCTCCTAACATAGGAACGTCGGACAGACACACGCTGACTCACCCATCAGAAAATGTTACTGTAATTAATTATTAACCTTTACACCTCTTCAGGGGCTAGTGTGCTCTGCCTTGCAGGTCTGTATGCTACCCATATGATATTTCTAGTTATTCATGAGCCCCATGTGTTGGGGGCCCCCTCCTGAATTGCTGTGGGGCCTCCACAGGCCAGGGCTCCCCATGTTTGAGGTTCTGTGGGCCTGTATTTTACACCAGCATTTCACGTTTATTCATGTTGTCATTTCACGTTTATTCATGCACCCCATATATGGGGCCCAACATCCAGCTGGGTGGATGGGAGGCAGCTGTCTAGGAAGACACCAAGCAGAACTCAAACCTACAACCTCCAGGAATGTAAGCCAAATGCCTTAGCCCAGCCATTATGCTCCTTATTCTTCCTAGTCAGTGCTTTTTCCTGCCATCAACTCTCTTCTTAGCTACCCAGAAGGCCTTGAAGGTAGGGGTTACTACCTCCCTCTGGGCTTTCACCTCAAGGGGGCAGGCTCAGAGCAAAGAGGCTGCCACCCGTTTCTCCAACATCATCCTGCTTCGTCACAATGCGTGTTGGAACAAAGGGGCTGTCACACCCCTTTCTGACGTAACTCTCCCTCTTATGGAGCATCATGATGTCACAACACACTCCCTAAGGGCGGGGCCACATCAGAAAGGGAGTGAGAAAGTCCCTCTGGTAAAGGTGGGTAAACGGCTTGGGAGCTGCACGCGGCGACTCTAGTGTACGTGTACTACAGCTCTCGCCAGAAGTGGCTGCCTGGAGTCATGTCTATGTAGCGCGCAAGAGAAGCTGAGCCACCATTTCAACCGCTGGAGCCTCACGGGGGTCACCGAAACAGGGGGAGCATGTTCTGTGCTGCTACTGCTGTTGCCCAAATCCACCAGACTGCTTGGGAAGCACAACTTTGATGGGAAGGGGGGCCGGGGAAGCCATGTTGTCCCGTCCCAGAGATTGGGGGAAACTGCTATTGATGTAACTCATCTTTTGGCTCTCAGCAATATAAATTGTTTTGGTATTTTATTTATGTATTTATTCATTTATTTATTTATAATAAAACTTATATCCCGCCCCCTCCAGCCCATCTCGGGGCAGCTCACAACATTTAAAAAAAACATTTTCAACATTAAAAACAAACAACAATAATGATAATTAAAAACAATATAAAACCCCATCCCCCCTATACCCTACCCACCTCATCTCCCGCAGGAAAGGCCTGGCGGAACAACCAGGTCTTAAATTGTCTGCGAAAAGAGGGGAGGTCGGCAGTCAAGCGGATCTCCAACGGGAAGGAGTTCCACAGCCGCGGCGCAGCTACGGAGAATGCCCTCCTCATAGTAGACACCCGGGAAACCCTGAGGAGAGCGCCCCCAGCCGACCGCAAGGGTCGATCCAAGACCCGGAGGGTGAGGCGGTCCTGCAGATAGGTGGGGCCCAAGCCGTTTAGGGCTTTAAAGGTCAACACCAACACCTTGAACTGGGCCCGGAAACCTATTGGCAGCCAGTGCAGAGAGTGAAGCACCAGTGTAATGTGCTCGCGTCGGCCCGTCCCAGTCAAGAGACGGGACGCCGCATTCTGCACCAGCTGCAGCTTCCGAATTAGCACCAAAGGTAGCCCCATACAGAGCGTGTTGCAGTAATCCAGTCTCGAGTTAATAAAAGCATGGATGACCACGGCCAGGTCCGAGTCCAAGACATACGGCCTAAGCTGACGCACCAGATGAAATTGGCGAAATGCTCCCTTTGCCACAGCCGTCACCTGGGCATCCAGGCGGAGCTGTGGGTCCAGGAGCACCCCCAGACTCCAGACCTGAGAAACCAGGGGAGGACGGACCCCAACAATGATGGGGGCCACCACTCCCTCGACCTTCCCCACAACCATCACCTCCGTTTTGTCAGGATTTAGTCTCAGGCGGCTCACCCTCATCCAATCCCCCACAGCGGACAAACACCGGGTAAGCACCGAGACTGCCAGCCCTGCGTCGGAGGAAAATGAGATATATAGCTCAGTGTCATCAGTATATTGATGACATCTCACTCCATACTCCCTAACAACCTCCCCCAAAGGCTGCATGTACACATTGAACAAGAGAGGGGATAAGATGGAACCCTGCGGTACTCCACACGTGAGGCCCCGGGAGGAAGATGAAAACTCCCCCAGCACCACACACTGGGTTCTCCCGGCCAGGAAAGAGCGGAACCATTCAAGAACAGTTCTGCCAATCCCTGCCGGTCCCGCAGCCGAGTCATTAACAGCTCATGATCAACGGTATCAAATGCAGCCGAGAGATCTAACAGGATCAATAGGGTCGAACGACCCCGGTCCAACTCACGGGAGAGGTCGTCAGCCAAGGCCACAAGCGCAGTCTCTGTGCCATAACGCGGACGAAAGTCAGAATGCGAGGGATCGAGAAAGTTAACCCGGTCCAAATGCCCATGAAGCTGCCGAGCCGAGAGTGGCCGATAACCGGCAAGGGCGTCAACGTCCAAAGATGGTTTCTTGAGCAGGGGCTGTACCACCACCTCGAGACAGTCCGGCACCCTGCCCTCCCCAAGGGAGGTGTTGACTATCCCCGCCAGCAGCAGCCCCAATGTCTCCCGGCTAGCCTTAACCAGCCAGGATGGGCATGGATCTAGTTCACGATAGGTGGCTCGAACAGTGCCAAGAACATCCCCCGCATCTGACGGCGACACCGCCTGAAACTCATCCCATAAAACAGGAGAAGAAGGGGCTCCTACTGCCTCTGACCCGTTCTCTGCAAAAAAATTCGCATCAAAACCGTGGTGAATTTGAGCAATTTTATCCGCAAAAAAGTCCACAAATAAATGCAGCTCTTGGGCTTAGGAACGTTGCCCAGCTTGCCCTACGACCTACCCCTTTCTGATGTGACCCTGCCCCTACCATCCCTGGA
This sequence comes from Sphenodon punctatus, assembly GCA_003113815.1. Lineage (NCBI taxonomy): Eukaryota > Metazoa > Chordata > Lepidosauria > Sphenodontia > Sphenodontidae > Sphenodon > Sphenodon punctatus. The sequence continues at coordinate 1,674,721 of QEPC01006820.1, forward strand.
AACACTCATTTTTCTGGGTTGGTAAGGACTCTCCTGGCTGACTCAAGAGATAAATCAGAGCTTCCCTTGGAATCTGGCCACTTTTACACAAAGCGCTTAGAAGCACCTCTGGAGCCCCATATTGAAGAGGAACGCCGCGTGGGTAATGTTTACACATTCCCTGCGCTACCAGAAGCAACGTGCCACCCACTGTCTTCAGCGACGGCAGCTGCAGATGTAGGACTTTCACGAGGTGCGTTCTGTAGACCTCATATTTTCAGCCACCGCCACTGAAGAGAATGGGTGGCACATCACTTCCGGTAGCGCAGGGAATGTGTAAACACTCCCCATGCAGCTTTCCTCTTCAATATTGGGCTCCAGAGGCGCTTCAAGAGCCTTGTGTAAAAGTGGCCTCTGAGTCACAACCTGGAGCCTCCAGGTGAAACCCTGAAAGGTAGCAGCCCTAAGGGGCTGATATCCATCTTACGTGGTTAGATTTACTACCTACGAGGTAGTCCTATTTACTGTTCCCTGTGGTTGCAAAGCAATTTGAATACCGTTTATGGGACTCAAGTTACATCAGGACTCCATATAGGACAGCTCAATGCATGAAGGGGCCAACTTAGTCTAGTGCAGGGGTGAGCAAACGGGCTCTCTGACAGGTCAGGAGGCCGCAGCTAGTCTCAGGCCACACGTTACCTCAATGATCCTCTGTCTTCATTGCACTCACATCTCAGCAGCTAAATTGCACGCAGTTGTGATTACAATTCACAATCCCCAGAATCTCAGCAGCCAGGACTACAGAACATGGGCTCTGCCAGCCAATCACAAAGCAGGAGAGGTGTGGAGGGACGAGGCTCAACCTAAGAGATGTTTAAAAGGGACATGGGCTCGTGTGTGCACACATGTCTTGTGGCTCTTGGCTGTATGAAGATTTTGGTATACAGCACTTGGGCTTGGGAACCCCTGCCCTACCCTGACCTAGTGGATAAGGTGTTGGAACTAAACCTAGGAGACCAGCATTCAAATCCCATCTTAGCCATAAACTCACTGGATAGCTTTGGGCAAATCTCACACACTGCTTCAGTTCCCCATCTGTAAAATGGGAACAAATAATGTCTTGCCCCATATAGTTTTTGGGAGGGTGAATTAAATAAGGATTGTAGAGAACTTTAAACACCGAAAGCACTATAGAAATGATGATATTTGTAGGTTTGTCTTAGAAGGAAACGTTAATGAGTCATGGGCCATGAGGACTTCACTGTATTACCTTTCCTGAAAGACCGTGCCCCTCAGGGTTGTATGGGGACTCCAAGCGTCTCCTATGCCAACTTCTCTGCAGAGCATTTGATTTAAGAGTCTTTTTTGTTATTAATTTTTACAGCCAACTTCGTGGGATTCACACACATTCTCACTCAATTTTGACCAACTGCAACCTGAATTCTGGAGCACTCAAGCACACAGAAATGCTGATGCTGTTCAGAAAAATCCAATTCATCATATTAGGTAGACATACTTCTGTCGCCAATAAATTAGACGAAGTGTAAATGCAAGATTGTCTGTTACAGACAGTCTGTGCCCTGTGAAATGATCAATCCCACGCCCATCATGTGCCACCTTTGCAGATGGCTGATAACTATCCACCCTTGCATTTTCAATACTCTGACTTTTCTCTATTTGTTGCTTTTCCCCCTGTCATCTTGTCCCATAAATGAACTCCAATATCGACTCTGAAAAGAAAAATGTTAGGAGTTTCTTTGCATGTTTTTACCCACTTTTCATTTCTGTAAAATGTGACCCTTTTTACACGGGCAGCGGTGGGTGGGGGCGTGGGGTGTGCTGCCGCGGTGGGTGGGTGTCCTTTCCCACAGACACACCCATCTACACTCACAGAGCCTCCTCCGTTGTTCCAGGTGGAGGAACAACAATTAAAACTGTTTTTAATTGTTTTATTGTTGTTGTACGCCGCCCCGAGCTGCATTGCAGGAGGGGGTGGGATAAAAATCTGGAAGAAAAAGAAAAAAAAAAGATGGGTGTGCATTGGGAGCGCACATGCACCTCCACCCACCACCCCTGGTGCTTGCACGGACAAACACCCATCGAACAACCACCCACCTGCCCACCGCTGCACCATTTCCACAGATTCCCCCACATATCTAACACCCTCCTACACACCCGGGGGTGGTGGGGAAATCCATGTAAAAATGGCCACAGAGTGAAAAATTCTCAGGAAATTTTTAACCAAAATAAAATCCAAATAATGAAGGATTTTGCATTCACTACTGCTGTGCAAACATAAACAGGATCCCAAGTCAGCTGTGCGATAACTTCCCTATTCCTTAATTCACTATTGGGTACATTCACATATTGTACCTAAAACAGGAGAAACCAATATGGAGCAGGGCCGATGACAGATCCTGCATGAAGGTTTGCATCCCCTGCAAATGTTAGCCCAAAGTTATCCCCATGCATAAAAAATGAGAGTAAGGAAACCTCAGCTTTTTCCAGGCTCAGCCAGTGTCAGCTTTGACCAGTCACATCCCCAGGTCAGACTAGATGCCCAGAATGCTTTTTTACAAATCTATTCACATATTTCCCCTTAGATAAATGGAAAAATGAGGAGGTATGCCAACACCATACTACAATGGCACCACACCTTTAATTCCAAAAGTATGCTGTGGAAACCAATCATCAGTTTGTATACAGGAATCAGGCACTAAAATGCAGCTGCCTCTGGGGCACAACACTACAGCTCATTAACAACCCCTCTATTACTGCCCTGGGGTCAGGCTTGCAATCAGATTCAATTTTTAGCACCTCAAGTCCAGAACAAATAATTATGAATATGAACAAACTGATATAGCATGGCAAGGCCACCATGGTAACAGAAAGGTTTTCCAAACAGCTTGGCACATTATGTGCCAAGATATTTTGAAAACTATAGCGCCGTTTATTAGGACTGGTTATTTTATTTTATTCCATTTTTATCCTGCCTTTCCCTCAAAAGGCTGAACGAATAATCAAGCCCCAGACGTTTGTAGGCTCATGCTCATAGTTTACAGAGAGGCTTCGGGAGTCCTAGCTCTTTAAGGCATCAGAAACCATTATGATCATCTAGTCTGATCTTCTGCATAGAACAGGCCAGAGCATTTGAAAAAGAGGCAGGGCAGGGGTTAGCAGAGTGGCTCCAAGCCATCATCCTTTTGGTTACAGACCCAGCTCTGCTGAGAGTGGTAAACCCCTTTGGAAGCAGGGGTGGGGAGAACCTTTTCCCTCCTATTGGCAAACTTCAAAATTAGTACAAGCTCCATGGGCCAGACAGGAACCAGGGGTGCGCTTAGGATAGGGGAGGGAAGTGGGGGAGGGAAGTGGGGGAGGGGTTATGATCATGAAGCTATGCTATCCCTATCCTTGTGTGCATGCCCTCATTTCTTATCTCCTGTCCTCAGCTTCCTCTTTCAGTGAGTACAGGTAGGGCATGGATCCAGGGGCCAGATCCAGGAAACAGATATGGATCAAATAAACCACCACAGGCCTGATTTGGCAAATTGGCACATTGGCCAGAAGTTTCCAGCCTTGTTGTATATAAGTGAAACATGTGGGGCTTAATTCTAATATCACATGCAGTGCTTTTCTCATCGTGGATAAAACCACACATGATGGCGGTGTGCTGCCATCACAACCCAGACAGATCAGGACCCTGCCACTGACACGGCCAGATCAGCTCAGGCCACAGGCCACGTGCAAGCGCAGCCAGGAGAGCCGTCCCACTGCCCAAGCAGCCCGGGTGGGGCAGCGGCCGCAACACTGGCAGCCAGCCCTGGCTAGTGGCAGCCAGCACCATGGCAGACAGCCATGGTGGCCCCGATCCAGCACGGGTCACGGCAGGTCAGAACACACATTCTAACCCACTGTGGCCCACTGTGATGGGCCCTAGCCTGGTCTGTTACTTCGGCTGGTTGCTGAGGTGAGAGCCCGAACTAGCTGCCAACATGACCCAGAATGCCCCAGGTCACATCTGGAGGCCATAAACCAAACAGGACAGTGGCCCACGGGTCAAAGCAGGCCACAGTGGGCCTAAGCAGGCCGCTGTCACCTCTGGTTCTGCCGCAAGTTAACTTTGCTAGAGTGATGGAGATATTCTGGAATTAACACACAAATCAAGGCTATTGTGATTTAACAACAGATAAATCTGTAGCATGCAATTTAGTTTGTTTCTTGTAACCATGGTAAATGGAACTTGCTGTTTGAAATGCCAGAAAAAAGGAATTTATCTTTCTTCGAACAGCTCACTCTTTTTATGGACATGCATTTTTTTTTAAATGGAACTAATGATTTTCTGGAGCTCCAGGCCAAATTCTGATCTCATTTACACAAACCTAAATCTGGAGTAACTCCACCAAGAGTCGAAATTCATGCATTCAAGAACAGAATTTGGCTCAGTCTGTGACTCCTAGGTTTTAATATAGCACCTGTCACTAGGGCGAACTGCTGATGGGTCAGTTCTCAACTGCCCTCTACACTGAATTGCCATTCACACCTGAAGGCAAAGGAGGTGTAATAAAAATCATCAGTATCAGCATGGGCAGAGGAGACTGCCCTGCATTTTGTTCAGGTATAAAAATCACAAATCCAGTTACAAGGTGGCAGGGATTCAGGCCCCAGAAGTCATTTTTAGTCACAGCTCATAAATCTACTAACAGTTGCATCAGGCTGGTTGCATAGCATTAGGAGGTGTATCCCAAGGTTACACACAGCAGTCGGTGCTAAGCAGCTAGTCGGGTTTGCAAGGCTGTTTGTTGCTGGGCATTGCTGCGCTTGCTCAGAATTTAATTACCGCCCTTGAGAGATCCCCTGGCGTAATACATCTAGTGCCGCTATAAACTATGCCCTGGAGTTATTTATACAGCAGGAATTTCATCCTCACAGCCAACACCGCTCCAAGATTAGCCCCTTCCTTGCACAGCAGAGCGCTGCCACCTCAGTCACAACTTCACTTTCCACCAGCCGTTTCTCAAAGATGGTGGGGCCATTCCCACTCCCAGGCCAATGACCGCAGAAGGCTGAGCCAGATGTGCAATGGAATGAAATAAAATAAAAATCAGGGATAAAAATAAAGCTTGTGATGAAGCAGCTGCTATTCATAGCGCATGCAAACCATACAGGGTTGGGTTAGGTTACAGACCACCCCCTCACCCAGCTCCACCCACCCAAGGAGAAAGGAACTGTCAGTCTCTCTGTAGCATTCACCCATGGGAGAGGCTGGGTGGAGTCTTCAGCTGTCTACTATGCCGTCAACCACGAAGGATCCAAAATCCAGAGGCCAATCTAAAAGACTGTCATTTTTTATTTTATTTTCGTCTCTGAGCCTTTCAGAAACAAGGCAGACATATTTTTCAAGCCTCTTTGTAACACTGAGGATTAGAGATTTATTAATTTTAAAGGGGGGAAAAAAAGAAAATCAAAGCTGAGATTTTCCACACACTCTTAGGCTTTGAAGAAACACCTAGGATCAGCAGACGTGCAAAAAGAATGTAAGGGCTGGCATCCCTGCATCTATCCAAGTCCTGTTGTTGTAGAACTCAAAGACCTCATAGCCTGAGACCTTGCATCTTCATGAATGTTAGACCCCTTGTCTCTCCCTCTGTTCCCCTTCCTATGTCTCTCCCCCAGCTCCTGTCTCTCAGATTGTAAGCCCTAGGGGCAGGGACCGTGTCTATT
>QEPC01006820.1:1704433-1746880 GCA_003113815.1 Sphenodon punctatus
GCCGCCGGCAGGCCGGCCGGCCTTACTGCCCCACCAACCTCAAAACCCACCAGCCGCCACTGCCTGCAGGAATAGTGGGGATGGGGAAGAGGCATTGCTATACCTCTTTCTCATGTAACCCCACCCCGTATGAAGCATCATGCTGCTCTATAGAGGCAGAACACACACCAGAAAGGGGCAGGAAAGTTCCTATAGCCCACCCACCCATCCCTCTGACGCGGCTGCCCCCTTCCATCCTTAGAAGCTCTAATTTCTCTGGGTTAACAGGGGCACCCCTGGCTGATGCAGAGAAATCAGAGCTTCTCCTGGAGCACAGCCACTCAGTCAAAACCCAGAGAGGTAGCCACTGGTAGTCATGATCCTGACTGATACTTCATTTACTTTGCATGTCTTTGTTGCTATCTGGGGTCACAGGATTACATTTAAGTCTCAAAGTGGGGTGTCTCAGGCAAACATTTTGGGCACTGTTACCCTAGACCTCAGCCACCTCTGGCGGATGCTTCCCCAACCCCTTCTGAAAACTATTGTTCTCCAGTGCTTGGAACTTATTCAGTCCTCTAGACCAATCCAGGGGGCACTGGAAACCTTATCAAGGGCCAAACTCATTTGCATAGTAGGCCACTCAACCATTATCAGATTTTTAGCCTCAGCTTAGCTGGAACTGAAAAGAGAGAGGCTCAGTAGCTCACTCTCCATGCCAACATCTCTGTGGGGTGTTTATTTTAAAACCGATTGTGGCATTTTACAAAGGGGGTGGGGAATCAATGTGAGAGCGGAGACCATTTCAAACTTCCTCTGCCAAACAGAAAGACTCCCCCAGGGGCCTGGTGGGAGTAGGGAAATGCCCAGAGGGGCCCGCCTGACCCTTCACCTTTGGTCCGTGCTGCTTTATTGACACAGAAGAGGGTTTAGAAAAGGAAACGCAGAAGAAAGAAGTGAAAATCACTTGGTTTCTTTATCTTTTGAAAAAAAAAGAAAAAAAAAAGCCTGTCTTCCTTCCTTGTTTTTCTTTTCGAAGTCCCCACCTAAGGACATCAGGGAAGGGCATCAGCCCAGCTTGGCACCACAGCCCACAAGCAGCTTTGGCCACAACAGATTGTTCTAGAGAAGAGGGGCTCCCAAATTCAGCATGCACTTGTCCCTCCCAGCATGCACAGGGGATGATTACTGGCAATCTCTAAGCAAAGCAAAGCCACCACACACACACACACACACTGTTTTCAAACAGAGGTTGCTCGGAGCTGGAGGGTGCAGGAAGAGGGGAATCATCAGATCTGACTTTAGCTCAAAAGCAGGAAGTTTTATAGCCCCCATGTTTCGTGCATGAAGGTGGCCCCAGGCCATTTTGAGAGCCCACGCTGGAGCCAGGGAGGGTATTTTACCCAAGCCTGGTCTAGGATGATTTACAGCAATGCATGCCGGGGTACCAGTCCTGGAGGAGTTTGGGGAAGAGCTCACAGCAGGCAGGGTTAGCAAAGGCTACTCTAGCTAGGTTCATTCTACTCCAGCCAGCATAAATGTAGCAGCACTGCAACAAGCACAGAGGAAGGGCTACTACAAATGCTAGGAAATACAGCTGACACAGACTGGGCACTGCCCTACTAGTGTGCCTCACATCTGGGGCCTGGCTCTGATGCAGCTGCAACACCACATGGTACACCTGGTACTAGGAAGCTACTGCGTATAGTCAAGAAACTCCAACAGCCAGGCACATGGATGATAAAACAGGGAGACTGCCCTTGTCTCACCGTAGCTGGATTCTTGCCTGCCTAGTTCAGATAAGAACAGCTAAAAGAAAGCACCCAAAAAAAACATGCACAGCAAAAGCCCCCTAATGAGAGTGGCTCCAACAGGCACCAAGCATTTCCTGCTCTGGCCCAACCAAGGCCCAGGGCTTTGATTTGTTTTCATCTCCTCTCTATTAAACCAGTAGTTATGAGCTTGGACGTCCAACTTCCCTCCCCAGTGCCACCTCCTCTTTGTCCCAGTTCCATACAGGTGCTTCAAACCTGCCCTTGTTCCCAAGCTCCCCATTCTTGCAGAGACGAATCCCAGAACCTTCCACGTTGCCCTGAAAACCACGTCTGCTGACCTCAAAGCAAAAACCGAATTGAGCACACAGAGTGATCCTAAGCTCCACAGGTGCCCTGCGCACCTGCACACCCCAGCCCCATTCTTCCAGGAGAGCAGGGTGCATCTCCCAAGGCAGTTCCCACTCTAGACCAAGAAACACATAGCACATTTGCTGTTCACAATTCCCATTACCTGGGTCCCCACCAAGCAGGTAAACAGAGGCCGGAGATCAAAGTGCCCCGAGGAACAGCCCAGCTGGCAGCATCCCCTCCTCACTATGCCGGCTGCTTCCCTCCAGCTCTAGCATAGCGCCTGCATTTCCTCATTTTTCAGAACCTCACTTGTAATTCAGCACCCGCCAGCACCGGAGAGAAAGAGAGGAAGTTGCAAACGGCTGTGAGGCTGCTTGTCATTCTCTTACTGAGACAAAAATTAGTAATCAGACGCAAACCAAACAGTCCAACCCACTCACCCCCGAGTCCCATCTCTCCTCCCACAGGGTCTGCGACCTTGGAGAGAGCAGAGGCACCCTGCCCCCTTCCCACACCTACTGACTCAACTGGGTCCCAAAACCCAAGAGGCGTAGGAAGGGGGCACAGCCTCTGCCACTCCACTCAAATGCTGTTTGTACGGGGACATGTGTGCAGACAGTGTTCATTCCACCTGCCATAAGTACAGTGAAATGCTGTTAGTAATACACTGGCATAATTAGAACTCCCACGTGTCCCCACTACCATCCTTCTTTGCTCTAATCAGGAGGTGAGCAAACTGTGGCCCAAATCTGGCCTTTGACAGATTTTTAAATTTGATCCCTTTAAATTTCCAGTTTCTACCCGCCCCCCCCCCAAGCACTGAAAGGGTGAGAGCTCAAAGGCAATGATGAGGGTATGCAATCTCAGCTAGGGTATGGATCCATAGCACAGATCTGTGATCTGGAGCCTCCCCTTCCTTCCCCGTCCCCAGTTCCTATTCGGCCCACAGAGCTTGTATTAATTTTCATAGTGACCCTCCCATGACTGGAGAAAAGCTCTCATTGCATTCCCCCACTCTTTTCCTCAGCTGCCAATGACCCCACATTTAATATTGGTCTGTTTTTCTACAGCACCCTCCATGGCCAGCCAGTCAAGTAACACAACTGTCGTGAGCGACAGGAACTATGTCCACTGTAGAGAGGGAGGAACTGGAATTTCTAAACATGCTTTTGTTCAACGTGGGTCCCACAGCACTTTACTTTTCCAAATACATTTCCAGAGAAGCCCCTGCTCCTTCAGCTGAAATGCAACCACCATCCTCTTGGGAGGGATTGCAGCATAACAGCTCTTTAACAGCAGCACAGGAACTCTAAATCACAGAAACAGGTAAGATGGAGGGTTGCAAAGGAGAACCCTGGAGATTTGGAGGGAGATGGGGGCACTCTACCTGCGCAGGTCCCAGTTACTGGAGTTGGAATTTGGTCAAATAGAGCTCTGGACTATTCTTGCGAAAGACAGCATGTGATCTTTGCCGAATTGAAGCATTCAAGACCTGGATTTCATTTCATATCTCTCCAGCACCCCAGAGGCTTAACCCAGGGCAGCAGAATGTCATGTGCTAGGGCACAGCGAGGTCGGAATGGGCCCTGCCACAGAAGATGGAATGGGTCCTCGCACCTTTCCCCTCCCCAGCAGCATGGGACACAGCTGCACCAGGGAGCGTGGGCCGCCATGCAGCTGCACTGCCTGTCTCTATTATAGTTATGCCCTTGGCTGTGTACACTTCCTCCTTTGGGTGAAGTGAAGGGGTTAATGAAATCAGAGCTGATAGCAGGAAGGGGTGAAGAAGTCATTACAGCAAATCTTTTCTCAGACAGTCCTTGCCTGCACTAAGACTCTCCCCTCAAATCCCCAGGTTTCTTTCTCAAGTTCCCTGTTGCCACAACTGGTTCAGCTCTGCCTATGGAAGAGTTAGTGTAGGAGGCACAGGGATGGCATTTTAAGCACAGCACTGCCTGGGCTTGCCCTGGTCTATCTCATATAGTTCTAAGGGGCTCCCCCACTACCAGAGAGATACAGGCCCTGTGAGATACAGAAGTGCTGGTGCCCTCAGCTCATAGATGGGAAGCTGAGGCCTCCATTTTTAAACTGGTTGCCATGGGTAACTGACTGGCCAGCAGCTCAACTGCATGAAGCTCCTGGGCACTTCAAGTGCAGGTCCTGAACAGTGCGCTCACCTGCCATGCTCAGAGCGCTGTCTGGCTGCCTGTGGCTCAGGGTCCACTGCGCCTCCAACACAGTGCTGTTCCTTGCAGTATCTGCCTGGGCTCCAAGAAGGGAAGGGATGCAGCCAGGAGCACTTCCCTTAGCAGGGCCGGGCAGGCTGGGTGCAGGATGAAAGCAGGAACAAGAGAATGCAGGCTCCTGACTTCTTCTCAGTGGGGCTGGGTCTCTTCTCTTGCCATCCCATTAGCCTGCCCCAAGCCACTGATACAGTCCCTGCCAGGTACAACCCAGCATGGCTAGTAGGCACTCCCCATGGACTAGGCACAGACAGGCTCTCCCAGCAGCACGGCCACTCAACAGGAGGTATATTTGCCACTGTTTTCCAAGAGGCAACCTGAAGGGGGCAGGGCAAAGAGGCTGTCCCATCCCCTTTCTGATGTAACACCACCCCATAGAGCGGGTGGGCAAAGTTCTCAAGCCCAAGAGCCGCATACCAACATTTTCATATCATCGAGAGCTACAAGACACTTCCTCCCAATCCCAGGGACAGGACAGCGAGGCTTCCCCCAACCTCCCCTCAAGTCAAAGCTCCAGCTCCCAGGCAATCCAGTGGATTTGGGCAACAGCAATAGTGGCTCATGGCACACGGTCCCTGCTCCCACAAGTCCTAGAAGGCTCTGGTGGTAGCAGCAGAGGAAATGGGGGCTTGGCTTCTCTTGTTCCTGTGAAAGTCACATGGACACGCACCCCGGTACTCTGGCAAGAACCTCAGTACAGGTGCCCAAGAACTGCATACGGCTTCCAAGCTGTCATTTGCCCACCTCTGCCATAGAGTGTTTGTGATGTCTCACGATGATCTGCGAGGAACAGGGTTAAGTATATAACACCTGTGCGCCGGACTCTACACTGGTTGCCAATAGCGTGCCGAGCAAGGTTCAAGGTATTGGTAATGATCTATAAGGCCCTTTACGGTCTTGGCCCCTCGTACCTCAGGGACTGCCTCGCCCTCCGCGCCCCAGAGCAGCTCCTTCAGTCTGCTGGGGCTGCCTTCCTGGAGGTCCCCCGTGTTAAGCAGGGGGCCACGATGGAGAGGGCATTCTCGGTGGCCAGGCCGCGTCTTTGGAATTCCCTCCCGGAGGAAGCACACCTGGCCCCAAACCTTTTAACATTCCGGCGGGCTTGTAAAACCGGGCTGTTCGCCCAGGTCTTTGGGGAGGGGGGGGAGTTTAGGGTTTTATCTCTCCCTTTACCTTTTTACTTTTATTCGTTTATCCCGATCCTGTTTTGGTTTTTAAATTGCTGGATTTTTACAAATGTTTTATATATTGCTGGATTTTTACAAATGTTTTATATATTTTATTTCCCACTCTCTTTCTTGAATGTTGTTTTATTGAATTGTACGTCGCCCCGGGATGCCATAGGCATGAGGGGAGGGGGAGACTAATAAATGTAGAAAATAAATAAAAAAATATTCAGCTTCCATTGGTTCACCTTCATCCAGTTCGCAGCAGCAGTCAGGCATTGGGTAAACATCAAGATTGCAGGACCTGGGTTGGATGAAAGAGAGAAGAAGCTGGGTGTCATCAGCATACTGATGGCACTTCACTCCAAACCTCCGAATGATCTCGCCCAGTAGCTTCAGATACACATTGAACAAGAGGGGAGACAAGATGGAACCCTGCGAGATCCCCACAGGGGAGGTCCCGAGGGGACGATGAAAAATCTCCCGTCATCATCCGCTGGAATCTCCACGACAGGAACGAACAGAACCACTCAAGTGCAACCCCACGTACCCCTGCCAGGTCCCGCAGTCATGTCACTGATCAGCTGTATCAAAGGCTGCACACGTCAGCTCAGAGACCCCACCTGTGCTGTTGCTACTAGCTCTGCCGGTGTGTTACACACACCGTCTGAAGGACTCTCTCCTAGTAGGGAGTGAGTGTGCTGTATTGGCAGTACTCCGACCCATCTGAGTGGAGACCATGATTGGGAATTAAACCTCACTCTCTCACAGGGGATTGCTAAGCAAGCACCACCAAATGAACTGGCCTAGATTCCTACCTCAGTCTAACACTGTATAGTAAATTTTACCTTCTGAAACACACTTTTGTCTTTTCTTTTTTTGGCATTTTACCAGACTTCACTGTAACCCTTCCAATTTTGGTTTGATGTCTGTATATTCGAAGTCCTCTTCCTTTAATTTGTGTAATACTCATTTTCTTCCCCAACAGAGTGACAACAGCTGTAAAAGCACATCTGTACTCTACAAGAGATATGAGTGGATGACAGGGCACAACAGTTTCCAAAGTTAGGGGGAAATGTCTTTCCATCTATTCATAAGTAATGTCGAATAAACAGCAACATTCTAAAAATATCCCTGTCACACCTGTTCCACATTTACTGCTGTTATAAATTGCTTTCTGAAACCGCGCCATCTCAGCAAAGCCATTTCCCTTTAGTGCAGGGATTGCTCTGGGGCTTTCCACAGTACTCCAAGCAAAGAACCTCCCTTGCAGGTCCTCTGCACGAAAAGTGGATTCCTACAGCCAATAGGATTCCATAGCTTACATCAGCTGTCATGACACTTGAAGCATAGTGGAGTCGAGTAGCCTATCATCAAACCCACCCAGCGAATACGAGTCTGGCTGTTACAATGGTAATGCAAAAATGACCCAGCTCAGCACTCTCTTGGCTTCCGTAAGCGTTTATTTATAACTTGCAAGTATATTTTATGGCTACAGATTAGCTGTCTACAGAACTCCATACACAGGCTGCTTTTGCACAAATCTGCAGGGAGACCTTCCTTTCACATTTTTGTATTGTACTGAAGTGTCCACCGCCCGCAAACACACAAGACCATTTTTGTTTGCTGATAGGGAAGGGAAGTAGCGTGGGTGGGAGTGAGAGAACTGAAAATTAATCCTCAGGAAAAAATAAATTGAAAGTTGTCTTGTTTGTATTGAACTTAATAATCAAAGAGTATTCTTTTAAAATAGAGCCCTCAAATCTGACGCAGTTATTGAGAAGTTTCTGGCATTTGTGATTTCCAAATACTGCTGACAAATCCAAGCAAAATGTCCTAAGAGAGCCTTCCTCAGACTCTCTCAGCTTCTCTAACATTATGGTTCAAACATGATAAATTTACAATAATCCAGAACTAAATTTAAGATACAGAGACAAAATACTTCAGATGATAACAGAACAAACTTCTATTGGCAAGAGAGTACAAGATTTAAGGTCACGCAGTGCCCTTCTCAGGCATGTGGGGTGGGGACTTGTCTAGAATGTAATGCACCAGGTATATTGCTGACATCATATAAATAAGAACAATGATTACACAGAGAGAAATGCACAAGTTTAATGCTATCATTTCAGAGTTGCCAAGACTCGGGATTTTATTGCGAGTCTTGTGATGTTAGAGGTTTCTTGAAACTTAAAGTTGCGCATCTCCTAAAATCATGAGAGTCTGTTTTCATTAACTTGTTCTTCTGGTCCTAACGATGCAGCACAAGACTTGAAAATATGGCTCTAGAAACCCAAAGGCAAATAAAATGCTTAAAATGGATACTTTGATAAAGAACCCTAACCCTTGTCTCTCCCTCTGTTCCCCCTTCCCTGTCTTTAGATTGTAAGCTCTCAGGCAGGGACCGTGTCTATCTTACTTTTTGTAAAGCGCCAGGTACATTGCTGCTGCTATATGTATGCTAATAATAATAATAATAATAATTCATGTAAAAATGTCAGAATTATATGCACGAGCAAGCACTAGAGTGGGGGGCTATAGGAAGAGTATGTAGGCAGTTAGCATTTCAAAAAACTCAAATACAATGAAGAGAATACAGCAAGTATAGGACAGACTGGTTGTTACACATTTCTACAGTGACTTTTGACACCCAAATTTGTCTATACTCCACTGTTCTTGGTATCCAATGGAGTTATGAATTTTCATTCTCAAGCACATCTTTTTAAGGTTTTGTCCAGGTTACCTTTCAGGACAAGGGTAGGGAGATAAGAAATGGAGTGCTCATTCTGAGAGAATCTCAGAACAAATGGAGAGGTTTGTCACCATAAATTGTTTCTGAGATGGTGGGAGGGATATTGTTTGAAGGTAGGATTAAAGGGCATAGGGTTCAGGAAAGATCTGGTGTCCAATAAGCATGGGTTGTAGGGTTGGGTTTTTTGTTTGTTTGTTTTTGTAAAGGTCTCAGAGGTTCCAGTGTGGGGCAACAGGCAATAGCTGGACGTGCGGTTGGAAGACTGTATTCTTTCTGTATTGCAGCAGGTTCTCTTGAGATATTTGGGTAGCCTGTTCTTTCTCTGGTCTACACCTGATTAGGAGAAGCAAGCTCCATCCTACCCAGAGCAACCCTACCCAAACAGGAAGATGACCCTACCAAAGCAGTAGGTATAAACCTGCTAACGTCACTACCACAGGCATTTTCAACATCCAATAATGTCTTTAGTACAACTGACTTTTCCCCCTAATCGTTCCCTCTCAAGTGATTGCTTTCAGATCTGTACCTGAGTTTGCTCTCTATTTGATCAGACTATAGCTCGGAATTTTTACATGCCTGAGGAAGGGCTCTGTGTGGCCCAAAGGCTTTCATAAGCCCATTTTACGTGGACCCAGGCGATGGGGGGCAGGCGGGGGGGAGGCCGCAGTGAGTGTGCTGAGCGTGAGCGGGCCGTCACATGGACACCCACCCACCTCCACACACTGTGCCTGGGGGAAATCGGTGAAGCAGAGGAACACGCACGCACTCCACCCATCCCCACCAGAGCTCAGACAGATGTCCCCCACTCACCCACGCTGTCGCACGTCTCTGTAAAAAGAGCCGTACTCTTGTCAACAGATGTTGGCTCAATAAAGGAGATCCTCTGAACTACTTTGTTTCCATCTCTTAAATTTGAGCAACCACATTCTAAGTTTAAACACTGCTACCTCAAAAGCAAAAAATCCCCTTAGATTCAGTAGAAACCCAACCATTCCCAACCTCCCCACCACATCCTTCTAGTTAGATTCAGCCAATTTCTTTTACAAGTATAAAAGGAAGCAAATTAAAAGAAACTTTGCATACACAATTGAACACAGAGTACAAAAGTTATCTACATTTTATTGGTTTAAATTTAAATGTTTGCATTTTTTAAACAAGCATTATCATTTTATCTCAAATACCTCCCAGTTTTGCAGGTTGTGCAGATGTTAATGCATTCACTGAATCAAGACAGACAACAGAAAGAGCTTTCTTTGGAGGGAATATTTGTGTAGCTTTAGGTTTACAAATATATTCTGTCTAAAAATGTACAGCTTCACTTTGTCTGTGCTGGAGGTTAGCTATACGTAGGTCTACACGCACCACATGATGGGCACACATGAATTACCAGTGTGGTGCTGCAATTTACCACTCCAGAGACTGCAGCGTGGATGAGGCCTTAGTGAAAACTGATTTAGAAAGAATATTATTTCTACATCGTTTACCTCAGCATTTTTTTAAAAAGTGTGCTTGTCAGAAATGCGTACATTTGATGCACATGAAAGAACTGATGGTATGTCAGAGCTGATGATAATTCTAGGAACACACTGCAAAAATTACCCACCCCACGATCTCACTCTTAGTATATGCCTCCTGGCTGCTTGTTACAAACACAGACAAAGTGAAGCTGTACAAATTGCCACTGGTGACCCAAGTTAGTAGCGGAAAACATCTCCAGAAGAAGAAAAGGCTTTTACATCACCCCAGTACACCACCTTCGTTCCTTCCCCTGTCAAATACTTTAATATATATTGTTAATGAAAGCGGTTACTTAACATTAAATACAGTAGGTAACCAGGCCGTAAAAATCCACTCCCCTGTTCAGGGCCAGCCCCACAGAGGACGGCAGCAGTTATGATGCTCCCTCTCAGAAGTGCCCCCTCCCTTCTCTTGGAAACCCGACAGAGCACTTCTGGGAGGGGGTGCTGCACGGCTGCTGGTTGTGCAGGGGCCCCACTCTGGCCCCCACGCACCTCAGGGCCTGCTTCCCACCTGGATGCTTTGCAGGACCCAGGCACTGGCTGGCCAGTCTAAAGTTGGACCTGTGCCTGCTTGTGTCTGGCAAGAGAGAGAGTGTGTGTGTGTGTATATTATATTCTTCATTAGCCAGGCAGAAAAGGCGACTTGCAGTGAGGAAGAGGACCAAAGCTATGAAAATCTACTTGTCAGCTCAAAAAATATACTAATAAAAGTGTATTACAGCCAGGTAGGTAGCACTTTTAAAAGTGATGTAAGAGCTAGGGATGAGAATTATTATTATTATTATTAGAAGCATTTATATAGCACCAGCAACGTACCTGGCGCTTTACAAAAAACAAGATAGACATGGTCACTGTTATGCGAGTTTTAAATCCCTTTCACTTAACCTAATTTATCCTGACATCTCTATGAATTGAAAAATGTCTTATATGGCAATCAAGTAAACCTGTCTTGAGTAATTCAAAAACATTGCTCTCAAGAACGACAACATTATTGGCCGTTTTTACACGGACGCCACCCACCCACAAACATCCATCGGATGGGTGGGAGAGCATCTGTGTAAACGTCAACAGCTGGGTGTGCGCGCTCCCGCGATCCACTGGGGAAGGAGCCGGCATGCTCAGTGGGTGGAGATGGATGTTCAACACCCACCTGTCTGTGTAAATGGCAAAACAAGCACCCCCACAAGGAAGGTCTTCCAAAACCACTGAGACATGGCTAGAGAGGCCCAGCAGGAGCCTGCAGGCAGACATGCCCACTGGGAGAGACACCCAACATCCACCCGGGAGCCCTTAAAGGAGAAGCCCGCAAGGACATGGATGCGCCGGCTCCCAACATATCAGGCAGAAAAGTCCAGGACAAAACAAAGAGAGCCAGCACCACAACACGTGCGGGAAAGAGCAGGGTAAGCAGAGGGACCCCGGAATGTCCAGGGGAGGGGGGTCTGGGCCAAAAGCACCAGGGGGGGGGGGCAGGACAGCTACTGACAGCACACCCTTCCTGATACAGGGCAGAGGGCACAATGCAGCCTGGGCACCAACCGCATCCCCGCCCCAATCCACAGCCATGGGGCACAGGGAGGAGAGTGCCTCGGAGAGCAAGGGCACCCACCCACCCAGAAGGAGCCAACAATTCCCAATGAGGTGGGCAGCTGACAGCTACACTGTCTCCTCCCCCCGCCCCCCAGGAGAGTACACAGACCCAGGCGCACAGCACCACTGGGAAGACAGCCAACGAGGGCCTCCATGGCAATCAGGTAAAACAGCAGGAGCCCCCTGGGGGGAGGGAGGACGAAGGAACACCCCACAGATGCAACAGGGGTGCTGCAGGTCAACAGCTCACCCCCATGTATTCTCCCAACAGGAGACCACCTGCTCCACTGTCACACCAGCCACCGGGCGGGACCCTAGCTGCCAAGCTGGATGGCCCCCACACATGGAACCCTGGTCCAGTACAACCTGGTGTGCAACTACAAGACCAAACAGGTCCATGAAGCCATCGCCCAGGAGATGCAGTGGTCGGGGTACAATGGGGATGCCACCCAATACATGCAGCAGACAAAGGACTTGAGGTCCGGATATAAACATATCAAGGACAATAATCTCAAGTTTGGCCGTGCCATGCGTACAATGAAGTTCCAGGATCAGCTGGATCGGTTCCTCTGCATGGACGGGGACATCGTGGTCTCCCGCATCCACGGCACTGCCTTCACCAGGGGCAGAAAGAGGGTACTAACAACACACCTCCTGTCACAACCACCGGAGCAGGGGAGCCCTCAGCCCCTGGTGAGGCCAGCCAGAATGCAGGAGAGAACAGCCCCATCCTACAGGTGGAGACGTTGACCTTGGAAACCGAAATGGAATGTAACAGCCTCCGCGTGTGCCCCCAAAACCCACAAAGTCAGAGCGCACGGGGAGCGGACCGACAACAGGGACGCCCCCCCAGGAGGCGGAGGAATACGATCCAGGTATGAGGAACACCACAGGGCAGGATGGGGTGGGGTCCGGGCAACAACAGCAAGGGCCCCAGTTGGGAAGCACAGCCTGACAGATCACATCCGCTCATGCAGCTCAAGGGGAGCTAGAGGTGCACAAGGAGGAGGAGGTGGCAGCCTTGGAGGAGGACGTGGAGGAACCCGAGGCCATCCCGGGGCCTGGTGACCTATGGTAGGTACACACAGATNATTACACCAGTGCTCCGTTCTCTGCACTGGCTGCCTATAGTCTTCTGGGGCCAATTCAAGGTGTTGGTGTTGACCTTTAAAGCTCTACATGGCTTGGGCCTATTACCTGCGGGACCACTTCACTCCCCAGGCTCTGGATTGGCCCCTGCTGCCGACTGGGGGTGCCTTTCTTGAGGGCCTTCTGGTTTCCCAGGGGACCACTATGGAGAGGACATTCTCAGTGGCTGCACCAAGGCTGTGGAATTCCCTCCCAGCAGAGGTCTGTGTAGCCCCAGACCTCTCCTCTTTTAGCCGACTTTGTAAGACCTGGCTGTTCTGTCAGCCTTTTGGTGAGGGAGGCAGGTAGGGTGGGAGGGTTTATTGTTTTGTTTTTGTTCCTCCCCCTGTAAGAGTTTTTATATCTGTATTTTAATATGTCTTTTTAGATTGCAAAAGGGGCAGGGTATATAAATAAATACATAAATAAAAGGCATGGAGGAATGCCCTTGTGATATCCCTGCATACATTGTTCTGGAAGTAGCACAGAGCAGAAGAGAAAGTAAGTTCTTGCTCCATGACACTCTGGCCACACCTCTATGGTCATCACTCAAGTGACAGACAAGAAATGAAGCATGGGGATCAAAGCTTGCCCTAGGCTAAATCAAATTGCACATCACTATTGCTACTTAATAGAGTCAGATCCTTGCAAGCACACCTTTGCATTAGATAGCAGGGAACAATGGATTCTCATAGAGCACAGGAAGGGGTAAGGATTTTACACAATGCTCAGAATGTGGGTTTGTGCTACTGCTCGCTCCTGTCTCAAGCCCCTCAAACTCCCTAACCCTGAACTCTGCCCATTTCCTGACACATCCACCCACCCACACAGAGCATCATGACATCAGGGTGCTCCATGGGGAATGGAGGAAACCCATCAAGGAAAGAGAAGAGGAACAGCTTAATCCCCATCTCTTTCCTGACATGGCCCTGCTCTTGCACAACACTGGCATATCACAGTTCTCCATAAGGAGTTGGGCTACATCTAAAAAGAAACCCCGCCCAATTTTCAAGTTCAAGCGGCTTGGGGAGCGAGTAAATCCATGGAGAGATGGGACAGACACTTGGCTTCAGGAAGAGAGCAGGAGAGGAAGGAGACTGAAGTTAGGGGTGGGGGGAGCTAGTTGACTGCACTGTTTTCAAACATCCTTGGCACCTAGCTTCATAAGCCAATTGGCAAGCTGTGAAATTCTGACCTCTCTATTTCGACCAAGCAGATGAACATAAGGCAACCACCCACAGCATCCCAGTCCCCTCGGTTTGTGCTGCGGACATGAAGCCTTGAAAGGGAGAAGCAGCCCTTTAATAACCACAGCAGATTCCCACCCCCACCCCACCCCAAATCCCGCAGCTCAGAGGGATGTTGCAAATAAGGGTAGGAGTCGCCTGCCAAGGCCAATGAGAGACTGAATCACTGAGACTGTTTTTAGCCCTGGCATCTCAGCGACGTGGGCCACTGTGTTGTTAACAGGCTCTTGGGTCAGAGGCCAAATGTTTTCCCTTCCATGCTTTAAATACCACAGTCGGAAGCAGCCCAGATATTTAGCACAGGGAAAACATTACCGCTGTGGGTGGGCGATGATCCTAAGCAAGATCAGGACCCTAAGAGGCAGCAAGGGGACCAGAGCAACCTGAAAGCAAAAGGATACCCAGGCCGTATTTATCCTTTGTTCAGGTTGGTATCACCTTCCACTGAATTCAAGAAGTGTGGCAGGTATTTTATGCCCAGGGCTGGGTGAAACAAATTCTGCAACCAGGAAACTCAAATTATACAAGCAGAAAAATCCAGAGATTCTGCAAGCAGAACTATGCAAATTAACTAGAGCTTGCCAAGTATGCAAATTTTATTTGCAGATGAGTTTCCCAGCATGCCATTGTATCACTTTCAAATATCTCATATCTTAAACCTCACAAAATACCACACAGACTTATCAGCAGGGGGTAGGGAGTCATCTCCCCATGGAGGTTGTGGCATAGGGCCCCATTACCCCAGAATATATATACCAGCCACTAACCCATTACCTCCACTGGCTAGCTCACATCCCATTGGGTAGCTCCACTCATGCCATAGTTCTGCACTGGCAGAGGCAATTTCTACAACCACTTGGCCAGATGCAAAATTTCACAAAAATGGCCGCAACCACAGCAGCACAGAATTTGCGGAGCCCTGCTTGTGCCTTTACCACCTAGAACTACATGGGTGATGACTCCAACACAGCCTGTGGGTTTGACACACACACACACACACACACACACGTTCCGACCCAGTGTGCCAGCTACAATTCTGAAACGCTCTCATTCCCCTGGCTCCTTTTTCCTGTCACCCTGGCAAAAACAGTGACCCAATACAGCAGTGACAGGGTTAATAAATGCAGTTCTCTAACTCTCCTCCTGCTAGGATAGCCCATCCCCCACCTTCACCACAGTCCAGTCATCAAAACCCAAGCACCACAGGGCAGAGAAATAAATTATCAACTAGGCTTCAAAGTCACTCACTATCACCTGGTGAAGGGGGCTGTGCCCCCCTCACACCTGCAGGCAGAGGGGTCCCTAACTCTATCCTATCTCAGATACATAGTCTTCCTCAGACACTGGGAGCTATAAAGCATTTCATTCAGTCCCACAGAGTCCTGTTGGGGAGCTTCTGCAGAGGATTCTGGAGATGACCTGAGCAGAACCAGAAGTGATTGTCTGAATACATGAGGGTGGTACATGGAGATCCCCATCACAAGCTTAGTTTACCGGTCTGCCTGGTTTAGTAGCAGCCCTAGAACAAAGGTGAGGAACCGCCAGCCCATGGGTCAAATCAGGGCTGTAACTGTTTTTTATGTGGCCCCTTTCCAATTCCTGGATCAGGCGGGCCCATGAATCCAGTTCTTACACCTCAAGCACTCGAGTAATCTTAGGGGAAGAGACAGAGATGAGAGCATGTACTCAAGGACAGTAGATGGAGCTATCATCTGGGCCCTCTCCTTTTTAACCCCATCCTGAGCACACACTTTAGTGCCTTTCCCCACCCTCACCAGCAGAGTTCATACTAATTTTCAAAGTGGCCCATGGGTGGGAAATGGTTCCCTATCCCTGCCCTAGAACATCTGTGGAAGCGAACGATGCCCCTCTCTTGACCCCCTGGGCCAATCATTCAGCCAGAGGAATTGAACCTTGTAACATCGCAATCCTAGCTGTGCAGTGGAGCGAGGGAAGGGAATTGAAGGCGCAGGGGCATAGAGAACTGAAGCCTATAAAATCTCATTCTGGCGGAAGCAGAGAGAGTGGAGTGCACATGCACCCCCACAGAGACACAATTAAAAATAGAGCTGTTAACAGGCGAGGGAAATTCCTCAGTTTAGACTAAACCATCTTGACCCCAGTTGCCCAGGAATTGAGGGAACAGGAGGCAAGCAATACCCACAAACTAAACCAACCTTAATCCCACCCCCATTGCTCTGATCCTTGAGTGCAGAGATTAAGGGGGAGACTTGGGATGACCTTGGATCCAAGAGCAGAGCAACAGAAAGGGATTTCCTCTCATATGGCTCGGCTCGTCTGTATGGAAACATGAAACCGGATTAACTACAAAACAAGTGTGAATTTAAACTGGATTAAATTCCTGTGAATGCCAATTGAGAATGGGTTTTTAGCATGTAGCTTGAGTTGGTTAGGAACAGGGTTAAATGAATAACTCCCAAACTGAATAAAGATATTCACAAGGTGCTTTACCCTAGTTTAGCCGACCCAGTTTTAATTTGGCCAGAGCCATTTTTCATAATGAAAGAACAAACCACAGCGCTGCTCATCGTAGGAGGTCATACAGCACGAGGTAGTATGGTATGACAGGAACCAGACATAATCTTGATTCTTCTCTTGTTCACACAGGGATAAATCAGGAGTGACTCCACAGAGAAAGAAAAGACAAGGGATGGGGCTCTAGTCTGGAACACCCAAATTTGGTTCTCTGTCCTGCCACACAATCCCAATGGCTGTCCTTAAACACAACGGAAAAGGGTAGCTGAATGTGTGTTGGCACCATCGTATAGCCAAGTGTGTTTTCCCTGTGTTTAATACATTGCAGTACTTCGACACAACAGCTGTCTTTCCATGTCCAGGGGCTAATCGGGCTATTACCTGCCATTCACACCGGAAACTCTCCTTGCAGAAGCACTCCCATGGAATTATGGGAGTTGTAGTCCATGCGGGGCAGCAGTTGTGTCTGCCCCAAACCCTCTGCTCTGCGCTGCAGCTAAACAGCTCATTCTTCACTGCTCATCCCCCACCCCGGTGCTTTGGGAGAGCACAAGACAGTGTGCAGCAAGGAACGAACTGTTTGGCAGCGGCACAGCGTGGAGGATTCGGGGCAGACAGGGAGGAATCGGGGCAGACAGACTAGAAATGGCTGCTAACACACCACCTGAGATCTTTAGACACAATATTCATGTGGCAAACGTCTTAAACACCCAATAGCCGTTGCATCTAAAGACACCCATTGTCACTTTGCATAAACCACTATGGTCTTATCCATATGCCATCCTTTCTTGATACTTGTTCCTTAATCTGCATTTATCTTGTTCCATAACAGTGCATTCACACAGCAGCTGATTGAAATGCAGAGCAACGGCCCACCTCTTGCCTCAGGGAACAAGGGAACCCAAAAAGCAGCAAGGATTTCACACAACACTCAGAAAACGGGTTTCTGTTATTACCCCTTCCAAAAGTGTGTAGTGTGAATGAGCCCTTACTCTTAGGGCCTCAGTTCCCCATCCATAAAATGGGGATAACAGGGCTGCCCTACTTCACAGGGGACTTGTCAGGATAAATATATTAGACCGTGAAGTGTTATTACCATAACGGGAGACAGATAAGTATCTTAGGCAGAGGTTAAGCCTGTGAAAAAGGGATTGGAAGCAGACCCTGCATGACCTTGGGCAAACTACTTAGAGTCAGATTTTTCAGAGGGAAGAAAAAAAAAATAGTCCCTTGCTATCTACGCACCCTGATCTTCCCACAGGTACAAAGGGAGGTTGCAAGGGTTAAGTAAAGAGCTTTGAAGCACTCAAAGAAGAAATGCATTATACAAAGCGTATTCAGCTGTGGAAGAAACCCTACAAGCTTTCCTGGGCCAGGTCAGCCCACCCAAAACGTATCTCCCCGGTGGTGTTTTGGAAGCAGCAGCAGGGAGAGGCAATATTTATAAATGAGCATTACCCAGCTCCCAGTGGGCAGCCAAGAGGGTTACCAGCGTGTAATTGTACCGTAGCTGTGTTACCCCTTCAGCTCTCAGCCTCTCTGCATACAGGGGCTGCAGCTGTTCCTCATAGTCAATAATAAACAAGTCAAAAGGACAGAGTGTGACTTGACTTCCCAAAGAAGTCTCTCTGTTGCCCCCTGTGTCCATGCCAGGTTTACCTCTGCCCCAGTCCTGGGGTCGCTTTTCATAACTGTAAATTAATGAAGGTCAGAGTGCCAATCTGGAAAAATATTAGCAATGCCAGAAAAAGCTTTGCTGCTTTCATCCCTTTCTGTGTCCTGGAGATTCTCATCATCCCTGGAGCTCACTGGGTCTGTTGTTTGAGAAGGATTTCAGTTACCTCAGCAAGCACTGCGAGAGAAACATGGGGGCCCCAGAGAAGATAACAGGCTTCTAACCCATGGCCCAGATGCACAAGAGGGTAAATAATAATCACCTGTTACCATCTCCCTGCTTAGATGCTCTGCAGCTACAGTTTCCCTCAGGCTCTGAATCCCTAGGTGTGGAGGGCTTCTATTGTGCCATGAGGTTTGGGAAGGGAGTATGATAGGAGGAGCAATACACAGCAGCAGCCTGAGGTTAGAGTTGAGAAGAAATCCTGGGGGGTCAGGCCATTGTTGGTTCAAGGCCTCAGGGATTTACCACAGGCCATCCCACTCCACTCTGACAGGGTCTGCATACCAGGATAGCCACTGAAATCAATGGAATTACATCATTAGACAGGAGCCCCTATATGGATCCTGCTATCCAGAGCGGGGAGAAGGAAGGATCGTGTGCTGCTATAAGATCCATATTCTTTACCAAAACAGATCAGATTAGCTTTCCTCAAGGGGGAGACTCAAAAAAGAGCACATAGAGTAGGAAGAGACATCAATGAAAGGAAAGGTGGGCTAGGGCAGGAGAAGTGGGGAAGTCAGCATAGAGCCAGCCCTGGAGGAACTTGGCCAGTCTCGGGCTTGGTCGGGCACAATGTCTGGCTAGGCCCCTTGGGTTCAGTTCAGATTAGGTTCCCCAGCCATGGGAGGCCCTACCTCATATGAAACGCTATTAAATCACAGAGCAGAGCCACATTAGGAGAGTGTCTCACTCCTTTCTACAACTTGATGTGTCACAACACTCCATTGGGGGTGGGAGAATGCCTTAACGCCATCCCCTTTCTGACATGGGCCATGGACCCATCCAGGGGTGTGGCCAGGTTGGGCCCAATGCAGTTGACCTCAGGTTCCTACATGGGTCAGGATTTCCAGCCGAAACAGTCCTCTAGGTCCGAGTCCTAAAGAAAGGGAAGGATGCTCTGGTTAGGATGCTACACTGGGAGCCTGGATTCAGTCACACTGTCTCTCAATTTTCAGGTCCCTAGAACACGCCTTTGCAAAGCGCCACATCTCCAGCAACGGGGAGAATGTTACTTCCGGCAGCGCAGCCGGCTTCTGTCTTAACGCGCGGCTTGGGAGGCGCTTCTGCAGCGCCTCATCTAAAAACGGTCTTATACTTTGACAAGTCACTTAGGCTGCGATCCACAAACTTACTCTAGAGTAGCCCTCTGGCCAGGCCTTCAGTGAGGCTACTCTAAAATAAGATTGTGGATCACAGCTTTACCTTCTTCACTCCTGAGCTTCCCATTTGTAAAATGATAATAGCATGAGATCCATTCCAACCCTAATCCTATGAAGAGAACAAAATGCTCCTATACTGTATTGAGACCAGAGAGGAACAGACCCTTAGAAGAGTCTCTGCTCATGAAAAGAAAGGCCAAAGAACAGACCTTTGTGTCCTGAGCCTATTCCAGAGGAGGAAAGAGGAGAGCTGTATTTTCCACATCAGCAGCTATAATTATTCTTTGTAGCTAGAAGAAGTAGCTTCTGGTGATGAAACTGACCCTGCGGAACTTATACCATCTTCATCCCTGCCCCTCACCCAGGGCAGACACCTGGAAAAGCTCCCTCCACAACAGGATTACAAACTCTATAGATCTTTATTTATCTCACGAACCACAGCCTTCCCCTTTCATAGTTTCTAAATTCCCAGCCCCAAGAGTGGTGAGAAATAGGGAAGGGTTTCTTTTTTACCATCCACCAACCTTCCACCTTAACCACCACAACACATCCTGAAGTCAGCTTCACCCATCCCAAGCACACGCAAACAGCCACATAAAGTGAGCTAAGGCCATCTTCAGTGATTTCGGAAACCAGAGAAATCTCTTCCGGATCTGTTTGCCCAGTCACTCTCTTCTCTTCCCCTATACCTCGCTTGTGTGGTTTGCACTATCAGCAACTACTATTGCCACATACTGTTTTTCTCAGTTTGGCTGCAGCCCTTTTAAAAATTAAAAACAACTTCTTCCTCCTCAGCAAGGGTGTCTAACCAATCAGTCCTGTCACTGACTGCCCCGATTGCATACCACATTGGAGGAATGGGGGAAGCGAGGGAAAGCTACCCCCAGGTAGTGAAAATTCTCCCCTTCTGAAAGAAACCCAAGCCTTTTTTCATCATTGGGTGGCAATTTTTTATCTTGACCGGAACTTACACTCCTTAGAATGGTGGAACTAGGCTAATCAGTTTCACTTTCTGTTTCTGGAACATTTCACTTCCCTGGTTCTCATACTATCAGGGCTGGATCAAACACTGGACACCTTGTCCAAGGTGGGAATGCAAAAAGGGTCTAACGGCCCTCTGGGCATAGGGTTGCCACCTATGTATACATTCCCAGGCCACTTATAAAACATACATGTTGCAGGGCCTGCACTGGTGCCATAGGTTCCGATGCAAGCCCTGCAACATGTATTTTTCATAACTGGCCTGGAAAAATATACATAGGTGGCAACCCTATGAGCACCAGGGTTCCCCAATACCTTGGGAAGCTCAGAGTCACACAAAGCCCTTGGGGCTTACATTAGTGTCTGTGTTTGATCATTTCATGAGATGGAGATGAAGTAATTCAGATGCTATCTTTTAGGGATGGGACTCTGGGCAAAATTTCAGTTTCGGTCAATTTCGGTTCTCATGAATTTCGGTTCTTTTTCTGTTTCGGTAATATCGGATCTTTTGCATTGATTTTTGTACCGGATTTTTAACATTGCGGTTTTTCAATGGGGGACAAACCGCAATGTTAAAAATCCAGTACAAAAATCAATGCAAAAGATCCGATAGTACTGAAACCGAAAAAGAACCAAAATTTCAGATTAATCCGAAATGGCCATTTTCGGGTACTTTCGGTTTTATCCGAAACTGAAATTCCCATCCCTACTATCTTTTATTGGACCAACCAACCTCTGATGCTGAGTGTGAGCAGGCTTTCAAGCCACAGAGGGCCTTCCTCAGGCATGTAACAATTTAGAACTATGGACTGAGCAGACGCAGAAGAAGCCAGTGACTTGGAGGGAGTAGATAGGGAAATACAACACCTTGGGAGGGGGCTGTAGGGGAATGTCATGGCATTGGGCAACTGATTTACAGGAGAAGTGGGCAGAGAATGGGATTGTCAGTAGTTAGTAAAAGGGGAGGGAGTGGGAACAGAGGGTCTTTGTGTTTCTATGATAAGATAGCTGGAGCCAGAGGGTAGCAAAATAGCTAGGGCTGACCCTGCATACAGTAGCAGCAAGTCATGTTTGAGTTTACAATATACTCTATAGGAATGTTGGAATCCAAAAGAGTTCACCAGTGATTGGGGGTGGGAAGGAAGAGACACTGCAGTGTCACCCACTCACTATTTCAAAATGAGGTTTGCAAAGCAAGCTGTACAGTCTCGGTCTCTGCTCCTAGAGGCTTGTTATTCCCAGCTTTCATTTACAAGAAAACAGCTTCTAGGCCTCACAATTGTAGAGGGGGGTGGGGAATGAAAGTTTCAAACCCATCCCTCTAAATATTAAGTATGTAAATGTATTGCTGAACCAGCCAACAGGCCATGTCAGATGCCAAGAACACATATAAAAATATACATAGGATCTTCACGTAAGACAATTACCAATATACAAATATACATAACAATTGTATCATCCTCTAAACAGCAATTAAACAATCCTCCCCCCCCCGGACAAGACTCAACATAGCAAGAATGAAGTTTGATCACAGAGACAGCATGTGAGGCTACAGCATTGGTAATGGTATCTCTGGAGTCATTCAATAAAATAAGCAAAAGCTGCCTTGAGGGTACTGACATCTCCAGGCTCAAAGCCTTAAACATCTTAAGGCGCACTTGGGCGTAAAGTAGACACTTTAACAGACAGCGAGTCAGATCCTCGACCTGTCTGCTACCAGACACAGGTCCTCTCTGCGTATCCCACCTCCATATATCGTCTTATCACAACTGCAGATTTTATCCACTGCATGTGAAGGGCTGCAAATAGCTTCCTTTGAACTGGGTTTAACAGAACTTGCAGATACTGGGCCCCAAAGGGGCCAGGGACCCGATATTTATAAAATATTATTTCTCCTCATTTTTATTATCATTGCTATTTGATGTTTTTATACGTTTTATTGTATTTTATTTAATTGACCTTGTTA
This sequence comes from Sphenodon punctatus, assembly GCA_003113815.1. NCBI lineage: Eukaryota > Metazoa > Chordata > Lepidosauria > Sphenodontia > Sphenodontidae > Sphenodon > Sphenodon punctatus. Next base: position 1,726,685 of record QEPC01006820.1, read on the forward strand.
GCCGCCCCACGCTGCCTGTGGCAGGAGGGGTGGGGTATAATTTTTTTTAATAAATAAATAAATAAAATAGGGAGACCATGGATACAGAGGCAATAGCTCTAGACGTTTGGATTTGGATATCCCATATCCTCTGTTTCAACAGTGGAGCAGTCTCCCATCTTGGAATAGCCAACAAAAAGTTAACCGAAAAACTCAGGCACCTGATATTATCCAAGACACCTGACCACCAGTCGTGATTATGTCATCCTGTAAGGTCCAACCTCTCAGACAGACAGGGCTTTGGAAGGGTGAATGGACAATTTTCAGCCAGTACATCAGCGAGCCAAGAACCAATATTGATGGTACTGATCTAGCCCCAACCTCCAGCCGCAAGAGTGCTAAGGGTGAGGCGGGGGAGCTCCCAATACAGCTCTCAAACAGGTATTTTGAATCTATTCCAGAGACACCACTGGATGCCCTCCCCCCCCCCCCCCCCCCAAGCACACACACCTGAGCCCCATAACAAATCTGAGGAATCATCTTTTGTTCAAAAATGTTCAGAGCTGGGATAACCAAACACCCCCCACACCCTATAAAAATGGCCAAGGGTCTTAGTAGATGAAGTAGTTAACTGCCAGATATATTTCATATGGAGACCCCAACGCCCCAAAGAGGAAAAAACAAACCACAGACATTTAAAATTGCAGACCCATTCCAGCTGATTACCATCCAAAGTCCAGCTAACAAATGGAACAAAACAAAACAATGATCTATTGTGGATCTATAGGCACAGAACCCTGCCTGTTCTTTAATCAAGGTATCTTCCTGAGTAATCCAGCCCACACCCCACTAAATGTTCTTTAATATTGCTTGATTTAAGGGCTCAAGAGAATTATTATGTATATTGTGGATCTATGGGCACAGAACCCTGCCTGTTCTTTAATCAAGGTATCTTCCTGAGTAATCCAGCCCACACCCCACTAAATGTTCTTTAATATTGCTTGATTTAAGGGCTCAAGAGCATTATTATGTATATTGTGGATCTATGGGCACAGAACCCTGCCTGTTCTTTAATCAAGGTATCTTCCTGAGTAATCCAGCCCACACCCCACTAAATGTTCTTTAATATTGCTTGATTTAAGGGCTCAAGAGTATTATTATGTATATTTTAAAGAGTTTAAGAACAGTGTCACCAGTTCTTTTTTAAAAATTCAGCACACTTCAGATGATCTCGTTTACTGGGCCAACATCTGTCAGTGACAGTATGCAAATATTTGGGCCACAACGGGCCTAGAGTTGCCACCTGTGGTGGGTTTTTTACCTGACACTCCCATAGGCCAAAATGGAAGTGTCAGGTAAAAAATGACCGAAGGTGGCGCAACCCGTACACAGGCCCTTACCTGAGAAAGTTGATCCAAGAAGATAGATCCTCTGAACTTAGAGAAGAGACAATTAAGGAGAGAGATGAGAGAAGTTTATAAAACCATGAGCGGTGTGGACAAAGTAAATAGAAAACCTTTGTTTGCCCGTTCTCACAATAAGAACAAGGGGACGCTCTCTGAAGTTACATGGCAGCAGATTTAGAACAAGCAAAAGGAATTACTTTTTAATTCAGCGGATAATACAGTTGTGGAATTCGGTGCCAGAGGCGGCAGCGAAAGGCAGCATCATAACTAGCTTCATAACTATCATCAATGCGTTCGTCACCTCGAGACTAGCCTATTGCAACACACTCTACATAACACCTGTGCTCTGAGCACTGCACTGCACTGGCTGCCTATTGTCTTCCGAGCCCAATTCAAGGTGCTGGTGTTGACCTACAAAGCCCTTCCCGGCCTAGGCCCTGCTTATCTGAGTGATGATCGCCTCACTCCCTGGGCTGTTCCTGCAGTCATCCGGGGGCGTCCTCCTGGAAGTCCTGCGTTATCGGTGAGTTCAGACAGACAGGAGGACATTCTTGGCAACTGCGCCATCGCTCTGGAATTCCCTCCTGGTGGAGGTTTGCTTTAGCCTGAATTTTCTCACCTTACAATTTCCTCGGAAGACCCGGCATTTCCACCAGGTGTTTGGTGGGGGAGGGGAAAATAGGTACGATGGGTTGGGGGGAGGGAACTTCTTTTTTTGTTTTTTCATTTTTTATGCACTAGCAAGAGCTTTATAAGAATTTGTAGTGTTATTTATTTTATTATATTGTTGTATTTTTATTGTGATTATTGTTTTACTGTTTTATAACTTGTAAGCTGTCCTGAGTCGCTTCGCGAGAGAGGCAGGGTATAAATGGAATAAATAAATAAATAAATAAATAAATAGAAACTAAATAAATTCTTAGAGGATAGAGCCATAAAGGCTTACTAGCTGGAGCTTAAACCCCTGGCTACCAGTAGTTGGGAGTGGTTAGCAGGAGATGAGTCACACCTCCATGACTTGTACTTCTCTCAAGCTACAGTAGCTGGCCACTGTCAGAGGGCTCAATGGACAAGAAGTCTGACCCAGTATAGTACTTCTTACGTTCTCAACTACTTTGGTTACATCTCTTAACAACAATACTCACTGGATTTTTAAACCAGTTTTTTTCTGCTACTTATATGAAAAAAATAAAATTGTTGTGGCCTGAAACTTTGCGCAGCCAGTTTAAATCCAGAATGTTGTGTCTCAGCAGTCCAACCTCTACTACAAACATACTGATGTGGATATTCTAAGATACAATGGATACACATCCAGCTAGCCCAAGATCCCAGATGGATTTTACCTGTGCTAATTATATGATGAATACTGATAGAATGTCAAATTATAACAAACCTTGGATAGTAATTTTCACATGAGAATCCCAAGGCATTTAAAAACAATAATACAAGTAGTTTAAAACCTTTTAATGTCCAAAGCCTCCCAAAGAAGGCTTCCAACCAACAGGTGTCAAGCATGCAAATAAGGTGGGAGGGGAAGGAGGACAATTGGTTTAACAGCTGCTGCTATCACAATGAACACAGTCCATGCATAGGAGTAATGGTAGCAGGGGATGCATCCACCACAAGTTTCCACCCCTCACAATTCTACGGGCTGGAGGACAGATCTTATATGGGTTAGCATCCCCTACAAAGTTTAGCCCAAAGTTACTCCCATACCAAAGAGGCTACCAGGAACAACAGCGGTAGCTTGAGTACGGGGTGAGGGAGAGGGTTCTGCCTGTGAAATTTGACACGTACCTCACCAGTATTACTTAGGCCTAGGCTGTCCAATGTCTTGGACACTGTGGGCTGGAAATTGCTGGTGGGCCAGACTGCACAAAAGTCTTTCATCATGTGGCCAGCGCATATTATATTATCAGCACAAACTACAAGTTAAACAGGCAGGAGTTGTTATTGCATGATGTCATTCTGGAAATGCATATATTAAAAAATACTGATACTTAATAAAATTGGATTGTGGGCCAATTTGAACATTACTCTGGGCGACAGTGGCCCAGAGGCCACCAGTTGAACAGCCCTGAATTAAGCATATTTTTGTAACCCAATTCTAAAATACCCTTTCTCATAGCTACCACTGAAATGGGACTTCATAAATAAGTGGTTTCAGAATTGGACCATTGTGTTATGTGTATTACATAGCCATATCACACAGCAGGTTAGCAAAAGGGTCAGTAAGAGATCCCACAAATGCCATGTCCTTAAGAAAAGAAACCTATAGTTCTTGCTCACATCATCCCTAAGTGCTCCATACTGCACTCCTGCAAACACCACTAAGGCCGGAAATACTGCATTGTCATCTAGTTCTGCCGTCCATAACCTTGGCAGTTCAGCATATTCACCTAGTGCGTACCCCAGCCACAGAACAGTGCTACACTAAAGCTGCTAGGCCATGCAGTGCTCTTTGATAATACCGTAACGCAGTAAGTATACCACTTCTGCAAGTTCCTCCTAAATTTCCCAAAGCAAGCACAACATTATCACTGGACCCATCCACCATGACTCAGCATGAGTCAGATACAGCAAAAACACCCCTAACCGGACGTGTCACTCTTTTTGTGCTGGGGAAGTTTCACACAGAAGAAAATCCCAGTTCCTGACATCTCGCATGGGTGAGACCAGCAGAATCTCCGGCGAACTCTGAGTTTGGAGAGTAGAGGATAGAGCCGTAGACCGCTACACCAGAAGCATGAATTCTAGTCCCAGCTCTGCCATGGCCTGTTGTGTGTGATCTTCAGAAAGCTACTTTGCCTCCTTCTCATCTTTTCCTCTCACTTCTGATTAGGGCTCCCAGCCTCCTCCAAGCACCCTTACCAGATTGCCAAGGGGCACTGAAATGAGAAGACAAATGGATATCTTAGTCACTCACCAGTCCTGCCTGGAAGCAGGCACACAGCTAGAACAGAGTGCGTGGACTGCTTTAGAAACCTAAGACAGACCCACTCAGGCCTAGCAGCACACCTGCTTATAAACAGGACTAGCAACAGGAGTCTTTCCACGGTCTTCAATTACAATGAGCCATGACATCTAAAAGGAGCAGCAATAGGAGGAGATGATTTGCGGAGAGTTAGTACTGAAACAAATACCAGAGGCGAATACTGTATGTGTCAATTTTGCCTGATTTGAACCATATACACCAAAATAGATAGAGTGAAAACAGACATGACGCTAACTCCACTTTAACATTTCTTATGCATGTTGCAGGGCTGTACTGGTGCCCTGTGCAGCCCTGAAACGCAACATGCATAACAAATGTTGAAGTGGAGTTAGCGTTGTGTCTGTTTTCACCCAATAACCGCTATTTGGGTCCATCTTTGCTGGATATCTGTTTCAAGGTTTGGGCTTGTTTTTTCAGTAGTTTAATTACTTCAACTATTTGCAAATGTGCATTTGCCAAAAATGAAGCAACTGAACAAATTAATAATCACATATCCATACAGTCAAATAACCAAACAGCTGAAAACCAAAGGGGATGTGCAAATATTGATTTTATTTGCAGATATCATTTGAGAATTCAGATAGCTATCCAAAAATGCAAATCATATTTGCAAATACAAAAGACACTATTCGTTTCTAGTGACAGCCTCTTACTAAAATGGCAGCAATGACACTGGAACTCAAACCTGACCTCCTCCTGAAAAGGTTACTTTCTACCAGAACACCCAACATGTGGCGGTGGGAGACTGGTCTATGGAGCTTGACCCTGAAAGAGATAATAAACCATGGGTCTCACTGAAGGAGGATGTTCCAGTAAGGTGTGTGCAAGCTTGAAGTGTGGGTGCAATTCCTCTCCACAGACTCCAAGCAAAATCTTGGGCAAATCACTTAGTCCCTCAGCTTCAGCATTTCTAAGTCAACATCTAGAGTGAAATTCGGAGAAGTAGCAACCCTACTCAAAACTCAGTGTAAACTCCGAGACCTAGTGTTCTTGCAGTATTTCAAGCACTCAGACACAGAGCCAAGGCAACACAATCACACACAAACCCCTTTATAAATGAATCAGAGTATCCTTCCTTCTCCTCCAAGCTGAGAATAACAGAGAGATTTGGTCACTGCCATTCCTATTTATAGACACTTGGCAAAGGCTTGTAAGAGATGCTGGGGGCTGGACTGGCAGAGAAAGAACTCTGGGTCGACAGTTTGACTGAAGAAAATCAATACACAAAGCAAAAATCAGACTCATCCCAATTTGCTGGGTCCCCCAGTGACCTTTGCTTTTTAATCTCTGTGGCAGATTTATAAAGACCCAATTGGACTCTCTGGACTGGAACTGGGAAAAAGCAGCCATGAGATGACTATGCAAGCACTGGTGGGCATGGTATGCATAACACCAGGGAATTTTGCTCCTCTGCCATCACCCTCGCCCACCCTAGAGCAGAAATGGGTAACTGTGGCTCTAGAACTGCCCACACTCTCGGAATCCATTGTGGTAAATGGATACAGCTCTTGGGATTAGGACACTTTGCCCACCCCTGCCCTAGAGTCTCCTGCTCCCTAAACCCTCTTTGCCCCTTCTCCCATGCTGCCCTCTACATTTGGAACTCTCTCCCCAAGCACATACACTCTGCTCCCTCCCTCCCAACCTTCAAATCCCTCCTAAAAACCTCTTCCATCAGGTTTTCCCTAGCTTCTCATCCCCATAGATTGCTCACTAATGATTTTCCATATACCATCCTATCCTTCAGGATCCCACTGCACCCCTTATAACTAAGCTAAGAAGCACATCTGCACCTTAACTTTGGAAATGCATCTGTCTCTCCCTCTGTTCCCCTCCCCCTCGTCCATCCTAGATTGTAAGACCCTTGGGACAGGGATCAGAAAATCACAACTGTTCAGTGCCAGGCACATAGCTGGCACTATGTAAATTATTATTATTATTAATCACTTATACAGTGCCAGCAGTGTGCCTAGGCCTGAGCAATCATAATTAGAGACTATTCCCCTGAGTTTAATGATTCTTATTCGTGATCATATTGGTTTATGATATTTGTTACTCCCCTCCAAAAGGGTCTTTTTACTATTGGAGGTCATACTTAGTTTTAAGTTGTAAGTACTGTATATGGCCGTTTTGCTTTTTTTGGTTGGTTTACCTGTATTGGCCCAATTTGTTTTGTTTGGTCATCTGTTTGTTTGTATAATTATGTATGAGTATAAGCAATAACCCATGGTCACGCTTCAATAAAATTTACTACTACTACTACTACTAATTAGCGACAGGTCCCTGCCCCAAGGAGCTTACAACCTAGGATGGACAAGGAAGAGGAAACAAAGGGAAGGGGGGCATACGGTGAGACAGGGATACACACATCCCTAATTTACAGATGGGGAACTGAGGCGGGGGGGTCAGTGACTTGCCCAAGGCCACCCAGTGAGTTCCTGGCTAAGCTGGGTTTTGAGACTTGGTGTCCCAGATCTAAATCCAACATCTTAAACTTTGGGGGAAGCCACACTAGGCCAAATGCAGCCTAATAGACCAACACTGCACACCATGTCATACATGGTGCACATGCACAGCATTTCCCAGCATCTCACCACAGGCTAAGCCAGGGCACTATAACAACCACCCCAAAACCATCCCACTCCAAGGCAATTCTCAGCATCTCAGAGAGTTCCCACACCACAGGACTCTATAAATCGCAGTACCACAAGACTACTCACAACCTCCAACCCCAGAGGCTACCACCACCACCACACAGCACAACAGTAGCATAACAGAACAGCACCACACTTCCCAGCTGATCCTCAACCCAGCCAGCCCTTCCCAGCAGCTTGGAAAGGAGAAGAGCAAAGAGTTACGAGGGGGAAGCCCCTTCCATCGCCTCCACAGTCTCGTGCTCACTGCTGTGTTTGTTTGATAGAATTAGTCCGTTTTGCTGCTGCCAGGCTGGGTTTTACTGTTCTAGTAACTGAGCCGACACACACGGATAATTAACTCATCACTTCAGTCACTAGAAAAAGCAGGGATCTCTGTCTCGTATCCTTAGCAGACATCACAGTGGAAAGCATGGCAGCTTTACAAGCTTCCTCCCCAAACAGAAAGGGGAAACAGTGCCCTGCTTCCCTTACCACGTCACAGGCGCTGTAAACCTGCTGCTATAGAGCATATAAAAAAATGTGCTGAAACAGAAAACATACAGAGGGAAAAGAAACTGAATTCACACACAGTCACACCCTCATGTGGTTTCCTCCCGATAAGGATAACCCTATTAGCCCAGTCCAACATCCCCCTTTGAAAACATCCTTGGTCGCCGCCTCTACAAATATTCCTTATGCTCCAGTGTGGAGTTGGCAGCTCTGTATCTGTGCACACATGAGATGACCCAGTGCCCTTTGGCCCATTCCCCCACATGTTATGGACTACAACAGAGCAGGGCTACACCACACACGGTAATCAGTGTAATCAGTAATGTAGGGGGTGCCGGAGCAGAAATCAAACAGCAATACTTATGGGATGGGGAGAGAGAGAGAATCTCACTAGACAGAGTATATGCACACAAGTTGGTGAATCATTAACAAGGATTTAGCTCTGTGTGCGATCCCAAGTTACCTACCACCAATTTCATCTCCCTGGATCATTCAGTCTATTTCTCCCACTACTATTTTCAGTAGCTGCTGTTTCTCTTTTGCTACTAGGGCAGCTTGACTGGTCACCTCAGTCACATGGTTGCTACTCCTACTCCAGGTTGAAAGACTCCTAAAGCCATAAACAGCTTTCTAAACAGGGATGCAAACTTTTCACATAGGGGGCACTTTCCCTTTTCCCCTACTCCGTGGGCGGAGGAGAAGCTGGAGGAGCAGTCTGGGATGATCTAGAGATAGCAGAGCTTGTGACAAGCAAGGACAGGACTCAGCAACCCTTCCATCTCTATGATTCTATAACTCTCCAAGACAGTTGCCAATTTCAAATATAAAAAAAACCAAAAAAACAATTAATTGGATTTAGATTTACAACTGTTATAAAACACATTGGGTGCCTTTAAATGGACACCTGCTCTGCCTCACCCCCACGTGACCCATCTATGTAGAGGCGGACCACCCTGGGGTGAGGCTGAGCATGCGCCGCCCAAACATCCCAGAGCACTGCAAGCAGAGAGGGCCACCCAAACCCGGCGCACCGGCCAGGGGTGAAGCAGTGGTCCGTCTAAAGGAGGGACGGCCGCTGCAGCTCCACTTCCGGCTTCAGTTTGCCCCAACAACAGCCATGGAGTTGCGGGCGGCAGCCTAGGATCTGTCTAAAAACACACATTGTTAAAAATAAAATTAAGAGATCCCAAGTTTTCACTGCAAGTCTTATGGGTTTAGGGTAACCTAAATCATAAGTCATAAACAAATTGTAACATGCACAAAGCTAGCAAGCTGGAAGCTTCACTAGCATAAAACCCACACACCTACCAATAATCAGTCACCCAGTTAAGTCCCTGACCCTGCAGTTGGCCCCACATGGGCAGATACCTTTCCTGCACGGCAGCTGCATTCACACAAGGCACTAGGATTGCAAAATTCCCTCTCTCCTGGGTGGTTGGTGGGGTTTTTTGGTTGTTTTTTTGTTTTATTGTGTAGAAAGGTTAGATTGTAGGATGCAGTGGATGTAATATGCGTTTAATTAAAAGAATTAATTCAGAAACCGAGGTTTAACAGTCATTCTTAATCCCTTTGTAACATGTGAAAGGATTAATATGCCTGTCAGTCCACCTTAATTGCTGCAGAAAGGGATACAGTTGATTTCCCTCTTATGGGATGAATCCCCCACTGCCTACCTGGCTGGGTGAGTGCATTGTTGAAAACAAACCAAAAAACCCAGCAACATATGGGAAACCTAGCAGCAGCCACAGCAATATGGACAGTACTGTTTGAAGCGGAGGGGGGAATGTGAGAACCGTTAAAACACATGATGACAATCACCCACAACACATAGTAGAGGTTGGAGAAGAGATTTGTGTGAATGCAGCCAGAATACTGAATGCCAAGTCCATAACACAGAAATCCAGTTACTAGATCAGAGCAACAGAGAGATATTATTTCTTGTGGTTTTGAAGAACAGATGCCGTAAATGACTGCTTCTTGGAGAAGCTGGTCCTGAAACCTACAAAAGGAGGAGGTACTTTGGATCTAGTCTCAAGTGAAGCACAGGACCTGGTGCAAAGGGGTAACAGTAGTAGAGCCGCTTGGTAAGAGTGATCATAATATAATCAAATTTGACATAACTATAGGAGGGAGATGACAAAAAAACAAACTACCATAGTAAACATTTAACTTTTAAAATAAAATAATAATAATATTTTTATTTATATAGCACCTGCCCCCCTGCCTTACATGGCACTCTAGCACTTCATACTACATAAATATAAAAAATAAACAATATAAAACAATTTAAGACAACAATACTTTAAAATAGGGGAAGGAAAAAGGGAGGGGGGGGAATACATTGAGGGAACCAGCAGTAGATCCTAAAAGCACCTAGAAAATAAATATATTTTCAGGTGCTTTTTAAAGATAAGGAGGGAGGAACCGAGATGGATATTGGGAGGGAGCGAGTTCCACACCGAAGGGCCTGCCACAGCAAAAGCCCGAACTCCCACTGACTTAAGGCGCGATGGTGGAACGGTGGTTCCTTAGCACAGATACCCATAGTTGTGAGACGCCAGAAGTAGGTCTCGAATATAGCCAGGGTCTAAACTGTTCAGGGCCCAAAAACCAGCAGCACCATCTTAAACTTAATCCGTCACTCCACAGGTAGCCAGTGCAGAGAATGCGGAGAAGGCATAATACGATCATGGCTGCCCAAACTAGTAAGCAGCTGTGCTACCGTGTTCTGAACAAGCTGCAAGCGACGGATAAGCACTGCCAGTAGCCTGTAGGAGAGGGAGTTACCAAAATCAAGCCTCATCACCACCAGGGCATGGGTGACGGTGGCAAGGTCAGCCTGGGACAAATAAGGGCGTAACTTAAGCAAATTGCATAGTTGAAAAAAGCATTTCCAAACCATGTCTGATACCTGGATTTTCATGGACAGAGCGTGGTCGAAAATGACGCCCAAGTTCTTTACCTGCCCTGCGCCCTCCACCTGGACCCCATCCACATTCAGGGGCCTGAGGGAGGCCAGAGCATCCTCATACCAGCTGCTCCCTTCCCACAACCACCTCAGCCTTCCCTGGATTGAGCATGAGGTAGCTCCGACACATCCAGTCAGCTTTATCATTCAAGCATTCCTCCAAGGCAGAGGCCAAGTTGGCAGGCTCACAGGGCAAGAGATATACAGTTGTGTATCATCAGTGTACAGATGATACTCAACCCTATGCTTGATCATGACATCCCTAAAGGGCTGCATGTATGGGTATTTTCAGACGTTACGTCCACCACAGTCAATTCCCTGTGGTGGCTTGGACCACGTAACGTCTGTTGGGGGGAATGGATGTTCCCCCCCAGATGTTACCACGGCGTGGGATCAGATTCACCACACAAGCGGCCAAAGCGGCGGGACTGGAGGCCGTCGCGTGTTGAATCCGATTCCAGGCCATGGTGACCCCCGCCGTCACGTCTGGATGGCGGACACGGGCCGGAATCCCCGCAGGGATTCCGGCCCATGGCCATAGCGGGCGGGTGCTGCGGCGGCATTGGCCGCGGCGGCATTGGCCGCGGCGGCCGCCCGTCTCTCCAAAGGGCGGGCGGCGGGGAGGGGGTGGGGCTGTGCAGCCGCACATTGCGCCACGCGGCCCCGCCCCCTCCCCGATTCCCCGCCAGGATCCCCCGGAACGTCTATTAGGGCGTTACGGGTCATCCCAGCGGGGGATCATTTCATTGATTTCGTGACGGGCCAATTGGCCCCGTCACATCTGAAAACACCCTATATGATGAACAACTTGGGTGAAAGAACAGAACCTTGAGGAATGCCACAATTCAGGCTCCTCGGGGATGACACATATCCATCCACCACCATTGATTGGCTCCTCTCTTCCAGGTATGACTGAAACCACCGACCGGCAGCTCCTGTCACACCAGTGATGTCCCTCAGCCACAAAGCAGCAACCCATGGTCAGTCATATCAAATGCTGTCGTAAGGTCCAGCATGACCAGAATGGCCAGCTGTCCTTGATCTAAGATCATCAGCAGATCATTCCGTACCCTGACAAGTGCTGTCTACCCCGTGGGAAGGCCTGAACCCAGACTGGAATTTCCCCAAAATATTCTTGGAGTCCGGGTGTCTCTGTAGCCACACAGTCACAAAGTCTTCTCAATCACCTTCCCTAAGAAAGGCTGATTGGGAGAACGGGCGATAATTGGCAAGCACTCCAACATCAAGGGATGGTTTCTTGAGAAGAAACACATTTTAGGGTGACTGGCACCCTCCCCTCCCTAAAGGAGGCATTAACAATGCCAGTCAATAAATGTACCATCGCCTCAGCACTCACCCTCAGCAATCAGGATGGGCATGGGTCGAAGGCACATGTAGTGAGTCTCAGTGATCCCAGCAGTGTGCAGACTTCCTCATCAACCACGTCAAGGTCAACGAGGGGAGTACATAAATATTGGTTCTACCCCAGCGGCACAGGACACATGCCCCCACCTCTAACATGGGCCACATCGTGCATTGCAGACGGGAATAAAAAAAAATCAAAGCCACACCCCCGCCTCTTCATTCTGCCCAAGGCTGATGGGTTACTATTTTGACTGCCTGTGCCAAAATATTTATTTTTATTTAAAATTTTATCCAGCTCTTCCCTAAAAAAGGCTCAGGACAGCTCACAAATAAAATATAAATATAACACAAAACATACGAGTACATTAAAAAATCCATAAAAACAGTAAAAGACAAAAAGAACCCCAAAATCCCCAACCCTCCCACAAACTCACCCAACAGCACCACCCAATTTCACACATCCAACCGCCCCCCCAGAAGACTACCCTGAACCCACCCACCAAACCCCCCTTCCCCTATTACTGCCCACCAAATGATGCCTTCACAAACACAAAGATCTTACACTGCCTCCAGAAGATGCTCAGGCTCGAGCTTAAATGAACTTCTGGAGGAAGGGAGTTCCATAACATCAGGGCAGCAACCAGGAATGCTTCCCTGTGAGCCCTCATCAGACGAACAAAAGTAACAGATGGTACCCACAGGGAGGCACTCCCGGCCAATCGCAGGAGCCAGAATGGGGCACGGAAGAAAAGGCGGTCTCTCAGATATGTGGGGCCCAGACCATCTAGGACCGTAAAGGTGTTTGATAAGTCTCTCCCTCAAGAGAGACTCTTGAGGAAATTAAAGCGTCATGGGATAGGAGCCAGTGTCCTATCGTGGATTGCCAACTGGTTTAAAGATAGGAAGCAAAGAGTAGGACTAAATGGTCAGTTTTCACAGTGGAGAGAAGTAACTAGTGGAGTACCCCAGGGATCTGTACCGTGATGGATGTTGTTTAATATATTCATGAATGAACTGGAGAAGAGAATAGAGTGAGATGATCAAATTTAAAGATGACACAAAATTGTTCAAGTTAGTTAAGACCCAAACAGCACCGGCTCCACTCTACTCCTTTGGCTCTGAGTGGATGAATCAGGGGATTCATGCCCTGGTGACCTCTTTCTGATTAAGAATTGCAGAAGGATCTTGTGAGACTGGGCATCCAAATGGCAGATGAACATTAATGTGGACAAGTGCAAAGTGATGCACATAGGGGGAAATAATCCAAACTATACGTATACAATGATGGATTCTAAATTAGGAGTTACCACTCAGGAAAAGGATCTTGGAGTCATTGTGAACAATACATTGAAACCTTCAGATCAGCTATGTGGCAGCAGTCAAAAAAGCAAACCAAATGTTAGGAATCATTTGAAAAGGGACAGAGAATAAAACTGAAAATATCAGTGTCCCTATATAGATCTATGGTACGACCACACCTGGAATATTGTGTGCAGTTCTGGTCACCCCATCTCAAAAAAGACATTGTAGAACTAGAAAAGGTACAGAGAAGGGCAACAACCGTTCCCGTATGAAGAGAGGCTTGATAGGCTAGGCTCTTCAGCTTGGAGAAGAGACAACTGGGAGGGAATATGATAGAAGTTTATAAAATCATGAGTGGTGTGGAATGAGTTAATAGGAGTACTAGGACAAGGGGACACTCCATGAAATTAACTGGCGGCAGATTTAAAACAAATAAGAGAAAGAATTTTTTCACTCGGCGCACAATTAATTGGTGGAATGTACTGCAAGAGCAGTGGTCAAGGCTGATAGCAGAGCTAGTTTTAAAAAAGGATTGGATAAGTTCTTGGAGGCTGTGTCCATTAATGGCTATTAGCCAAGTAAATCTTGGGAACGTAACCTCTTACTGTTGGGGGGCTGGAACAACAGGGAACGGATTGCCCATTGTGACCTGGCGGGTACTTCTCCAAAGAGAAGTACCCGACTGTCAGAGACAGAACGCTGGGCTTGATGGACCATTCGTCTGACCCAGTATGGCACTACTATGTTCTCCCTCCAACTCAAGGCTGGGCAAGATACTCTTGTTATTTACTAGCTGCTGCTGACCAATAGTCACCTGTCTGCATAGATCCAGCACCCATAAAAAGAAACAGAAGGCCCAAGAAAAAGCAGGCACGGACCTGTCTGCACAGCCCCACTCAAACTTCCATGTTTGCGTTCAGTCTTGCGTGAAGCCAAACAAATACGGCAGAGGAAATTATAAGAAAGAAATCACACTTCTGCCATCTGTTCAACTTTCTCCCATTAAGTAAAAGCTGCTAAGTTCCAAGGTGGCAGAAGCAACAGAAAAAGCAGCTTGCATACAAGATGGGGGGACGACTGCCATGAGCCAAAATCACATCAGGGGGCTCAAGTGAATTTTTGCTCGTGCGCAGCAGTGTTGAGCCGATTTCCACCATAATTAGAGTGACAGGAGACAGGGCTGGATTGTCAGCTCCATCTCCCGTCACTGAAATCAGCAAAAATGGGCTAATCACATCAAAAAACCCACACACGAGTGGAACTTCACATGATCCCCCAATGTGATTTCAGCTCATGGCAGTTCCACCCACCCACTCCTGTATCGTGTGCAAGCGACCTTAATGTCTCACATGAATGTGGCCTAAGTACAATACAACAACAATTCATTGAGTTACGCTAGCTCTTAATGTGTCTTCTACAGCAGAGGGCAGGGAGCCAGGAACTCTTGTGTTCTGCTCCCTGGTTCTTTCAAACAAAATTGATTAACTAAGGTATTTATGTCACCACACCCAATTACAATGGTTTCTGAACACTTCACAGTCTTTAATGCATTGACCCTCACAACACTGCTTGAGGTACAGCAAGGCTATTTCCCCCATTCTACAGATAATAAGCTGAAGTTTCTGACTTAGCCACGGTCATACAAGAAGTCTGTGGCACAGGACAGGAGCTGAATCCAGCTGTCCCGAGTCCCAAGCTAGTGCTCTAATCACTGCCTGATCCTTCCATCCTTACTTCAAGCTTCACTGGGTCCCATTCAAAGGGGCTCTGCATCTTCTGGGATCATTTACACCGAATGCTAAATGGGCATAAAACCACTGCATTGGTGCAAATGGCCAGGCAGGTTGGACTGCAATGGAATACCAGCCCTTTGTCTGTGCTTCAGTTTTGCCATATATAATAAATTGGGGATGAGAAAATACCCTCTGTCCAGATCTTGTTAGTCCAGTTCCTTCCTCATTCCATGTGTGTCTCATGACCCCTGCATCTCTCAAACACTTTGTGTTATTGTTACAGTATAACCTCCTCTATCTGAAAACCTCTCTAATCTGTACAGAAAGCACAGCCCCTCCTTTTGCTACAGGGGTTTCTAATGCAACATTTGCGTGTCAGTGGAATTCTGCTAGGCAGCCAAGTGGACCTCCACTATCCCGAAACAAGAATGGGACCTTCACCATTTCAGGAGGGGAGGAGCAGGGGGTTAGCTAGCCTTTGTTAAATACTTAGAATAAATATAGTAGTAAGTACTTTATTTGTGGGCCACATGGTCATACAAATTAAATTAAAATGGAAATCAAAACAAAATGTATGCATAATAATATATGAAACGACCCGCACTTCAGTTAAATCTGTAAAATCAATTAAATATACATAAATTATGATTTATAACATATACAACAATACGAGACATGTTAAACCATATAACCGTATGGTCAAATAAACCTACGTAGAAACATATAACACCATATGGGTTAACCAAGCATAGTTAAAGAATAAATAAACATGAGAATAAATATATGTTATGACCGTATACACTTTGGGGCAGAGAGTGTCTTTCTTGCATTTCTAAAAATCAACTTGTGCAATCTAAATAATAACTAGGACTGAAATTAATTGATGACATGGTCAGATAAACAGTTAAGGCATAGACTGCAAATTAAAATAGAGACTAAAAAAATTGAAATTTGAAATTAAAAATAGGATTAAAATGTTGAAAATTTTAAAAATGTATTTTTTTAAAAAATCCAGTGTGTTGTATAAAGCTGCATTGAGGTTTCATAATATTGTAGTACTTAATTGGCTGATCAGTTAAAAGCACCAGTTAATGAACTAAAAACCTTCATCACTTGAGAGTCCTACTAATAAGTGATATAAAAGTACAGTATCAGATACCAGGGTTGCCAAATTCCACAATATTTGCAAATCTTGCTATTTTAGGGGTTTCTAAAAGCCTAAAATTGTGAGACTGGGGGTGAAAACAAACATAACGCTAACTCCACTTGAACATTTCTTATTCATGTTGCAGGGCTGTATTGGTGCCCTATGCAGCCCTGCAACATTTTCATTTCATTTAATGTTAAAGCAGTGTTCAAGTGGTGTTAAAGTGTAGTTAGTGTTATGTCTGTTTTCACACTGGCAATAAAATACTGAGAAATATTTTGTTTTAAAATGGTTTATAGCCCTCATGCATGCACAGCAAAGCTGAAAGCACAACTGCAGTGTGTGCCCTAAAGGTACAAAACCCAGAAGGCACAGAGAAAAAGCCCAACATTTATTATTTTAAAACCTCACAATTTTAGACAAGTCTCATTATTTTGGAACATTTAGGGTTGGCAGCTTTGGAACATGTTAACATACATGGTGATGATTCTAGCCAGGGATTTGGGAACTTAAAACCCTGTCATTTGGTCAACTCCACCCCACCACACACACACATTTCACCAAGCCTAAGTGGTGCACAATCACATATAGTGACGACTCCCTAACACCACAAATTACAAGATGCGGAACCACCAATAAAACTCCCCCATCCATTAAAAATAAAAACAAAAGAAACAAACAGCTCTAACCTACAACCTCCCCCTTTCACTTTGTCCAGTGTGTTTGTTTTGGTTTTGTAAAAGCCCAGATTCAGTGATTAGATCCATGTGGCCAGGCTCATTTACCCACATGGATTCCACAGCAGGAACAGGGCCTTAGGTTATCTGCAATGCAAGCCTCTTTTCCACATGCAACATTAGAAAAATTAGTTTGGGGGAACAAAGGGGTGGCAAAGACGATTGTCAGGGAGCAAGGATTTTGCTAAATGTATTTGAAGTTATTCTACTTTTCTGGTGGGTGGAGTAGCACAGCAGTAAATATTTGGTGGCGGAGAGCACCTGCTATCCTTAGCATTATCCCCTGCACTTTCCTGGCAGAGGGCTCTCGCTCCAGGCGCTTATTTAATAAGAAAAACAGACCATACTTCTTACAGAAAAACAGCTTTCAAGTGGCAAGCACCTTCTTGCAGCCCTGAGCTAGCTACACATCAATCCTGGTCCATCTAATTGCACCCACGTGCAAAGTCACCACCATCAACCCTCCCATCAAAAATAAACAGCTCTGCTAACACTTGTTATCCTCGTCATCAAAAACCTCCTTCCTGCAGGAGTTTCAGGCACAGAGAAGAACTTTTCCAAACTGCAAATAACTAAAAAAAAAATAATAACCCACGTGTCTCCCGATCGCATGTTTCCATGTCCCAGAACTAAACAAGGACAAAAGCTGGGCTGCGGGGGAAGGGAAGGGCAGGGCTCACCCCCTGCTAACCCTACAGAAGTCCTGCCTGACACCCACACCGCCTGAGCCGCCTAGCTTCCTACAGTTACATAAGAGCCAGGGGACTCACTTCTAATCTCCCTAGTCCCTGCTTGCATGTACGCTGCCCCCGCTACTGAGGGACGGAGGGGGGTACCCCCCCCCCTCCCCATCCCGGGTCCCTGATCACTGCTCCTGGTTGGGGCATCATGTCTGCCCAAAGTTTTTAGTCTCTCCCGCCGGCCTCTCCAGGCCTTTCCAGGGGGTCTGGAATTCTCTTGGTTCTAGAACTTGGGTTCAAACTTTCTCTTCTTTCTGAACTGCTAGGAATCCATGCGATCTCCCCCCGACCCCCTTCCCGTGAGTGCAACCCCACCTGGATGCTGTCTCACATCAGAGTCCCCCTCCCCCCCCTATACACCCTTTGGTTCTGGGTCCGATACTGTCTCCAAATTCCCCAACCGGCTTTCACCTGCCCCTCTAAAAAGATCCCACCCAATCCCCTGTCGTTTCAACTGAGTTTAGAATTTCCCCTCCCCCCTCCCGTGTTTGCAGGCAGGGCTGCGTGAGGTTGTGTGGACGTCTCTTCTGCATCAGCCCCCCAGCTCTGAGCACTACTCTAGTGCTGTGGGTTTGCATGATGGTGGGGTTTCAGGGGTGCCCCCATCTCCTCTGTACTTACCCTCCCGTGAAGGTCAGAGGCTGCAGCCAATTCTGTTTCAAGCGACTTTGCAAACTTGCTCCAAGTTCAGATGCCCTGGTTTTCCGGGTCTCTTCCTGCAGCCTCTGCTGCCCCCCTTACTCCAGCTGTTGAGATCCCCACCTGCTCCCTTAGTGCCTCCCGGGGCTCCTCAACCCCGGGTACTCTCCACAAATCGCTTTCCCCCCCACTCTTGCTGTCACCTTCTTCTCTCCAACTTCCTAGCTCTACCCAAAAGAGGGCAGTATTCACCCACATCTAACCACCGCCCCCTTCTCCTGCCATGGAGCTTGCCGGGAAATGTAGTTCCGTACCCCCCTGCTGCTGAGTAAAGGGGAAGCACTTGTAGTGTTGGGATTGGGAACTGTAGTTCTTTTGCTGTCAGGACATGTTGCAGGAATGCACGCATGGATCCAATTGCATGCTGGGATTTGTAGTTTTTACTAGTTCCTTTGCATTCCTTCCACCCCAGCTAGAAATTATTTACTTGCATTTGTTTCCACCCTGTGCCTGTGGTTACAATCCTTGGATGTTAAAAGCAACATGGTCTGAAGCCATGGACTTCAAGGAGGCTAGGATTGCAAATTCACTATTTTTCTTAAAGCCCAGTTCCTAGTGATTATATGAGACACTCGGGATTTTTTAAATTAAGTTTCTTGGTATTGCCAACCCTGAAGGTTCAACAATCATGAGTCATTCCTCCCCAAATTCAAGAGATTTTGAAAATAAATAAAATAAATGGGTTCTTTTGATTTCTCTTTTAGTTTCTGAGCCTGTACGTCAGGGGTGGAGAACTTCAGGCCCAGGGACCAAATGTGGCTCACAGCAAGTCTTTATGTGGCCCCTTTCCAGTGCCTGGAGCTGGCACCTATCCAGTTCCTACCCCCAAGCACTGAAAGACGGCTCCGAGAAGGGGAGCAGAGATAAGGGCATGAACACAAGGATAGCACAGGGATCCATGATCTGGATTCTCCTCTTCCTGAGTGTTGGAATGTGCAACAGTCTTTTGAAGCTTTGAGATGTTAGTGCTTTTACTTATTTTATTATGGCACTAGCCTTCACCATGGCCGATAACAAATACAAAATACACCAATACAAAAAATGTAAAACACAATATAAGGATAACTTGCAGTATACACACCTTTGCCCCTATCAGCCTCCTTTCCCCACAGTTTAAGGAAGATTCTGGAGGTTTCACACTGCTAGCCAATCCATAAATACAAAATATATTATAATAAAAGAAGGTCTTCAACTCCAACACAGAGAAGAACCTTATACAATTCCTCACGAATCCTTGCCATTAAGAAGGCAAAGGATGCTATCCGCCTCATCTCATAGTCTGACTCCGTAGTCAGCAGGGAAGTAATTTTAAGATAAAGTGGGAAATACTCCTTCCCTGTCCACAATGATTTAATCCAGTTCTCCCTAATATTCTCATAAAGAGGACACCAGAACAGAACATGAGGCAAATCCTCTACAACTGAGTCCTTGCACACACTGGTGCGGTTAGCATAGGGCCTACCTGCATACTGGCCTAGCACGACCGCAGAGTGGAATTGCTGTAATCGCAGAAGCACATGTGCAACAGTCACAAGTAAAAGCCCATTGCAAGCCTGCAAGCTCACTATGGGGCTTGTCCAGTAGGGGGAGGGTCAGGGGATGAAACAGGGTTTTTTCCTCCTTGTCTCCTTTCTTCTCCTCCTCTCTCTTTGTCCTCCATCTTGTCCCATGCAGTCTGTATAGTATGGAAGTGTAACCCATACTATTATGGCTTGGCTGGACAGCAAGATTTGAAGAATTATAATTATAAGCAAATTCTGTTGTTAATCAGTAGAGGGCAGTATTAGAGTAACCGCCTCAATCCCCCCCTCCCATCTCCTGTATGGTTTGAGCATGCTCAAACCCAGCAATCTTGGCTGTTCTCAGCACATTCTAGAAGGATCCAGCACTGGGGCTGGAAGAGTGTGGCTGTGGCAGAAGGGGTGGAAGAGGCCCTGGCCCAGGACTATTATTCATAAACCAGATTTGAATGTTTGCAG